>PVIU01000094.1:147603-483838 GCA_004026605.1 Ondatra zibethicus | reverse complement strand
GCTGGTGAGCACAGACGTAGAAGCAGACGCTGGTGAGCACGGACGTAGAAGCAGACGCTGGTGAGCACGGACGTAGAAGCAGACGCTGGTGAGCACAGACGTAGAAGCAGATGCTGGTGAGCACAGACGTAGAAGCAGACGCTGGTGAGCACGGATGTAGAAGCAGACGCTGGTGAGCACGGACGTAGAAGCAGAACTGGTGAGCACGGACATAGAAGCAGACGCTGGTGAGCACGGACATAGAAGCAGACGCTGGTGAGCACGGACGTAGAAGCAGACGCTGGTGAGCACAGATGTAGATGTAGAAGCAGATGCTGGTGAGCACAGATGTAGAAGCAGACGCTGGTGAGCACGGACGTAGAAGCAGAACTGGTGAGCACAGACGTAGAAGCAGAACTGGTGAGCACAGACGTAGAAGCAGAACTGGTGAGCACAGACGTAGAAGCAGAACTGGTGAGCACAGATTTTTTTTCTTAATTTTGGAGAATCCATTGATATTTAACTAAGAATTAGAAAAAAAATTAGCAGATGCCTAATTATCATTGACTCTGTCACTTTTGTTCTTTGTTTTGTTTTGGCTAGCCTGGAACTCACTAAGTAGACCAGGCTGGCCTCAAATTCATAAAGATCTACTGCCTCTGCCTCCCAAGGGCCAGAATCAAAGATGAGTGCCACCATGCCTAGTGACTGTGTCACTTTATTCAGAAGCACACATGTCGGGCACCTGCTTAGTACAAGGTTCATAAAGATGGTTTAAAAAAAAAAAGCAAAACAGAACAAAACCAAACTGAGAGTCTCTTTCCTTGCTTCACTCACTGTGTTGAGGAAATTATACATGTAGCCTGTGACTGGCACACAGCTGCCGAGGGCTGCGTCCTGGTGTGAGCAGAATACCACGGAGACCAGCCTGAGGGGAAACCAGCCTTTTCCAGGGCTGTGCTCCTCTGAACATTCCTGGGGAGGAGTGCTCAGCACCTGGGTGCCAAGCACTGGGTGCATTGTGCACATTCTTTCATATTACTCCTCCTGACTCTCTGGGCTGCATGTTGGGATGGGTTTATGGCCCCACAGCCCTGCACCTGTGCAGTCCGTGGTTCCCTGTGCTGTCTTGGTCACCCATGTACTGTTCCACAGGTGGGGAAGGGGTTGCTCTTGTGAGATAGAGAGAAAGAGAGGAGGCTTAGAGGAGCAGTCACGTGGCCTGGCGATGCCTTAGGGTTTCTATTGTCCATGAGAAGACACCATGAGCACGGCAACTCTTACAGGGTCAAAGGCTCAGTCCATTATCATGGCAGGAAGCACGGCGGCGCACAGGCAGCCATGGTGCTGGAGAGGTAGCTGAGAGTTCTACATTTTGGGCAAGCAGGAGGAAGAGAGAGACCCTGGGCCTGCTTGGATTTCCAAAACCTCAGAGCCCACCCCCAGTGACACAATTCTTCCAGTAAAGCCATATCTACTCCAACAAGGCCACATGTCTTAATCCTTTCAAATAATTGCCTCTCCCTCTGATCCTGTAGTATTCATCCAGAGTCCTCCAGGTAGCTAGAGCAGCACTGGGAGGAGCTCAAGGAGGCTGTGAGCCACAGGACCAGGGCAAGGGCCGAAGGAGGCTAGACCTGAAGCCAGACCTGATTCTGAAGGACTTTAATAAATGCGTGGTACTGACCACGTGAGCCCGACTATTCTGCTGGCCAGCTGTCTGGCCTTGTACAACTTACATAAACTCTGGGCCACAGATTCCTCATCTTGACAGAAGGAGGAATGGCGAAAATGCCTACTGCTTGAGGGTGTGGAATTAAAGTTATCTAATGTACCTACCGCAGTGCCTGGTCTGAAGCAAGCAATTGGTAAATGCTGGCTATTGGTAAATGCTAGCTGTTAAGCATTTTCATTGTTTGGTTTTTTTTTTTTAAGATTTATTTATTTATTATGTATACAACATTCTGCCTCTATGTATGCCCGCACGCCAGAAGAGGGCGCCAGATCTCATTACAGATGGTTGTGAGCCACCATGTGGTTGCTGGGAATTGAACTCAGGACCTTAAGTGCTCTTAACCACTGAGCCATCTCCCTAGCGCCGTGTTTGGTTTTTTTATTAGCTTAAGACTTTTCCCTTTTTGCTCCTTGGTTGATTTTGAGGCATTGCTCACTGTGGTCATCCTGGAACTTGGATGCCTTCGTCTTCAGCCTTTCCAGTGCAAAGGCCATAGCCATGTGCTGCCACCCTGGCTTAGGTGTCATTAAGATTTAATCCTGTTCTTGAAGGCCTAGCGAGTATTCATAGGCTTTGAATTGGAGTGCGAGCAGAGCTGTGATTTGGGAGTGGGGGTGGCTGGAAATGGCCATTTGGGACTTTGGACAGCAGTGGAGAGGCAGTGGTCATCTGTGATGGGATCTGATGTAGACTAGTGCAGTAGTAATAGCAGTAGAACACAGTGTCATTACAGAATAGATGGGACTTGGCGACCAGCGACTATATGGGAAGCATGGGGGTGGGAGGAGGAGACTCGGAAGAGTGCCATGGTGCAGAGGTGGCTTGGATGCTCTTTGCTGAGATGGAGCATACAAAAGGGTAGGCAGGGCAGATCAGGGTCTAAGGAAGAATGACTTCAGCTTGATGTACTGAAACCTGGGTGCCTGTGGGACATCAGCCCTCATTAGAATGGGGAGTTGAGCTCTGAAGAAGGGATGAATGACTGAATAGACCAGGTTAGGATCACTGGGACATCCTAGTAAGGCCGTTGTGAAGTGGTTGTCAGAGGTTTGGCCCTGTTTTGGTATTCAGGTGTGCCAGCGAAGCTAAGTAGTCCTTAGGGTTCAGTTTCTGTGGAGTCAGAGATGTCAGCATCTGGGAACAGACCCAGGACAGAAAGCTTTTCTCAGTCAGTTGTTTTTGCTTTCAGCTACCTGCCTGCCTGTCGGCTTTCCTTATTGTTTTTGAGACAGAGACTCACTGTAGACTCTGCTACCCTCAGACTTGAGATTTGCCTCAGCCCCTTGAGTTCTAGTCCTTTGTTTTAGAATAAGATGTAAAGGGAGGCAGCTTATTCAGAGTTGAAGTCGAAGGGACTCAGTGATGGTCCTAGTGCAGCGCGCAGACTCACAGATGCTGAGTGCCTGACTCTGTAGGAACTTGTGTTCCCTGCTGCCCTGTGGCAGAGCCTCTCACGCTGAGACTTTTTGGTTTTTCAGGCTCTTGCTTCAGATCACCCAATCTCAGCAAATGTCATTTGCTTTGGAGAGGAACCTGAGGACTCAGCAGGAAATTGCAGAGAGACTGAAGAAGCTCAATTTTCCTGCAGATGCTTTGCTGTGGATGGAGGAGGTGCGTATCCCAGGTCTATGCAGAGCAGACCCTTGTGCTGACTTGTGCTGTTCCCACACCAGAGCAGGACCAGCTCTCATCTTCTCCTGAAGGACTTCTTTCTCCCTTCATTGTGTGCCTTTGGGTTGCCCGAGTCATCCAAGTGGCCCTTTATCATTATTCCCCTGCTGTGTATGTCTTTTGTTCTTGCCAACATTCATTAGTGTAAATGGAGCCTGTTCACTTGTTTCCTGGCCGCCCAGCCCCAGATAATCATACAGAAACTATATTAATTATAACATGGTTTGGTCTATTAGCTCAGGCTTCTTATTAACTAACTCTTACATCTTTAACTCATTTCTATTACTTTATATTTTACCACGAGGCTTATGGTTTGTTATCTCTTGCTTCTTGGGCAGGTACATAGCGTCTTTCTCCTTTGGCAGCTACCTTGTGTCTCTTTGACTCTGCCTACTCTTTCTCTATATCTCTTCCATCTTGGCTGTATTCTGCCCTGCCGTAGGCCAAAGAAGCTTTATTCATTAGCCAATAAAAGCAACACATATACAGAAGGACATCCTACGTCACATTAGTGCCTGCCCACTTGAGCATCCTAAGTGACATGTTGTCTTATTTGTTTCAGTGTGGAATTAACTGACTACTAATTCACTTTTTGGAGATTGAACCCAGGACCTCGTACATGCTGCACAATTGCTAAGCTACTGAGCCACATATGGTACTGAACTTTAACTAGTGGACCAGTGTCCATAGCTACTCTAACTAGTGAACTGGTGTCCATAGCTACTTTAACTAGCGAACCGGTGTCCATAGCTACTTTAACTAGTGGACCAGTGTCCATAACTACTCTAACTAGCGGACAGGTGTCCGTAGCTACTCTAACTAGCAGACAGGTGTCCATAGCTACTCTAACTAGCAGACAGGTGTCCCAGCATATGGGAGGCAGAGACAGGTGGATCTCTGTGAGTTCAGGTCTAGTCTGGTCTACAGAGTGAGTTCAAGGCCAGCCAGGACAACATAGCAAGAGACCCTGTCTCTAAATAAATAAATACTGACTTTCATCAAATCCAAGAGATGTCACTTGTGAGAGACATCATTATGATAAGCCACTGGAAGAGAAAGATTATGCCATTTACAATGTGACATATCAGCTCATGATTTCAGAGGCATTGAAATAATAATAAAAACCCTCAGAATTAGTAAATAAATTTAATAAATAAACATAGTATCTCATTGGCAATTACCTCCAAAATGTGTTATTTGGGGCTGGGAGATGGCTTGGTGGAGAAGAGCTGTGTGCTATAACATAATCAGGAAGGCCTGAGATCGGATCCCCACATAAACCATGGTTGCAAACGCATTCACTCTAGCATTGGGGAACAGAGAAGGTGGGTCTGTGAGCCTCCTGGCCAGCCAGCCTAGCCAGAATGGCCAGGTTCAGTGAGAGGCTGCCTCAAGGGAGTGAAGGCCGAGAGTGACAGCAGAATTCTTTATTTGGATTTGGCATGCACAAGCAAGGGTGCATATGCTCACACATTCATGCACACGCAGGCATATACCACACACATGTGCACACACACAAACATGTAGTTTACGAAGAGCCATTCTTTGGATGCTCTTGTGGTTTTCATGGCCACATGAGATCTCAAGGTTGGCAGAGCCTTATGGTATTGTCTCCAGTTCCCGGTACAGTGAGCGTCCCTGCTGGTTGGATAGTGTGGGGTTGTCAGGACCTCATTCTGATCACCGCCATCGCCAAAGGGTCACCTAGCGAGGGTACATAAAGGCCCTCTAGACAGTCATCAACGAGAAACCAGGTCAGAATCCAGGGCTTGAGTGTGCTCCTGCAGTTTGATTGTGACCAGGAGGGAGCAGTAGTGTGCTGAGGCCCTAGAGAGCCTTGGCTGTGGAGGCTTGGAGTTTCCAGGTCAGTGAGAGGTGTACATAGTGTTTTGTTGCTTGATTCTTTGCTGCCTTTGACTTCTTTGGGAGAACACGGAGGAGAAAGATCCAGACTCACACCACACCCTAAGCTGTGCCCCTACCTTTTCAGCCTCAGCCTCTGGCCAGGAGGGAAAAGCCCACAGGTGCACTGCCACAGAGCAGCCTCACATAAAAGGGCTGACTCAATGCTCCCAGGAGCCCAGGTGGGACAGCTGCCACCGTAGGATGTAGGGATTTGATTACCGGGGAGGGTGAGAGTGGAAACAGCAGTTGGCATCTGTGATGGCAGCTTTGGAACAGGCCTTCTCAGTGTGGTAGAGTGCCTCCCTCAGGGGTTTTGTGTGCAGGGCTTTAAGCTGGTAAATAATCTCCAGTTCTGTGTCTGCTGCCTCTTTAACTGGGCCACTCTCACCTCCTCCTCTCTTATTCCAGGCTATGGGGGAAGATATTGTCCCAGAAAAACTAAAAGACGAAGTTCATTCAGAGGTGAAGTGTGTTGGCCCTGAAGCCCTGGCCGCCTTGGTGATTGCGTCCTCCGAAGAATTTGAAGACAAGTGGTTTGGAAAGATCAAAGACTGTTTCTGCCCCTTGGAAAATCAGTGCCACGTGGAGCTACAGATCACAGCTTAGAAAAGCACAGCAGGACCCAAACATTTTGCGCCGTACTGTCCCTGTTTACTTTAGGGAGGTCTGTGTAATCATGGAAAACTGAAATAAAGACAATTTTATATTGTTTATAAAAACCTCTCTCCCAGGTGATTGCAACTGTTTTCAGTTTCATTATTTATTTTCGTGTTTTTAATACCCTCAAGTAATGTCTTGTAGGTCTCTGCTAACTTAGTAGGCAGCTCTTGGGAAAGTGATACAGGGTTGGGCTAGCTTTTCTTGCTGCTGACATCAGGCTTTAAGTGAGGATGACTGGGACTGATGGTTTCAAAGGCTTCTGCCCAGCACAATGAGGACAGGGCTGTCACGTTGGCCAAGAAGCAGAGGGAGGCAGAGGAAAGCCTGGAACAACACAGCCCTCTAGGATGTGCCCACAGGAACCACTTCCTCCAGCCAGGACCCACCACCTAAAGTTTCTACTGCCTCCTTGTAGAGCCTTCCAGCTGGGGTCTAAGACCTCAACAGTGACTCTGGGGATTTCATACTCAGGCCCTAGTAAGAGGCTCTTTTTTGGTCTGTTGCTATACTGCAAGAATCTGTAGCCCGGGTTCATCCATTAGAAATGACCCAGAACACTGAAATGTAAGAGTAAACAGGGTGTGTCAAGAGCTGTAAAGGCTCAGGTTTTTATCCTCCTTGCTGGCTTCCTGGATGCTGGCAGAAGACAGGATACTCTTGAGTCAGAGGCCGGATTCCATCACTCAGGGCCCAGCAGGCAGGATGAGCCTGGGCACATTTGTGTCAGCTACTTTTGCCTCCAGGTCCTAAAGAGGCTGTGGGCACACAGGAATGCTTCCTGTCACACTGTGAATGTGCATTACTGTAAGTCGCATAACCGGCTTGTCCTCCAGGAGAAGAACCCTGGGTTTAGGAAGTCCAGATTGTTAGGATGCAGCAGCAGCTTGGATCTCTGTCATACCCTTCAGTCACACGTCCCACGGTCCCTAAAATTGTCGGCATTTACAACGGGTCATTTTCTCACTCAAGGGATTATCCAGGATGGAGTCGCTCTTTTCTAGTGGCCGCGATAAGGTAACCCTGCATAAAAAGGTGCTGTCTTTTATGCAGGCTTCCAGTGGAGCGATGATTCCAGCCCCCAGGTGCAGGCCCCAGGCTTCCCTCCCATCCTTCTGATTGGTTGCACCTTCCCTCTTCCTTTCCCAGACAGACAAGGGACCGACTGTGCTGAGTGTGATGCCTCTCTATGGTGGATTGGTCAGCGTGACCCGCAAGTTTGGAGTTTAGTTTCTCGTACAATTAACAGGCATTGCAGTTCTAAAGAAAGGAGCACCCATTCAGCCATCACGTATTGAGTTCTTATTGTGTGTCACTCATTGTATGATTCTGGGGAGACGGGCTGGAGTTTGAGGCCTAGCAGTGGCTTACCGTCTGGGATTAACTGCCATGGTTTGCCGTGCCCCCCGAGTGTAGGTGTGGTCACTTGGAGTTCTTCTGTCCTCAGTTCCTTTACACTTCCGATGGACCCCTCTCCATCTTAGCCAATTTACGGGTTTGGTTTCCTAGAAGTCTTCCTGATCCCCAAATGATGCTAGGATCCCCTCTTTTCTGACCTCCCTTGCCAGTCCCTTACTGTTCGTTATTTTCATGACTGTTTTCTGTGATAGAATCAACATTTTGTAAAGTGAGAGACTTCCTAGTCCCCAGGGAAGAATACCAGGAATTTTACTAAAAATTCACTTTTATGGATTGCTGATATTTTGGGTTTGCATAAAAGCTACTGTGCCTTAGGTCTGGTACAGGGCTGAAGCAATCCCAGTACCCAGTTATTTCTCTTTCTGTAGCCAAATCCTTTTTGCCCTGTATGCCTGGGTTTCCTGGAAATGCTTCCTGTTCTCCCCCAGCCCTAGGCTCCAACCCCATCCTGGTTCCTGTCAGCTTCACCTATACGTCTTGCCCTCAGTCCTTGGCTTCCCTCCCAGACCTCACTCCTACATCCGGTGCCCTGGTGCTTTCCATGACATCTTGCGCACAGCTTACTCCCACCTCACCTTCCTGGTAGTGGGGTGTTGATGTGAGAACCAGACTCATCCAGCTCCAAAGCCAGCTCCCTCAGCTGTCACTGAGGGAGGGTGAGGCATGAGGAGGCCAGAGTACCTGGGTTTCATCACCCGAGTTACCCCAATCGTTTCCAGCATGGATGGGGAAGGTACTGAGTTGGAAGATGACGCTGCAGCCACAGAGGCCCCGCCGCTGTCTGTTCACACACCTCCACCCTCTTGCCAATGAGTGAATCCCTTGAAGGGAGTGTGTGGCTGCTGCATACGTGACTTCTCTCCAACTTGGGCAGGACATTGAACTGGTTACGTGTAATCAAATACACGACCAGAAGCCTTGAAATTGGGAAAGGTTCTTTTGGGCTCTGAGTTGGAGAACACAGTCCACCATGGCAGTGGAGGCCTGGGGACTGGAGTGGGAGGCAGTTGCTCATGTTGACTCTACAGTCAGGAAGCAGAGAGACGGATGTGTGTGCTCAGCTCCCTGTCTCCACCCACCCCATGATGGCACAGAACACAATTACCGCCAGTTCCCCCTCCTCAGTTAAACTTCTCTTGGAAAGCCCCCTCAGACACACCCAGGAGTTTGTAGCCTCCGTGATTCCAAATCCCACCACGCTGACAATGAGGATTAACTGTCACCAACCTCTGGTACACTTAGATGTCCTCACTTCAGTCCGTTCTCCCAGATGGGACTCGGTACCGGTGGAAGGACACTAGCAGGCCCGAGCGTGGCAAACGTGGTGCCGACAGGCTTTGCCTTTTACCCTTCGCCCCTTACTGAAAACCGTTAGATCACATTCCTAAAGCCAGTCCTCATGGTCCATTCCCTTATTCGGCCACTGACTCATTCTTGAGACAAAATATCAAAGTCCAACAATCAAAATTCACTATTTGGTGCTCGAGAGATGGTTCAGTAGCTAAGAGCACTGGCTGCTCTTCCAGAAGACCAGGGTTCAATTCCCAGCACCCACGTGCCAGCTCATAATTGTTTATAATTCCGGTTCCAGGGGATCTGACACTCTCGCACAGGCACACATGCAGGCGAGACACCAATGCACATAAACAAAAATAAATATTTAAAAAGGTAAATAAACAAAATTCACTATTTGGCTAATTTGTCCAATCAGGATTTACCAACTCACCCTTCCTAACACAGACTCCCCGCTTTTTGCCTTAAAAACCCACTCCTGCAAAAAAACAAACAAAAACACCTGTTTGCTGCTGTTGTTGCTGCTGCCGCTGCTATTGCTTGCCAACTGCCTTTGTAGGCTCCTCTGACCCCCTGCTTGCCCTTTCCTGGGTAGTAAGTCTCCTTGGTGCTGAGATTTGGGTCTGGGAGTGTCCTATACAGACTCTGAGGGGCTGACCTCCCTGACACTGGTTATTTGAGCTGGGAAATGTCTTCTGTCTTTTACCTTCCTATCCATCTACAAGCTTCAAACTGAAGCTAGCATCTCACCAAAGTCATGATCAAAGTTGCCAGGAAGGCCATGAAGTCCTACATAGTGGCCTCCTGGCCCTCTTGCACCCCAGCTCCCTCTGCTCCCCTGGGGCTCTTGTTCGCATTGCTGGACTCTCTAAGCCTCCCCCCCATTCCTAGCTCTCTGCCCATTCAGTTGCCTCTACGGGGAACATTCTCCCCTGTGATCCTACACACAACCCTTGTTTTCTTCCTAAGGATCTCAAAGTGTTCCCGAACCCTACATTTGCCAGGCCCATGTTCCAATGTTACAGTGCCCCATGCCTTTCCCCGTGCCCGTGGGAACTAGAGTTAACAGTGCACTGTGGAATCACTCCTAGGCAGAGCATACGCGTAAGAAAACACTCTATCGTTTGCCCTTTGTGGTGGAGCCCAGCGTCCGCACTGCTGCCCTCCTAGAGTGTCAGCCCCTGGAAAAGGCCACTTGAGGTACAGTGGGGTTGAAAGTCAGAAGCCAGTCCCTTCAGAGTCAGGCCACCAGTGTCAAAGACGTTTCCAGCATTTGTGCAGTATGGCACAAATTTTGTAAAATTACAAAATTTACATTTTGTAAAAGATGCGCTTTGCTTTGGGGAAACCGTGGGTCAGCACACCTCCAGCAGATGAATACAAGCTAGCATTTACAGAGAGATGGGTTTTTGTTTTTGTTTTGTTTTTTGTTTTTCTGTTTTTTCGAGACAGGGTTTCTCTGTAGCTTTTAAACAGGAGCCTTCTCCAAAAATTTAATCCATAAAAGTATTTTGATTTATGTCCAGCAGCTTTTCCAAGGCCTTAGCGATCAAAAGGGAAGCAAGCAAACTCGCAAAGAAACCAAGGACACAAACCCTCAGGAACCTCTGCTGTTGTGGGGCTGCCCACTCACCAGATCAGGGGCAGCCTTGCATGAATGTGGCTGCTCTCTCCCTCCCTGATTCTGTCTTCTGGCTAAATCGGAACTAGGTTAGAGTTTCGGACCTAGCAAAGCTAATAGGGATGTCCCGAGTGAGACAAACGGCAGTTCGGTGAGTGGCACCACAGTCCTATTGTCCCATATTGTGGTCACTTGGAGACTTTTGTAGGAATTGAGGGTAGAAGATACTCATGGATTTCCTTTATTCTTTCTTCCTCCTTGGTACCAGGTGGCCTCATCTCCTGAAGCTTTGGTAGTATTGGTGCTGCCTCTCTTCCTTCTGGGAGAGCTGACCTCTCCTGAAGTGCTGGCATCTGGCCCAAGGACTCAGACTATTAGAGGAGGCAGAGAGAGTTGTCTGACTCAACCTGGGTCAGATTCTTGACTGAGGATTTGGACACAAAATAATCTTCTGAACCAACCAGGCCCAAATGCTTGGGAGCAGGCACTATGCTCTTCAGAGTAAAAAGCAAGAATGTGTCTGCAGAAAAATAAAAAAACACAGAAGATGCCCCCAAAGCAAAGAGAACAGTTGTATGCTTTGCTACTAGGAATAATTTGAGGCCCTCTCTGGACTCCAGGGCCTTTCTCATGCCTCCATGGAAACCCTGAGGGACAGCAGGGTAAGAATGTCCTCCACCCCCACCCGAGGTATCCATGTTCTAATATCCTGGTTATGTGGCTAAGAGGAGGGGGGGCTGCTAGTCAGTTGAGCTCAGGAAGTTTATCTGGGGGGTCCAGGCAGACCCAAGGAAATCAGCAGGGTCTTTAAAGCTGAAGGTGGAGGCGCGTGGAACAAGCCGGAGCCAGAGAGATGATGTGTGTCTACCTCTAAAGACAGGGTAAGAGGTGACCAGACAAGAAATTCCTGTATTTTGCAGAAACTAGAAAAGGCGTACAAAGGGGTTCATTCCTAGAATTTCCAGAAACATAGCTTTGTTGATACCATGGTTTTTAGCCCAGTCTAAAAGTCAGTTTTCTGGACCGTAGAATGGGGAGGCGATCCATTCACATTAGGTGACTATCATTGTGTCATTTGTTACAGCAGCAAGAAGAAACGAATACATGACATAATCCCACCCAAGGTTAAGACCACCTGTGCTGGCTTCCGTTATTCCAACTCAGAAATCCTACGGCGGCCCACTTGGATCTTTTTCTCTGTGATTTAGACAGATGCTTTTCATCCCAGAAGGCTATTGTTTTTCTAAGTAATAGTCCTTCACTCGTTCATTCAGTGATGGAATCTTGACTAAGAATTGTAGGAGGCATCAAAGAGAAGAGGCAACACCTGCTTTTAAGGAGGTCCCAGGTAGCCTTATGAGTATCCCATCAGAAAGAGTGGAGGAGAGGGTGAAGGGTCTGGATATGGTAGAAACAGAGGGGGATTGCAGCTTTCATTGAAGGTTCTGGGAGGAGGAGGCCTGAGCTGGGTTTGGGAATAACGGAAAGGACGCAACAGGTTCAGTAGGCAATGAGAGACAGCTGCATCAGAACCCTTAGCTGAGGTACGGGAAGTGGGGAGGCCTGGGGAAAAAGAAGGTTGGCCAGCCAGATTAGTGGGAAGGAAAGGTGGGTGCTGAGGTGTCAGGACAGTCGAGCCAGCTCCACACTGCAAATTGTCAACACCAGGCTAAGTCTGACCTGCTTCTGGGGCAGTGGCTATGGAAGGTTTTGGACAGGGGCAGGACTAGTTTAGGCTTGTCCCTTTGGATGAGGGACCTCTAGGCTGTTTCCAGTTTCTGGATACTATGGAAAAAGTAGCTATGAACGTAGTTGAGCAAGTATCTTTGCAGTGTGATGCTGTAATGATTGATTGTCAACCTGAACCTTGGAAACAAATCCTGGGCATGTCTGCCCATGTTTCTAGTGAGGTTTACCTGAGGTGGGCCCCGCCTTGAATGTAGGCAGATGCTGTGGAACACTCTTTGCACATTGTAAATATATATTGCTCTCATTGTTGTTAAAAAGTTGATTGGCCAATAGCTAGGCAGGATTTTTGGAGCAGAGAGAATGCTGGGAAGAAGTAGGGAGTCAGAGGAGTCACCAGACAGACAGGAAGGAAATATGACATCCTGGAGAGGAAAAAGCCATGAGCTTTGGGGCAGCACATAGATTAATAGAAATGGGTTAATTTAAGTTATAAAAGCTAGTTAGTAATAACCCTGAGCTATTGGCCAAGCATTTATAATTAATACTAAGTCTCTGAATGATTACTTGGGATGTGGCTGGAGGAACAGAGCTGATCATGGTTCCAACAAAAACCCCGCCTATAGGCAGCCCCATCCTATGGCTTGGGGGTTCTCAGACTGAGTATAAATGAGACAGGGAGCTGAGTACTCAGCATCCATCTCTTTCTGCTTCTTAACTGTGGATGCCACGTAGCCAGCTGCCTCATGCTCCCCATCAAACCATCCCCATTAGGATGGACTGTGCTTCAAACTGTGAACTAGAGTAAGTCTTTCCTTCTAAGTTGTTTTTGTAACAGGCTTTGTCACCGAAATAAGAAAAGTAATCACTCCAGATGCTGAATGTTAAGTGGTCTTTGAACTTCAAGAGATGCGTGTTTTCTGGACCCCAACACGAATGTCCACACTGAGGAGAGTGAAGATAAAGTCCAACTACCCAGAGGGCCTCAAGGCCCTAGAGATTTGTAGAATTTGTCAGTCTCTGGAAGTTCCTCACCAAACTTACAATACAGCCAGACTCTTTCCCAGGCCTGTGCAGGGTCTTCCTGCCTAACCTGGGGCTGGACTCTCACTGTTACACCTCAGGGCCTGTGTTTCTTCAAGTCCAGTCCTGTCTCCCTCAGACCAAGGACGCTCGGGGAACACAAGCATGGCAGTTTCAGGATCTTGATGCCAACATACTGACAAGAACATGTTTCCGTCTCCTGGAGACCAAACGCAGGCATCAGGCCCCCTGGAGTGGCAGTAGAACTGCCCCCCCCAGGCCCAGACCTGCAGAGTAGCCAGTGCTCCTACCTTAGAGCATTCGGGAAGGAGATGATTTCCTCTGTGAGCCTCTGAGTTGCTATTACAGTGAGGAGTCTCAGGATGGCACTCTTGGCTCTGCCCCTTGACACGTATCCCTGCCCCAGACTAGGAAGTCATGGATTTCTAGAACAGTCCTGGGTCTGTTCAGTTTCAGGACCAATGTGTAAAGGAGGAATAGCTGCCAGGAGTAACCCTTTGCTTTGCTTTGTTTGTTTGTTTTAAAGATCTTTTATTTATTATGTGTTTTATATTATGTGTATTATGCAGTGTTCTGCCTGTATGTGTGCCTGCAGGCCAGAAGAGGGCACCAGATCTCATTATAGGTGGTTGTGAGCCACCATGTGGTTGCTGGGAATTCAGTTGAACTCAGGACCTCTGGAAGAACAACCAGTGTTCTTAGCCTCTGAGCCATCTCTCTAGCCCATGCTTTGGTTTTTTTTTTTTTTTTTTTTTTTTTTTAAGACGGTGTCTTGCTATATGGCCCAAGCAGGCAAGCAGGCCTGGAACTTGCTATGTAGCACAGGCTGGTGAATTTGACCTTTCTGCTCTAGCTTCTCTAGTCCTGGGATTGCTGACGATTGGGCTAGGCGCTGATCTACGAATAAAGCAGAATATCATTAGGAGTCATTTTGTTGATTTTTTTTCTCTCAAAGATCTCTAGGTTATCCAGGCAGCGTCCAGCATGGGCTCATGGCGTGAACCTCAAATCCGACCAGTTATTGCTTGGCCACCCCCATGTTCTGTGTCTCCACTGCCCTAGCACCTCTTGCATGTGGGACAGATTGTAGGTCAGGTTTTGTGGCTCGGTTGGTGTCCCAGTTCCTCCCCTGGAAGCCTTGCCTGGTCACTGAGGATGGCTCAGGCTTCAAATCCTCCATTACTTGGAATTCTGGCTAGGGTCACCCCTATAGCATCCTGGGAGTTTCTACTGCATTGGATTTCCACAACATACCTCCTCCTAAATGCCCTTCCATTCCAGTCACCTCGCCTAGTACTCTCTCACTCCGTTCCCCTCCAACCTGATCCCTCCTGCTCTCATCCCCACCTGCCCCCAGTCCACTCACAAAATCTATTCCATGTCCCCTTTCCAAGCAGAGCCATGTGTCCCTCTTAGAGCCCTCTTTGTCTGTGTCTGAGTCTGTGGATTATAGCATGTGTAATCGGTCATTTCCTGTCCTGACCGCCTGTTCCCTAAAACCCGGCAGTCACTTGCCAAATTACCCCACAGAGGCTTATATTAATTACAAATGCTCAGTTATAGGTCAGGCATGTTACTGACCAGCTCTTACAGTTTAAGTTAGCCCATATTCCTTATGGATTCCACACTCTGTCATGCGGCTGTTTCTTTATTAGCATGGCACGTTCATCTCCTGCTCCCTCTGCGTCTGACTGGTGACTCCTGACTCTGCCCTTCTCTTTCCCATCATCCTTAGTTTGGTTACCCTGCCTATACTTCCTGCCTGGCTACTGGCCAATCAGCGTTTCACTAAACCAATTTGAGTGTACAAGAGGATTATTTCACAGCAAGCATAGTTATCAATTATTTAACAGCTAATATCCAGCTATAAGTGAGTACATACCATGTTTGTCTTTCTGGGTCTGGGTTACCTCACTCGGGATAATTTTTTTCTAGTTCCATCCATTTGCCTTCAAATTTCATGATGTCATTGTTTTTAACAGCAGAGTAATACTCCACTGTGTAAATGCACCACATTTTCTTTATCCATTCTTTGGTTGAGGGGCATCTAGGTTGTTTCCAGTTTCTAGCTATTATAAATAATGCTGCTATGAACATAGTTGAGCAAGTGTCTTTGTGGTAGGATGGAGCATCCTTTGGGTATATGCCCAAGAGTGGGAATGCTGGGTCTTGAGGTAGATCAATTCCCAGTTTTCTGAGGAACCACCATATTGATTTCCATAGTGATTGTACAAGTTTGCTCTGCCACCAACAATGAAGGAATGTTTCCCTTACTCCACATTCTTGCCTTGGGGTAAATAAGTCAGGCCTCCTCTGGCACCTGAGCCTCCATAAGAGGCCTGTGTGTTAGGGTCTAAGTGATATGGCCCCACATTCCTGCTGTAAGGCCCTAACCCTAGTGCCTCAGAGCATGACTGCTTAGAGGTAGGACCTTTAAATCCACAGTATAAAAATCTGCCAGTTAATCTAATTAAAATTAGTCAAGATTCTCCAGAGAAACCGAACCAATAGGCAAGAGGGGGGAGAGGAGGAAGGGGGAGAGAGAGTGACAGAGACAGAAAGAATGAATAGCTAATAAAACACCAAGTCACCTGATCATGGAGACTGGCGAGTGCCAAGACTTTCAGGATGCTAGTGAGAACTAACAGTGCAGATTCTGGATGTATGCCACAGGCTCAAAGCCAGGGAATGGTTCTAGGTTAGGTTAAAAAGAAAAAGTAGTGCTTTAGGTTGAAGGCCACCAGAGTTCTCTCTTGGCTACTCAAGGGTGATCTTTTTATTGCTTTTGGCTTCAGCTGACGAGATGAGGCCTACCCACACTGAGGAGGGAAATCTACTTTTCTAAATCTAGGAGTTAATCCCAACCAGAAACATACAGAATAATGTCTTACCAAACATCTGTGTATCCCACAACCTAGTCATGTCAACACATAAAATAAACCTTTTAAGCCCACCCCTTATCATCCTGGCACCCAGCTCCTTACACTCCTCCCACTCTTTCCAATTTGACTAGTATATTTAGAAGGGCATTTAAGGACAGGCATGTTGAAGTAATCTTGTGGGTTTTTTTTTTTTTTGTAGCTATGAATGACAAAAAGCCTTAAAAAAAAAAAGCCTTAAAGGAGCAAGAATGTATTTTGGGTTTCAGAGGTTACAGCCTGTAGTAAGCTGGTTCTCTTGTTTCTGTGAGGCAGAACACCATGGTGGAGACAGAGCAGAACTGCTTACCTTATGGGGAGAGAGAGAGAGAGAGAGAGAGAGGGAGAGAGAGAGAGAGAGAGAGAGAGGCTGAGACTCAGGCAAGGTATTCTTTTAAAGACATGTCCCCCATATTAGTTCCTTTTCTAGGCCTGTGAGAAAACACCATGGCTGAGGCAACTTAGAGGACAAAGAGTTCGCTTGGGTTTACGGTTCCTGAGGGAGAGTAGCCCATGATGGTGGAGGGAAAGGAGGGCAGCTGTGGTACCCGAAACAGAGCCGGGGGCTCACATCTTAGACGGCAAGCAGGAAGTGGAGCACATGCCGGGAATGGTGCAAGGCCTTTGAGCTCTCAAAGCCTGGTGACATACTTCCTCCAACAAGGCCACACTTCCTAAGCCTCCCAAACAGTGCCACCAAGTGGGGACCAAGTATTCAAGTTCCTGGGACTACTGGGGGTACCACCCTTACGCTCCCACATTCCCAGTGTGCCTCCTTTGTCCAACAAGACTAACTTCCATCACCTCTCAGTACTCTTCTCAAAATCCAGATTCTTCAGTAGATTCAATCACTGGTTGATCACAGCCTTCACGGAACCACCCATGAAGCCCTCACAGAAATCCCCAGAGGCAGCCTTTACCAGTCTCCTTGGTGTCTTTCCATCCAAGTTGAGGACCAAGCTCCACCGCCGCAGGTGTTTGCAGTGGGACAGGAGCCTTCTGCAAAGGAGCGAGGCCACTGGGGGTCTCATTTGGGTGGCACTTGATCTTAGACTTCAGAACTGGAAGAAAATAAATCTCTTGCTGTTGAGGTTGCCCAGTCAGTGGCATTTACGCCTGGGCATCTTCACAAGGACCTATTTCAGTGGAAACATCTAGAAATCTGTTCCCAAGCCAAGACCACTAGGCAGAGACTCTCTCTCCCATCTTGGGGAAGACATGAAAGGGCCACCCTCAGCCCTGTGCACACATGGTACCACTGTGCTATAGCTGTCTACGCAGGACTTCTGCCTGGCCATCTTCCCTAGCTCTGCAGAGGGAGGATGGCCGGGGGCTGTGAGGAGCACAATCTACCTTGGAACACATCGAACGACGGCGAAGAGGGCTTGCATCCCCACTCTTCTGCCTGTGTCTGCAGTGTTTACATTCCGAATAACAGTTTTTCTGACACACAGACACTCTTGAGGAGGAAGCTGAGAAACTGACTGACAGTTCCTCTGTGTCCAACAGCTTCTTGGATCCAGTCCAGAAAACGAAGTGTTTGAAGAAGCTGCTTTGGCACTTCGGTGGCACTTCAGTGGCAGGCCAGCAGGGCAAGCTGGGAAGTCACACCAAGGTGGGAACCCCTTTTCCCTGCCCCGTTGAGGTAGTCTTGGGGTTGCCATGGCCCTGCTGGAGGAAACCTTCCTACCAGCATTCAACTGAGGAAGCTTGACATATCTGTGGACTAGACACGGCATTGCTGCTGGCCTGTCTGGGCCTGCAGAGACACTCTTGCTCTCTGGGCTCTTACAGTGTAGATGGAGCAATGTTGTATGAAGTCAGTGTTGTATGAAGACCAATGATTGCAACAGACCCTGTCAAGGAGAGAGATTCTAGAAGCATGTGGGCATTAGCAGCCATCGTGTCCAGTCCGTGAGGGCCTTCTCATGGGTGACACGCTGCCTTCAGTTGGACCCTCTACAACACAAAAATCCTGCCATTTCTTTAATTTTCTTCTGGAATTTCTGGTGGTCTTCATGGGTAGGTCCTTCCTACTAGTCCTGGGCCCTCAGGGCAGAGAGCTGTGCCCACGAAGGATGTCCAGGTACTATTGTTGGACTTCACTCTGCAGTAGAGACTATCAGTTAAGGAGTGCTCCAGCAAGCAGGCCCTAGTGAGGGAGACCCAGAGGGGATTATAACCCCAAGTGGAACGAAATATAGCACAAAAGCAGTAGGGGACGGATGGGGATGTGTGCCTTTGTAGTCCACGCTATAAAACCATATTAGTATTTCATATTATAGTATGGAAGCTGTACGTGCATGTTATTAATACCTTAGCAAGCGCACACTGTCAATGACCTGCATGTTGAGTTACCTCAGCTTCTAGAGGAGTACAGACAGGATTTGTACCAGCAAAGACTGGCTCCACTCAGGGTTCCAAGAGGCGCCTGTGGGCAGACATTGGGAGAATGAAAGAGTGCCAGAGGTGGGCATGAGAGGGTGTCCGGCACAAGGTTCGGAAATATGTCTGAGAAAATCTCAGTGCCAGGAGTAGGATGCTTCCCTAGAAGTTGTTGTCCAGAGAGGCTCCAGAGCCTCCCCCAAAAGTGTAGGTTTATTGCCATTGCTCTTGGTTGCCTACCAGAACTGGATGGTAAGACCTTATTGCTTATGACACAACACACTTTGGCTTTACAATACAGAGGACTCACGCTTAAGCTGACCTGAAGACTTTCTTCCTGCTGGCTAGCTATCATTGAGCTGCAAGGTGTTGTGAAGTTTGCAGGGGGTGAGGGTTGGGGGAGAAAAGACATTAATGTTACACCTATGGACAACCCCTAATCCTGTTATATCAGCCTGCCAGGAGAGATGTGCCCACTTGTACAATAGCGGCACAAAGGTTATGGGGGGGGGTAACCAACAGCTTTTGAGCCTTCAGGAGTTGAAGGCTGCTCCATAGGACGGAATTCATAACTGGTACCATAAACTTTGTTGCGAGACCATGACTGGAGAGACCATAGGCCTTAGGGGGAGCCTACTCTTGTTTTGCTGTTGTCGTGTTGTCTAATGGCATTCTGACTGTTGGTGTGTGTAGTCACAAATCAGGGCTGCCCTCAGTCTTGGCCAGGGAAACTTCTCTCTGCCTCTCTGCCGTGGTCACCAGTAAAGGCAGAGACTCGTGAGAATAAATTACTGTTGAGTGCTCATCCTTAAATGGGACATTTACATCAACACACACACACACACACACACACACACACACACACACACACACACACACACACACACACTGCAAGGCTCAGGGAAAGTCATGGGAGAGGAGGCAGAACCAGAGGATAGGGAAAGGCATTGTGAAATGCTGTCTTCTGGACACAGCATGACCAATCTCACCCACAGATTCACTGTAGCTATGATTACTTGCACAAGACCTGTATAAGATCAAGCCAGCAAGAACAGTCCACATTCCAACCAGCAGGCAGCACCATACGGAACTGGTGGTTCCTGGGAGCTGATGGTTGGAGCGTGGTTGATCAAGTTGCATTGTTTACATGTTTGAAATTGTCAAAGAATAACTAAAAATATTTATAAAATATGACTGACCACGTGGTCAGAGGGGCAAGACCGACTTCCTGAATGACTGCCTTTGTCTCTGCTTCCCTGTCAAGCGTGCTGGTGGGAGCTGGTATGCCAGTGTTGCCGTTTTCCCAGCTGTTAGCCCACTGCCGACTCAGATCCCAAGCTCTCTGAATAGAATTCAGCTTGGGGATTCAGCTCCTCCCTCTGCCCCTTGTGGCCAAGAGCCGCAGCTCTGGTAATCCCACTTTTGGCAAGACTTGACATTTAGATGTAATATTCTGGACCTGATTTTCCACCATCCGCTGCCAGGAGCTGAAAACTTTGGTCTGTGCTGGGAGTCAGGTCTCTAGAAGGAAGCTCGGGCCACCCCCAGTGGATGTCTCTATATCAAGCCAGTGGGTCTCAGAGGTCTTATTGGTCAGGTTAAACTGGACCGTGATGTAAAAGAAACTTTGCTCCTCCCAGTAGCTTAAACGACATAGGCTTGTTTCTTGATGTTATCTATCCATTGCAAAGCAGGTGGTGGGAATGGGGGGAGCGTTCTGTGGATTGTGGTTGCTGCAGAAGTGTAGTTGGCAGAGGAGGGCTTCAACCTGCCAAGTCCTTCTGGTTGAAACCACAGGCTCTGCCTGGAGGTGAGCCTTACTTGCCACTAATCAGAGCAAGGCTGGCCTACCTCCCAGTCAGCAGGTTGTCACCAAACTAGGAGGGCTCAACAGAGTAGACATTGTATGTTTTGAATAGCCTAACATAGTGGCAGAGCACAGGGGAAACAGCTGGCTAGGAGTGGCCAGGAACTGGATGGTTCTTCCTTCTCCAGGGCTGAGTTATTTCCAGTATACATCGGCAGGCCTTAGAATGAAGACTCCAGGAGTTTTTGTTACCCTGTGAGCTTTCTCTGTTTTTAACTTTCTTAGCCAACTGTGAAATGCAATTTAGAACTCAGCCAGGCCTGGTAATGCCACATTCACCCAAGTGTCAGCAGGGTAACAGCACCCTCGGGGCTGCCTGGCAAGATGGTTCAGAGAGTAAGGGAACTTGCCATCAACCCTGAAGGCCTGTCTTTGATCCCTGGGCCCCACTTGATGGAAGGAGACCTGACCACCACACATGTACTCTGGCCACACACACACCCCATACATAACTAAAAAAAAAAAAAAAATCAGAATCTGCTAGGCGGTGGTGGCACATGCCTTTAATCCCAGCACTTGGTAGACAGAGGCAGGAAGATCTCTGTGAGTTTGAGGTCAGCTTGATCTACAAAGTGAGTTCCAGGACAGCAAGGACTATTACACAGAGAAACCTGTCTTGAAAAAAAAAAATCAGAATTCAAATATGAGTTTTCTTTTTCTTTTTTTTAAATTGTTGGTGCTAAGAGAGAACAAAGCAAGGGGGTGGGGTGGGAACAGAATTTAAAAGAAACGAACAGAAACTGGAGTGGCCCTCCTTTGCCAGGAGTGTTGGATAAATAAAGGCAGAGGGAAGGGTGGGTTGGAATGAGTGTGCTATAGCTGTCAGAAACAGGGGACAGGAGGAAAGAAGGGCTCTATTCTTAGGGCTGCTAAGCCCTCGTCAGTAAAGCCCAGGGTTTTGTTGTGATGGGTTATGGCTACTGGAGAGTGTGTGTGTGTGTGTGTGTGTGTGTGTGTGTGTGTGTGAGAGAGAGAGAGAGAGAGAGAGAGAGAGAGAGAGAGAGAGAGAGTTCCAGGTCCCAGGTACCTGCCTTCTTTTGGCTGGACTAGCCTGGGGCTTATCTTGTAACCCCATCTCCTCCCTCGCCCCAGCTATCCCAATCGAGGTGTATCGGTCACATTCTTCAGGAAGAAACTAATGATGGCCTCGTGAGGGTTCCACATTTATTTCTCAGGGTATCAATGGGACAAGCAGAGACCCAGAGCTGGAGGCAGGTGCTTGCCCTGGGCCAGTTGAACCTTTGAGAAGTTATCCAAGGCTGCCCTGGGCCTTGCTGAAGGCCATATGTAGCCATGACAACTCACGTCCCTGCAGCCAGCCCAGGCTCCCAGGCCTTCCAGGCCAGGGTTCTCTTACGCAAGATCAGAGTCTGTTAAAATGCCTTGTGAAATCAGGTTGTCCCATCCCTGCTGGCTGCAGCTTCAGAGGGGCCCACATAATCACAGACAGTTTCTGGGGTCTCATTACTAATCCATCAGGTCCGGGGAACTCCAGTTTTAAGACATTTAACAGGGAGGGGGCCTTTCCTACCAGAAACATCCAGAATGTTCTCATGCTTATTCATCTTTCCTCTCCGGGTCTTTGGGGAGTGGCCCCTTTTCAAACATCTACCCATGTTTGCATTATGTCAACATCAATATTCAAAGTTCAGGATAACCTCTGGAAGACAGAGGTTCTCAGTCACATTTTGTCATTGAGGGCTCTCAACTGCCTCCCTGGAATCTTCTAGAATGGGGCTGGCTACCCAGACCTACTGAGGAAAACCAAGGAACTGATACAGTTTGTCGGATGGTCTCAGGCTTTGGAATATTTAGAGGTAGACAATAATCCCCCCTCCCCCCAACCATAGGGGATCAGGCTCAATCCTATTGTTTGCTAAGGCACAGCCTTTGCATCAAAAAATTCAGCAGTGCCGAATTCTCACCCCCGAGGAAGGCAATGAGGGGAAAGGACCCCTCAAAAATGAGGCAAGGCCTGTAGAAAAGGCCCCCAGGGGTGAGGAGCCCTGGGTACCAGGCCGAGCTGCTGCAGCTGCAACCGCGTGGGCCTATAGGCCATGAAGGTGCTGTAGGGAGCAGGTGCTCCTTCATGGGGCCTCATGGGGACCAAGAAGGCCTGTGGAGCCACGGCTCTCTGGGGACTGTGATAGGGTTGAAGCCTTGGAGCCACAGGTGGGATGGGGGCCAGGGGGCTGGCTGGCCCTGAGGATGTGGACAGACTCTGGTTGAGGGGATTGCTGCTGGCTGACAGGCTACTGAAGGGGTTGGAAGAGGTGCGGTCACTGGCGGAGCCGCTGCTTCCACTGAGGCGACCATTGGAGGCTTCCGGACCCTTGCTGGGCTGGAGTGGGACCACTAGCCTGGGGGACTTCAGGCCCATTACAGGCTTGGAGGAGGCATAGAGGCGTCGGAATTCCTCATCAAACAGCTCCACAGCCTGGCCGGTGAACTTGGAGAGGATGCTCCTGTGCACGTGTCCACAGAGCCAAGAGAAACTGGAAGGGGGTGGGGAAGACAGAATCACGGCATCAGTGTTGAATTTGCACGAGCCGCTCACCGCGGCCACTGCTCAAGCAAGCACATTTCATACGAGCAGAAGCCCTGAAAATTGGTTATGTAAACCCTGCATAGCTTGGTCTCCCTTTTTTGCAAATGGCAGCACTGAGGCCGAGAGACCAGGACATGCTTGCAAATGAGTCACTGACTGAGGTGTCAGAATCAGTCTTTGGCTTCAAGGTTCCTAATGCCCCCAACGCATCTACCCAATGCAGCCATCCATTCACCTAGCGCGCGCGCGCGCTCACACACACACACACACACACACACACACACACACACACACACACACACACAGAGCACTACCCCTCAAGGGTTAGAAAATGGCTGAATGAGAAATGCAAATCAAACTAACTCTGAGATGCCATCTTACACCTGTAAGAATGGTCAAGATCAAAAACACTGATGACAACTTATGCTGGAGAGGTTGTTGTGGGATAAAGAGAAAACACTCCTGCATAGCTGGTGGGAGTGCAAGATGGTACAACCCCTTTGAATATCTGTATGGCGATTTCTCAGAAAATTAGGAAACAACCTTCCTCAAGACCCAGAAATACCACTTTTGGGTATATATCCAAAGGATGCTCAATCGTGCCACAAGGATATGTGCTCAACTATGTTCATAGCAGCATTGTTTGTCATAGTCAGAACCTGGAAACAACCTAAATGCCCCTTGACCGAATGATGGATAAGGAAAATGTGGTACATTTACACAATGGAGTACTACACAGCAGGAAAAAAATAATGACATCTTGAATTTTGCAGGAAAATGGATGGAGCTAGAAAAACATCATATTGAGTGAGGTAACCCAGACCCAGAAAGACAATTATCACATGTACTCACTCATAAGTTGTTTTTAAACATAAAGCAAAGAAAACCAGCCTAGAAATCACAATCCCAGAGAAGCTAGACAACAATGCGGACACTAAGAGAGACGTACATGGATCTAATCTACATGGGAAGTAGAAAAAGACAAGATCTCCTGAGTAAATTGGGAGCATGGGGACCATGGGAGAGGGTTGAAGGGGAGGGGAGAGGATGGAAGGGGAGCAGAGAAAAATGTAGAGCTCAATAAACTTAATTAAAAAAAAGAAAGAAAATGGCTGAGCGTGATCTGAGTCCTCTCTACCTCCATTCTGCATGGAAGGGTTACCTGGTGGAGCCAGTATTGGGGGCCTGCAGTGTTCCCACCTGTAAGATGGGGCACTTGCCTCCTGCCAACAGACATCAGCCAGGAGAATAGCTCCCCAAACAGGCAAAAGGGAGCACTGAGTGTTGGGTGGCCCTGATGTGTTCCCATGAGAATATAACTAATTGCCCCTTAGGCCCAGAGAGGCGGCACTGGCCTTTTATCTCAGCGAGTTCAGGAAGTTGAGGAAGAAGGGTGCCGTTCCAGGCTATCTGGGCTATACAAGACCCCGCCGAACAAAAACAAATAATGAATGCTCTTGAATGAAGATTTAGCCCATTTTGCTCTGGAACAATGCACAGTGGTGAGCCCACAAGAACCTGAGTAACCACAGCTGCAGTTTATGAAAGAAATTCCCCCGGACAACCAGGTACAGACACCTTTGTGGACAGGTCTTGGCTCCCGCTTTAGGGGTTTGAAGTGGAAGCAAAATACTCAAAGTATTCATGTCTTATTTTTATGATTCTCTTATTTTAGCAAATGATTTTCGACCTTGGATGGAAAGCCTTCTCGATTTCCTGAGAAGCTGAGGGCAGGAGAGATGCCCTGCCAAGAGAAGGCTACTTTCTCAAAGGGGCCATCCCTAGGGTAGGGAACAGTGCAGGGGGATAGTCAGAAAAAGCCTATCTGTGTGGCAGTGCAGGGCTGACGAGAGACAGTCTTCCAAGGAAGGGCCTCTGCTCCCAGCCCTCTGCCTGCCTGCCTTGCTGCCCAGCCTTGGCCCCAGACCCCAGTTGCGTTTCCCTGTACTGTGAACAGGCTCACACAAGCCAGGATAATCTTTGGAACAATCGGGATGCTTTGCTTAAACCTCTCCTCCCACCCAGAAGCACCCACAGCTGGAGATGTCAGCCTCTGAGGGTGAGTGCAGGCCAGCCAGGAGGCAGGGGAGGAGGTGAACAATCAGGCATGGCTTAGACTGAGAAACCAATCTTGCAGTGTTGTTTGGAATCAGATAAGTTCAAGACACTCGTTCCACAAAACAAGCCCAATGATGCCCTAGGAACTTCTTAGTGGTTCTCAGCCTTCCTAATGCAGTGACCCTTTAATACAGTTCCTCATGCTGCGGCACCCCCCCCCCCGCCATAAAACTACTTCCATTGCTACTTTGTAACTATAATTTTGCTGCTGTTATGAATCATAATGTAAATAACTGATATATAGGATGCCTGATATGTGACCCCTGTGAAAGGATCGTTGAACTCCCAAAAGGGTCGCAACCCAGAGGTTGAGAACCACTGTCTTAGGCCCATTGTGCCCCTCCATCCCCTGTGTGTCCCCGCACACTCCGCTCCCTGTTCAGTGGGCTCAAACACTTCTCTCACTAAGCCAGGGGAAGGAAGGAATGACCTTTACTGTTGCTGAGTCTGGGCCCTGAAGGCAAAGCTTCCTAATCTTTGTCTGGTAGTCCACTCTCCTTCCTGGTCTATGAAGTGCTCATTTAATTCATGCTCTATTTCTTCTCCTGTTTTACATCACGTCATTAGCACTGTGGAAACGAAAACTCGCTGCCTTGAAAATCTTGTTTATTATTATCGTCCATGTGTGTATGATACATGTATGAGTGAAGGCAGGGACCTGCTATAGCACGTACGTGACAGTCACAGGACAACTTTCAGGAGCTGGTTCTCTCTTTCCACTGGTTGGTTTTTGGGGACAGAACTCAGGTCATTAGGCTTTACCCACTGAGCCATCTCACCAGCCTAGGCTCTGGCTCATAACCCACACAAGCTTGGTCTGCTTGTGGGACTCCTAACAGTGGGAACGGGGACTGTCCCTAATGCTTTGGCTGGCTTTCAGGAACCTATTCCTCATACTGGGTCACCTCCCTCAGCCTTAATACAAGGGGAGGGGCTTAGTCCTACCTCAACTTGATATGCCATGCTCTGTTGACACCCATGGGAGGCCTTACCCTTTCTGAACAGGGGAGGAGTGGATGGGGAAGCAGAGGGAGAGGCAGGGGGAGGGAATGGGAGGAGAGGAGAGAGGGGAAACTGTGGTTGGGATGTAAAATTAATGAAAAAAATTAATTAATAAAAAGAGAAAGCATCCTTAGGTTATTAAGTGACTCTCAGGAATCTGAAGGGCAGGTCAAGTTTTTGTCAGTGGCTATCTGTTAACCAACCCAGAACTCGCTGTCTACTCAGATCCAGCCCCAGCCAGGTACTAATACAAAATTTATAGAATTGAAATGGGAAATAGCTCAAATGAATACCCTACAATCCAAGGGAGATTGTCCACACTGCTACTTAAGCCCCAGATGCGGAATTTTTATTCTACAACATCAGATAGATCACACGTAGAACCAAATGGCTGCAAAGGTCTAGGCGTACAATCTTTACTCCACAGTTTTCAAACGAAACAGAAGAGGCCCCTATGCAATAAGCATTCCAAGTGTCCTGGGTCCTCTTGAACCTCTTTACAAATGAGTGCCAACTGCACAGAGAAAGGATAGACCGTGAGAGTTTACAAACCACAAAGCCAAAGAATTTTTCCAAATGAAGAGCGAGTCAGAAAAAGAAGAGCCTTTCCCTTAACCAGTTTATCAATGAGACACATATATACACAGCCAGCATTGCACTGAGAAGGGGAACCATCCAGGATCCCAGCAGCCGCTGGAATTCCCGAGGACTCCAACTGCAAGGTTGACTGGCCAGCAAGGAATACACACTCCTGACCGGTTCTCTCAAACCAGCTAGCAGAGTCTGGAATCTGAGATCTGTGCCTTGCAGTCATAGCGAAAGAAAACCAGCAGACAGGAATTAGCGAAGGGAGGTGAATTTACTTACAGTTCTGGCTAGAACTGGGGTGAGAAAAAATTCTTAGTTTCTTCCCACCTCTTTTGTTAGTTAGTGGTGACATTTTATAGAAAAGATGAAACAAAATCCAGGAAGTATGTAGATTGTTAGGTCCAAAGAGGGCCTCCGAACAGTGCTGGTGACAACGGCAACCCCTGATGGTCTGAGTTCAGCTTAGGCTGGACTCTGTCTGGATAAACAGAGGATTGCTAGCAGATCAACAAACTCTAAACTCAGCATTCCCCAGAAACCGTGGGAAGCTGGTGTCTGTTGGGAAAACTCATTACTTCCCTTGTCTGTGTCCTGCCAACAATGACCTCCAGCAATGAACTCAAGCAAGCCTACAACAGATCCAAGTCCCCATGCCACCTCCCAGCCTATGCTGAACTGTACCCCACTCCCCTAACACCTGTGAACACACACACACACACACACACACACACACACACACACACACACACACACACGCCCATACGCAAGGAGAGACAGTCTTAGCAGTTTGACCTAATAAACCTTTCTTTCTACCCACAGAGTAGTCTAGTTCAGGGGTTTCACTGTGTCCTTGCTTACACAGATGATTCAATAGTGAGATAAATAGTCAGAACTTCCTGAGAGGTGAAATCCTTCTCTGGTACCATAGCTTCATCCTGCCTCTCCCCCAGCAAGGGACCCCTGGTGGGACACAATGCTTTTGGGACCATCTTCTTCATCATCCTTGCAATAACTGGTCATGCAGAAGAAGAGCCACTTATGGGTTCTAAAAGGCACATTTTATTTGTGTGCTCTATTTTTATTTCAGGTTAGGGTAACTGTCAACTCTTCAGCCATTAGCTAAATCACCTCTGCTTCCATGGAAGCAGAGCCCAAGTTCAAAAAGGAAAGGACCCAAGTGAGACTTCCAGACCTTCTGCAGTTAGATGCTGGGGACAGGAAACATCCCTGTGAGAGGGCGAATAGTCAAGCAAGCTGTGGTACATCCACATGGTGGAATACTGTTCAGCTCTAAGAGGGGTAACACACCGAGGCACATCACAGCTGGTAGAATCCCCAAAACACTGTGTTAAATAAAAAGAACCAGTCACAAAATACCACATAGTGCCTGGCTCATCTATAAAATGCCTAGAGAAGTAAATTCATACAAAGCACAGCCTAGTGGCCACTAGGGGTAGGGGAGTAAGGGAAATGAAGAATGACTTCTTAATGGGTAGGGAGTTTTGTTGGGGGGGTGATGAAAAAATTTCATAACTAAATGGTGATGATTGTACAGGGTTGTGACTCTAATAAATGCCACTGAATCAAACATTTTGAAATAATTAATCTCACGTTACGTGAATTTTAATGTAATAATAATAATAATAATAATAGGAATAAAAAGCCCAACTACAGACGCCTTCTTTTAGGCATATTTTTGTATCAAGGGCAACTGTCAAAATATAACAGAAAGTTTGAACATAATGGTGCTATAGTTTGGATATGTCTGCCAAAGACGCATGCGTTAAGGACTGCTCCCTAGACTGGTAGTTCACCTCCCTAGGCTTAAGGGGAGAACCTTAGGTAACTGGGAGCTATGCCCTTAAAAGGCGTCGTGGGCAAGCGGGAGAAATGGCACTGGCTTTCCCAGAGGACCGCATGGTGGCACACAGCCATCTTTAACTCTAGTTCAGGGGATCTGATGCCCTTTCTGGCCTCTCCAGGCATCGGGCACCACGTGGTACACAGACATGCACACAAGCCAAAGGACCTTCTACACGAATAAAATAGTGATCAAAACCCAGCGTGACTCTGCCTTTCCTCTGGTTCTCGCCCAGGTTTCTGACGTGAGCGTTGGCTTCCCCTCACAGCCCTGTTATCCTGTGCCTCCTTCACCAGAGGCCAGGCTAATCTACCCAAACTGTGAACCAAATACAACTTTTCTCTGTATAAAGTTAGTTGGGTTAGACCTGGAAAAAACAAAAAAACAAAACCAATTCCATGATTGTCTGATGAAAGCAAGCAAGCAAGCTGTATTTAGAACTGGCCAGCCAGCTGCCTCTCCCAAAGCCAGGCTTTCAGAGGGTAGTCCTGCACTGGGTTTTGAAGTCCCTTTCATGGGGAAGGGTTAGCGTTGATAGAGAACAGCTGCCCAGGATAATTGGCTGTTAGCACCTGGACAGAACAGCGCTGTGGGGTGGGGGTGGGGGAATGCAGGACTCCAGGCTACTGCCTATGGAGTAGCCAAGAGCAAGACCACATCACATGGAAGGGGCGTCAGGAAGGTTTCTGGGTAGACACATTTTCGTTAGGCAAAAGGGCAATTCATATCTCACAGGTGCAGGAGTTTTTCGCAAGGGGTGGCCATATGTCATGGAGTCACACATTGTTTGCAGGATATGTTAGGCTTAGGACAGAAACTTATTCTTGTAAGAGATGTAGCCTTAATAACAACGTCTAACAGTGTGGCCCCTTAACAACACAGCGTGGCTCCTGACTGCTTTCAAAGTAGCCCTTGATAGTTTGCTGTAAGAACTGACTAATACAAAGGATCTGGGAAAAGGGAGGTTTGTGTTAGAACTCGGTGTTGATGTCTCTCCCGAATTCACAAGTTAAAAACCCCAACCCTTAATGAGACTGGTGGGGGGGGGGAGACAGTGATTAGTTCTCGAGGGTGGAGCACTCATGAGATTAAGTGCCTGTCATGGTTTGAATCTGGAATGCCTTCCAGGGCCTCATCCGTTGGAATTCTGGTCCCCAGATGGTGGCATTATTTTGGGAGGTTGTGGAGCCTTTAGAAATTGGGGCCAAGCTAGAAAGGCGGTTGCTGGGGGGCTGGGGGGAGTAAGCCATTAAGGGATTACATCCCAGCCCTGCATTTAAAGTGAACATCTATCTCCTTCCTGATCCCATGGAGGCTAATATCAGCTTGATAGGACAGTGAATCCCACAAGAGACAAGACCGTGGGCAAGCCTGGGAGGTATTAGCTAAACGAGGTTAATGGAGGTGGGATGGTCCACCTTAACTGTTACGTTCCTGGGCTACAGGAAAAGAAGGCCAGCTGTCAGCATTCATAACTCCCTGCTTCTGTGCTGTGCATCAGTGTGACCAGGTGCCTCACGCCCCTGCAGCTGTGTCTTCCCTTGACTATGAGCCAGAACAAGTCTCTGCTCACTTAAGCTCCTTCGGGTTGGGTATTTGGTCCCAGCAGCGAGAGAGTTGATGAACCTACCCACCAAGATATAAAGGTCTGTGTTGTCACTTTCAGCTGCCATACGTGACATCCAGCCACCAGGCCTTCCACTCATGATAGCCTGTAGCCCCCTGATTCATGAGCCCAAGGAAATCCTTCCTCCCCGAAAGTGTTTCTGTCAGCTGTTAAGCATACAGACAAGGAAAGTAACCAATGGTGGCATGTCCTTACAGCAGTGACTGCAGAGGACTTGCTCAGTAACCAACAGAGGTGAGCCTTTACGAAAAAGACTCCAGAGAGCTCCCTCGTCCCTTTTGCTGTGTGTGTGTGGGGGTGTGTGTGTGAACAGTTTTTCTTAGTAAAAATGCTATGGGCATTTCCTAGTATGTATTACAAAAGCACATTTATACTTTGCTGTGTAGGAAGGAACCTACCTGTAGCTCAGCACCTACACACTGCTAATATGTTGTTCCTGAGTTAACCTTCAATCTAAGTACTAAACACCAGGCCCAAGCAGAATAAAAGTCTCAGTGGCCTTGATATATGGGAGCCTTCCCTCCCACTCTGTAGAGAGGTCCTGGTGAGAAGAGGCAGAATCTCAGAGACAAGGTGGACCACTTGACCAGAGGGCAGACCCTCTGACAGACGGGCAAGACTTACTGTGAGTGACAGATTTTGTTCCTTTTTGCTCTACAGTTGGCTGGCTGAAGATGAGATGGAAGACAGATCTTCAGGGTGGTAATCCAAGGTCTTCTCAGTAAAGATTCAGTTTCTGATCTTTTGGGGTTTTGTGTAGATGACAAGCATCAAGGGCAACTTATAAAAAGACAATGTCTGAGGGCCAGGAAATAGGCCTCTGTTGGCCACCACGCTGGCCACCAGTTTTACCTGGACTGCCCAGCCTTCAGGACTAAATTTATAGTGTTCATATGCTACCCAGCTTATGGCATTTGTGTTATAATTACACAAGTAGCTTGAGATGCCATGCAAATATTAGTGATATCAATGCCATAAAAAAGTACACTTTGAGCCCGACGGCGGTGGCACATGCCTTTAATTCCAGCACTCAGGAGGCAGAAGCAGGCAGATCTCTGTGAGTTCAAGGCCAGCCTGGTCTATAAGAGCTAGTTCCAGGACAGGCACCAAAGCTACAGAGAAACTCTGTCTCAAAAAAAAAAAAAGAAAACAAACAAACAAAAAAAACCCCACTACGCTGAGTGAAAGAAACCTGTCACAGGAGGCCACATATATGGTTTTTTTTATACAAAAAGTCTAGGTGAGACCAAGTCACTGAAGCAGGAAGTAGATCTGTGGTTGCCTAGTGAACCAGTTACTAACAGTGCTGAAGGAACAAGGCAGCGACTGCCAATAGGAACGGTATTTGACTGTGGTGATGATGGTTAAGCAACATTGTAAATAAGCTAAGGAGAACCAAACTGCACATTTAAGTAGGTGAACTGTGTGTGAATCAGTAAATCTCAATACATTGGTTGCACTGGAATAGTAGAAGGTCAGAGGCTAGGGAGATGGTTCAGTTGGTGAATAGCCTACTGTGTAAGCAATGAGGGCCTCATTTAGGGTCCCTAGCACCCATGTGGAAAAGCCAGGTGTGGTCCCACGTGTCAGTAAACCAACCCAGGGAAGGCAAAGTCAGGAAGCTCCCTGGAACTCCCTGGCGAGCCAGTGTAACTGGTGAGAAACCCTGTCTCAGAGGATCAGGGGGAGAGCCAGGAAGAAGATAAAGCAACCTCTGGCCTCTATAAATAGTTGTCCCCCCCCATGATACACATGTGTGTACATGCACACATACAACATAAAAAAAATAAAATAAAAGCAAAACGGATCATGTCATACACCACACAACAGATCCATGGCTTTATAACAATTCCTAAGAGACTTGAGAAGTAAAAAGAGAATTCTGTGTCTGGTTTCAGGACCAGGAAGGGGCCCCATTTCTCACTTCTCACTCCATTTATTTGATGAACTCCGGGACAGGGAGAAGATATATACCCTGGGAGCAGTTGGGGTTCAGCTGGCCCCACTCAGCCCTTCACTGCCAGGAAGCCATGATAGCTGCTGATACCAGTACTTACCTGTATGATCCGGATAAGACAAATCTCCAGTCTGAGATGATGAATTTCTCTTGGATTTGGCCGGCAAATTTCCTGCCTGACTTGGCACAATACACCTCCCCTTCCACACTCCGGATGGAAATGTTCTGTGGGAAGCAAAGCGAAGGTGTCATTTATTAGCTGTGTGTTTATTGATAAACATGTGGGCTATGACGGAACATGTCCCCCCATTCTGTGTTGAAACCCAGTCTCCAATGCAGTGGTTCCACGGCTTTGGGAGGTAATTGGCTCCTAATGGTGGAGCCTCATGAAGGGATTAGTGCCCGGTGTAACAGACTGGAGAGCTCCCCGTTCCATATGCCATATGAAGAAGACGCAGCGAGACAGGCATTTACAAACAAGGCAGAGAGCCTCACCAAACACTGAATTTGTAGACATCTTGATCTTAGATTTCTCTGCCTCCAGAATTGTGAGAAATAAATCTCAGTTGTTTATAGGCCACCCAGTCTACGACAGTCTGCTATAGCAACCCAAACACGCTGAGACAATTTGCATAGGAAATTGGAAGGATGTTCACCAAGATTTTATCTAAGCTTGGAGAGGTTTTATATTATTTACATTTTTTGTTGGCCTAGTTTTCTAAGTCCCCTCCCCATTTATTGCTCTGGCAATAGATGATAATGGGGGGAAAAGGGTAGAATTCCAACAAAAAATAAGAAAGCAAATAAAAGAAAGATGAGGTTTGATGACCAAAGAGCCCTAATGTAGGGCTTTTGGACCACAAAAGGTTTGAACTATCAAGGAACAAGTCCATAGGTGGCTTTAGTGGCATGAGTTACTTACTAAGCTGGCCAGAAAGCTGGCCCAGTATAGCAAGAGGAGGCAGTGTTGTGAAGTCCACCGTGGACCCTGGACCATTTGGGGAAAAGGTGTGTTCACGACCACAATCTTAACTCTGTATCTTATCTTCCTGGCAGCATCTGGTGTCCATGCCTTAGCTGGACCCCATAGAAGATTTTATAAACGTCAAAGCAGGGAATGAGTGGGGATTTACTTTAGGCTGATGGCCAAGGGTTGTGAAATACTACCAGGACCCCACCAACGCCTGTCCATGGCCTCCAATCTCCAGGAAGGGCACCTCAATGCCTCTAGAAGCTCCTCCCAGCATCTTAGTGGAAAGAGGACATATCCACTGCTCTGTATGTATGGTCCTTGATGGTGAGGCGTGCATGAACTCTCAATCTATTATAATGACTTTTTGTTAGGGAGTAGAGACCCAGGGATGGTCAGGCAGTCCCTGAGAGACTGGTTGTAGACAATGGCATCAGGAGGAATCCCTGAACTAAGTTGCCTCCCAGGAAGCGTGTATATGGTGGAGGCGGTGTTTTGGAGGCTGGTATGTCTGAGTTGAGAGGGGATATGAAAGGAACCCAGAGGACAATCCATCAGCTGTTCAGCCAGACCTATCATGAAAGTTATGGCTGGTTTTCCTTTTGACTTCGATTCAACGCTCCCAAATTTGCATGACTAATTAAATTCTTATCTCCGTGTTTCTCCTGCCAGGAGAGGGAAGTATGTATGTGTGTATCTAGGGGAGGATCTAGTGAAACTGAGAGCATCAACTTTCTGTTGGGTTCAGGGAGTTCAAGACACATCCTCCTGGTCCTCGGGGTTGCCCTGTGCTATGAGGCATATAAACTTTGTTTCCGAAGCTGAGAGGAGGAGAGAAAAATGTAGCCTCTTTACTGGGGTCATAGTGCCCTGAAACATCTCAGGCCCTATACATCCATTCCTTCCAGGTCAAAGGATTAGAGACAGAAATGATGAACACCTCATCCAGGTCAGGGCCTAATAATATCCTTCAGAATTCTCCAGTCCTCTTTCTCAACCCCATACACCTTAGAGTAGAGAAGAAGTCCAAAGAGGACTGGTTGGCCTATATAGAAACTTGAGCAAGAAATAAGCCTTCTTGAGACATGGAGATGGGGCATGAGCTGCCACCATCCTATCTGATGGACACAGGGCATCCATTAGAACTGTCATTGGGCCCCTACCTTGAGATGAGTATCAGAGATCTGGACTTTGTCACACATCTCCTGGAAGAGCCTCACCCCTCCCTGGTCCAGCAGCACACAGACGAATACCCCTCGCTTGTTGGCTGCCTCTAGAATGTCACAGAAGATCTCCACGTCTGTGAACACATCCATCAGGATGGCCAGGACCTGGGCCAGGGAGAGAGGACTCCGTTACCAGAGAAGTCAAGCCAGCACTATCAGGGCTCAGTCAAACCTCCTAAATCCCAGTGGGTCTCAGGGAGCCAGAGGGGGAGGATGGAATAGGGGAGGGTCTGACTGGCAGGATCAGAGGGAGGGGAAGAACAAGCCTAAGTGGAGATCCTGTCCCATCTTGGCCCCACCATACCAACCTAGGCAACATAGTCTCTGTGCTTATGTTGGAGCGAGAAGTGCCAAGGGAGAAGCTCGGAGGGGAGGAGGGAGGTGAAAGAAAAGCAAACCAGCAACTTAATAGGCTTAGAGGAGAGAAAGAAGAACATTGGGTAGTCTCAACCATTTGGAGGTAGACGGCACATATGACCACTGCTTTTCAAATGTTCTTAATCTCTTTACAATTTCATTTATTTCTGTTTCTCCTTCCTTCTCTCTCTCGCTTGCTCGCTTGCAATGTGTGTACGCAAGTGTGCCACTGTGTGTATGTAGACAACTTGTTGAGTTGATTCTCTCCATCTATTATGTGGTTCCCAATTTCTTGGCTTGGCAGCAACCCTCTTTACCTGCTGAGTGATCTCACTGTCCCCTAAGTGCTCCCCCTCCCCCAGAGTCCTCACTTCATATACAACAAAATCCTGCGTGGAAGAATCATATTTAAACTAGATCAGAGAGAGCTGCCCCAATGGAATGAAGGAATCTTGGTCTTCCAGAAGCCTCTGCATTGTCAGTCTCTTTACAACTTTGCTGAAACATCCCACAAAGGACATGATGGAAGGGTTCCTGCCTGCCAAATTCCCGTTCCTCCTCCTTCTGTCAACAGCACCCCAATTAGACTTGAAGGGATCATCTTCCCTCTCTACTCTCTACCAGTGCAATTTGAACTAGCTACTGGTAATCACTGGTCATGGGCAGAACCAAGGCCAGAGCAATGAGAGGACCACATCCCTTCCTGACCACAGAGGGTAGTCCAGAGATGGTCATACTATCCACTGTTCTAATGAACCCTGGTCTAGGTCGTTTGTTGGAGCCCTTGAGGAAAGGAGGGGTTTATTTGTTTGTTTGCTCCCGGCTTACGTGCTTTAACTCGTAGCTGGTACACTACAGACACTGGTATCCAGTGTACGGCCTTCTGTGGGAAGCATGCATGAAAATGAAGCCAGGGCTGGAGAGATGGTTCAGGGGTTAAGAGCACTGCTTGCTCTTCCAAAGGTCCTGAGTTCAATTGCCAGCAACCACATGGTGGCTCACAACCATCTGTAATAGGATCTGATTCCCTTTTCTGGCCCACAGGCAGGCAAATCACTGTATACTTAATAAATAAATAAATCTTTCAAAAAAAAAAAAGAAAGAAAGAAAGAAAGAAAGAAAGAAAGAAAGAAAGAAAGAAAGAAAGAAAGAAAGAAAATGAAGCCAGCCGGGAGAAAGCAAGCCTAGGCAATGGGCATGGATCATAGGTAGCACCCAAACACCTGGTTCCAGCCATACCTGAAGCCAAAGCTGTCCTCCTGTCTCAGCCCCCCTAAGGTTGGGATTACAGGGGTATGGCTCTGTGCCAAGCTACCTCTGACCTTTCCACAAAGGATGTCAAAAGAGCTTCTCCCTTTGTTGGACTTATTTATTCCCTTCCTAATACCTAAGTTGCAGTGTAGTGGCAATTCCATTATTAGGAAGCCATTTAAAAAGATAATCTTGATGATTGTGTTAAAACTGCAAGACACAGTGGCATCTGTGTGGTCTGAAGTAAGGCCTGCTGAATAATAAGTGTTCAACAAATGTAAAAAAAGAAAAGGCAAAATAACCCCAATCCTCATCTTCCACTATGAATGTCAGGTGAATGTCACAGACAGATTAAGCCAAACTGGTAGTCATGACAGCAGGGGTATCTCCATACCCCTGAGCTTCTTCTTCAACATTAGGTGTTGCTATTTGCCAGGGAATTGTCCCCTACAGGCTCATACGCCAGATTGGGGTGAGCTTGGGGAAGTCGTAGAACGTTTAGGACTTGTTTCTATTAGGTATTTTGTCAGAGTGTTGAGGCAAGTAACTAACAGAGGCATAACAATGTTGTGTCATCGTCTTACCCACAATACATATATACATCGTATGGGTGTGTGTTCTTTACTTCATCTTGCTTTGAGCCCCACCGTGCAGCCAAGGCAAGCACTGACTTGCAGTCTTTCTTTCCACGTCAGCCTCCAAGGGCTGGGATTACAAGCCTGTGTCAGTATGCCCTGTGACGATGGGTTTTCTGTTGTCTGTTTTGAAAGCATCCACAACTGGGAGGTAGCAGAGAAAGAGAACACGTCATCTCATTAGTGAGCCAAGGAGGTGACTGGGCCCTGTGTGGGGATGACTACTTAGCTGATGTGGGTATCTGTGCAAGGGAAGGGGCAATGGAGAGCTTGCTCTTGAGCAATGAGGCCCAGAATCCATTAGAACTGTGGCTGGTGTCACCCAGCCAGAAGTCTGTAAACTAAATGTAGAGGAGCCCAAATGGCCAGGGTCTTCTTTGTCTGCCGTGAGAGAAATACTGCCTTTCAAAGGCACAGACAGAAGACAGTACACCCTTCTGAGGGTGGCAGAGATGTCCCTCTGAGACAGTGCTGGTGAGAAAGGGACAGAAGGGACTCATTTATAAAATAAAGCATCTTGATTTGTGCTGTGATGCTTGCAAAGACAGGGCTGCACAACATCTGGGCTTATCTTATTTGCTTCCTGTTGGGATGGGCTTCCAACTGGATTAATTTGAGGCCAGTAACTGGCTTGAATTACTATTCTTAAACTCCCTACATGGTGGCTGGGGTGGGGAGGTGTCACCAAAGATGGTATAGTGGATTGAACTATGGTTCCTCTCTCTCTCTCTCTCTCTCTCTCTCTCTCTCTCTCTCTCTCTCTCTCTCTCTCTCTCACACACACACACACACACACACACAGGCCTTATTTGTGAAAAAGTCTTCACAGATGGAATTAAGTGAGAAATATCAAGGAGAGTTCTTCCTAGATTACTCAGTGGGCCCTGGATTCAATGTCAAGAGGTAACAGAGGATGCGAGATGCAAGACTGGGCTTTTAGCTAAGGCAGGAAGATCATAAGGCCTGGGTTGGCCTGGGCTGTATAGACCCTGTGCCCACATAAAAGACAGCAGAGGAGAGATGCAAGCAGAAGAGGAAGAGGCTGTGTGAAGACAGAGGCCGAGATTTGAGCTGGGTAGTCAAGAGGCCTGGAGCCTCCGGAGACTGGGTGAAGTGAGCAAGGATTCTTCCCGGAGTTTGGAGAAAGCATGGCCCAGCAGGTGCCACCATTCCATCCTTTTGGCTTCCAGAACTGTGAGAAGATAAATTCCTGTTGTTCCAAGCCACCAAATCTGCAGCAAGTTGTTCTGGTAGCCCTGGAAAGTAACAGAGCGTCCACACACCTCTGAGAGGACCTGCTGGAAACTATCAAGAGTTAGTCTGTCAGGTCCAAAGGAAACTCTAATTTCCCCAAACTCCAAAAGGCAGTCCAGATATCCAGACCTGAGCTTGAACTGCGCTCTAGGAGGATTCTTGGCAGTCAGTTAAAAGCCAGGATTCCTCGGGACTTTGCGAAGCCAGTTCCTACCTATCAAAAAGAGTCATTTCCCTTAGCTCCAGCAACAGGGACATATGGCTCTCCAATTAACATTTACGTCTGGCATCTATCTCATACCAAGGTCCACGCTAGCCTCCAGGCTCCCTCAGCCTCTACTCGAGCACACGTACTTGCTATACTTTTTAAAGGGCCCTCACCGGTCTCCCCCAAACTACTCAACCTTCGTAAACTCAGCTTCCCTCACTGTGCGTAGCTCCTGCCCTTGCTAGTCTTACTATGCTCGCTCTATTCTCTCTCCTCTCTCCATGGCCAGTCTGCTGGCATCGTTCAGTCTACTTCCTCCCTCTGCTCTGGATTCTTCTGGATGCATCTGGCACTTCTCCTTCTTACGTCTACAATGAAACCTTCCCATAGCACGGAGTGATCGTGTTGTCGGTTTATGTACAGCCTGAACAAGCCACCCGACCTTTCTGGACCTCAGTTCCTTACCCACGAAACACAGCTCAATCAAGAAAAGTAGTCACCATGTAAAGGTGGGTCTAACAAGCCCAGTAATGAAGATAACAGCAAAAACAAAGAGAAAGATAGGTGTTTTAACATAAGGTTAAAGTATTAACATAAAGTTAAAGGATGCGGTTTTAATCCAGGTTAGAGAAGAGGGTTAAAATTCATGCCTGCTCATCTACGGCATAAACCAAAGGAACAGGAACAAGTGGCTGTGTTCTGGTTAGCAACAACCAGATGGATCATTATGGCTCCATGAGGTTAGCAGAAAAGAGAAGGAAGCCCCCTTGTGCAGCCCCATGCTAAAGGAGCCTTGCAGGTTGGCTCCAGAAACCTGCATCGTTGAAGACATGGAAGGTATGTATACAAGTCAGATGGGGCAGTGCCTCCTCCAACAAATGTGGACTCCAATTCCTGGCCCTTGGGAAGTCCTCAGGCTGGAAATCCTTCACCCGTGGAAGGGCGGGGGTGGGAGGTGATGATGGTGGGGTCAGAGCTGGTGTTGCAGATAGGCTTTCCTAGGCTCTTTTGGTGAGCATGCCTTTGGCAGATCATTAACAACAGCAAAGGTTCACTGAGCATCTACTATTAGCCACAGGCGTGTCTCGTATGATTTCCTCAACTTGACCAGTCCCCCAGCTTCCCAGGGAGGAGCCAGGGGCACAGACAGCTTTTCACAGCCACAGGGCTGGGATGTGATCAGAGCTACTCACACCCCATCCTGTAAACCCATGTCCTCATCCTGCTCCATGCCCACTAGGACTCTGATTATCCTTTTGTCCAACTGTCTGTCTGTGTACATCAGTGACAACCTGAGGGAAGGAGGGGTAAGGAAGGAATATTCTAGAATTAAAAGAAACATTCTAGTTCTGTTTTCCTGTCAGGAACACAACCCTAGTTTATTTCTGCCTCAGTTTACCTACTGGCCCTGAACTTACACAGAGTGTCTTCTTACACTGTTACCAACTATCTATGATCGTCAAGAACTTTTGTCGCCGGGTGGGGGCGGCGCATGCCTTTAATCCCAGCACTCGGGAGGCAGAGGCAGGCAGATCTCTGTGAGTTCAAGGCCTGGTCTACAAGAGCTAGTTCCAGGACAGGCTCCAAAGCTACAGAGAAACCCTGTCTCGAAAAACCATAAAAAAAAAAAAAGAACTATTTTTAAACAACAGGTTTCAGGAAATAACTATTTTCAAGAGCTTTGGAGGGCAGCATGATCTTGCTCTTCATATACTGTATGTTTGTGTGCATTGCTGAGGGCCTAAGCGAGGACCTCACAGGCGCTAAGCAGACCCCAGCCCTGATGCTCTACATTTTTGCTAATCTATGAATGCCTCCACAGAGCCCCGTAGCTTCTCCTCTCCCCTGCCTCAGCCTGCTGCACAGCCCTGTGAGTGAAAGCATGGAAAATAATCTTTTGGGGGTGGGATTAAAGGGGTAGTTCCATTGATAGAGTGATTGCCTAGTGTGCACGAAGACCCGTGTTCAATTCCTAGTAGTGCCTAAGCTGGGTGTGGTGGTACCCGCCTGTCATCTTGGCACTTGCAGGGTAGAAACAGGACCATCAGAAGTTACATGAGATTCTACAGCAGGGGAAAAAAAATTCTGTTTTTTTCCACACAGGTAAGTACTTAGAAAGGACAGAGCATCACAGAACCACTGCAAAGTCCCTAGGGACCCTCAGGGACTTGTGACCCAGCCTGGGAATTGCTATTCTCACTCTTCTGCCCAACAAGGCACAACACAGTTGCTGGCCTTGCCGCCTCCATCCTTGTCCCTTCCCAACTCCTTGAGGTCCCACAGGGTGGATGGTGGTATCTCCCCACCTCCAGGACACACACACCCCCTCTGACCCTCCTGACCTTTGCACCTAACTTCTCTCTGCCTGGAATTCTCCCTTCCTTCTCTTCTGGAAAACTCTTACTCAGCCTTTGACGCTCAGAGGCCACCTCTTCTCAGCTCCCTGCCTTAGTCACTGTCTCCCAGATGCTGAGCCCCACCTGCCGCTTGACCCATGGCATACTCCAGTCCTCTCCCACAGCAGGAGGCAGCTGACAGGGACTCCCCCAAGGCTGGGTAGAGTGAAGGAATTCAGCAGAAAGGAAAGGAAGGAGGGCGGGTCCTGCTCTTAGGATGGGGAATGCTCTAGAGTGGGATGTGCCTCAGCCTGTCTCCCTTTCCTCTCAGGGGCTGCAGTTACGGGAGGGGCGGAGCTCAAGCCCATTCTTCCCTGTTCTCATTCTGCTTCTATGACAGCCTGTCCACTGTCTACACCGTCTACACCATCTAGCCATGTCTGCCATCACCTCTGTGGGAACAGGCCACCCCTGAGCCGCCTTCTTCTTCTTCTCTCTGTGTGTGTGTGTGATCTATCCATGTCTGCCATCATCCCTGTGGGAACAGGCCACCCCAGAGCCTCCTCCTTCTTCTTCTCTCTCTCTCTCTCTCTCTCTCTCTCTCTCTCTCTCTCTGTGATCTATCCATGTCTGCCATCATCTCTGTGGGAACAGGCCAATCCTGAGCCCTCTGTGTGTGTGTGTGTGTGTGTGTGTGTGTGTGTGTGCGCGTATGTGTGATCTATCCATGTCTGCCATCATCTCTGTGGGAACAGGCCAACCCTGAGCCCTCTCTCTCTCTCTCTCTCTCTCTCTCTCTCTCTCTCTCTCTCTCTCTCTGTGTGTGTGTGTGATCTATCCATCTCTGCTATTATCTCTGTGGGAACAGGCTACCCCTGAGCTTTCGTGTGTGTGTGTGTGTGTGTGTGTGTGTGTTGGAATGTGTGCTCGTGTGCTCACAGGAGCTTTGCATGTGTGGAGGATATCACAAAATCAGCCACAGGAAGGCAATAAGTGTGAGCGAAGCCCAGGGAGGCGCAGGCCAACAGGGACATTTACGGGAACCCAGCCAAAGAGGTCACTGTCACTCACTCCAAAGGATCCAGGCCCCTCGACCAGTTAAGTGGACCTGGAAGTTCACACTTTTGGGTGATTTTCAAGTTTCCTAAGATCCATAATGCTCTGTGTCATACAAAGAACATTAGTGGGGCTTGGGTCTCAGAAGGCAGAGAGATTCTGCCGGGCAGGGAGAAGGAAGGGTATAGCAAGACTCAGACAGAGAGCTGGGTTTCCCAGTGAGCTGTGGCTTCTTTCCAGGGTGCTGCACTGGCCCTGAAGTTGGTGCTGAGGCCGAGGATTTCCTGTACACAAATCCCTCCCTTAGGAGGGCACCAGCAGTCACCCAAGAGACCAGAGGCAGCACACTCAGCGACAGGCCAAAGGGATCTCAGTTTAGCATGGCAGCTGAGCCCCAAGAGGTCAAGGCACTTGTCTGGGGTGTCACAGGGCAGCCCTAGGCTTCCCAGGCTCCCATCTGTCAACTGCGGATGACACCACGCCATGAAATGCAGTTTCCAAGCAGCTCTGCCACACAGTGGCTCCACCCATTGACATCTCATTTTCCAGAACTCTGTTCCCTCACAACCCTCCAGGCCCCCAGCCTTGGTGACTTTCCCCAGAACTTGAAGATTTCACACAGTGTTGAGCCTGGAAGGGGATCCTGGCATGAGCCCAGGACCACAGCCACAAGTGAGCATAAATATCAGTGTATGCTTTATGAGACAGAGACTAATACAGTGGGGGCAAGGGTAGGAAGGGAGAGAGGGAGAAAGAGAGAGAGAGAGAGGAGGCAGATCTCTCTGAGTTCGAGGCCAGCCTGGTCTACAGAACAAGTTCCAGGACAACCAAGGCTACACTGAGAAACCTCAAAAAACAAAACAAAACAAAACAACAAAATATGATTGCTTCCTCCCCACCAGTGATACTGGGGATCCATTGAACTCAGGACCTCTTATATGCTAAACAAGCACTCTACCACAGAGCCACACTCCCAACCCTGGATGACAGATTTTCCGCCCTGCAGTTTCAGGAAGAAGGGGGGTGGGCACCCACAACCCTGTGGGAAAGAAGAGATACCAGAAAGTGAGCCCCTCTACCCAGCCCCTAGCCAACAGGGGCGGCCACTGTAGGCGTGAGTACCCAGGGGCACTGGGATCTCCTGCCCCATCTCCACTGATGCCTGAGGTCCTATCAGCTGGGTCCTTGTTCTGAAGGAATTTTATGAGTCTACCTCACTGTCTTATTAAAACAATGGCCCTCTGGCAAAAGGGAAAGTTTCTCTGACTCTCTCCACACACCTTTTCTTTTTCTTTTCTCTTTTCCTTAGCGCTGCCTGGTACAGGGGCCACAGGGCTACAGAGAAACCCTGTCTTGAAAAAACAAAGCAAAGCAAAACAAAACAAACAAACAAAACCAAGGGCCACACATCACTTGTGGGCAGCCATATCTAAACAGAGGCCGGGGGCACAAGAGGACAAGGGTATACCCTAATGAAGTACCTCCACCCTTCATTTGGAAGCACAGAGCTAAGAGTAGCATGAACCAAGTGAAAAGCAGGGAGGGTGAGGGGCTAGGTAGCATGTACAGAGCCCTGAAGCCAGAGGCCAGAGACAGCAGAATCTGCAGCGGACTGGACTCAGGGTTGAGCGACAGATGGTGAGACCAGGGCTGGAGAGCAGGCAAAGAAACATATTCTTCTCACACAGGAGATTGTAGTGCCAGGGAGGGGCGTCAATGGCCTAGGATCCAGGTTGTAACAGGGATCAGGGGTCTGGGCTCCAGGGCAAACCTGTGAGAACAAGACGCAGCCCCTTGCCCTGTTCTACCAGCCCTGTTCCCCGCCCATGGCCAAGCAGACACCAGCTCAGCGTGCGTACCTGGCTGGCCCGGGAGATGCAGCGGCGGACCAAATCTCTGATGTTGTTGTGCTTGTCCGTTTGGAAGTACACGGTGGCGCTGGACTTTTCCTTCAGGTAGGGCTTCTCAGCCAAGGTCCAGTTGTGCAGCAGAGCTGGTTCGCTGCCTTCCGAAGCCACGGGGAAGTAGGTGCCTGACTGTAGAGAGCAGGAGTCGAGTCCTCTGGAACCTGCCTCAGCCCCTCCTGCTGGATCTGGGCCACTGGGGGGCTCCTTGGCCTGGGCCTGGATGTACTCGGCCTCCGCCGAGGACAGGAAGTCTACCTCTCCTTCTTGGTTGAGAGTGTGCCAATAAGCCTCAGGACCCCCATCCAAGAGGGCGTCTGTGGCCAGCCGGGCACTCTCATTGTCGCTGAAGTCAGCTCTGGCTGGCCGGATCCACTGGTTCTTGACATCTTCCAGACGTTTCCGGATCTTGCCCACATGCCTTGACCGGCTCATGCTGCTGTGTCCCTCAGTCGTTGGGGGAAGCCAGCCCTGGAGCTCTTCCAGATGTAGGGAGGATGCAGACAACAGCAGGGAGGGACGGGGCTCTAGGTATTTCTAGGAAGCTCTGGGCTTCCTTCCCATACTGGCCTGCGGAATCCCTTCCTCACCTCTCGCCTATTTGGAGAAAAGATTCCCACAGTCCCAACAAGGCTTCTCAAGGATCCTCACCTGCAGCCCAGGGATTGGCTTATCTCGGAGGGTCACCGCCCTGCCCGCAGGCTAAGGGCTGGATCAGTCGCCGCCTTGGCACAGTCAACCACGGAATATTTCCTCTGCTTCAGCCGCAGGCTGAGCAGGCTTTCCCACTTAGTTGCACAACACTGAGAGCCTGGAGTCCCTCGGGCCTTTGTTACAGTGAGGAGCTGCTCCTCCCTCACCCCCGACCCCCAGCACCACCAGCCCAAGGGATAGACAGGAGCAAGGACCACTGTGCTCTGGTTCCCTTTGGGCTCCTTGGCTCAAACTCTGATGGGTTCTTATAAGGCCAACAAAAACCCCTCCTTCCCATGCGTGTCCCGTCCTTGATGTCTCTTTGTCTACTATTTGCCATTATCCTGTTCTCTCAGTCTGCAAAGAGTTTCCAAGTCCGGGGCTCAAGATGACCTTTGGGAAGTATGGTTGCTGCTCAAGCTACTACTTCCTGGTCTGGGAACCCGTGGGATCCATCTAGCGGGTGGAGGCAGGGCATCATTTGTGAATGAACTCTGGGACCTCTGCAGAAGTAAACTGTGCTTTCTCTCCAGACCAGATCCAGGGCAGCGGTGGGATGGAAGGAACAACTGGGAGCCTGTCTTTCTTGGATTGGGTTCTACAGGAAATAGGCTAAGAGGAGGGCTTGGAAGGGAACTCCAGAGAGCCAATGTGGAGAGGGACGGGGAAGTAAACAGAAGGGAAGGACACTTGTCTTGGGCAGGTTAACTTGTAGGTCACTGTAGTGGCCATCTGGGGTTCCTGGACATGATAGAACACACCTAGGGCTCAGTTCTCTGTTTGTTAAGATAGGGTCACATCTCAGCTTTCCTACCTGGAGACTGAGGTGTTTTACCGGCGAGCCTGTTGTCTAACAGTGGCGGAGGGTCTCTCACACCGGGGTTTACCCCGGCACCTGGCTTGCCTGAGAGTCCACTAAGTGCAACCCTGTGGTGACGGAGTGGCAGGTGGTGACAGGAAAATATAACTGTAGGAGTGGTGGGTGACACTAGAGGACAGGAGCCAGGCTCTGGCAATACCTGCTAAGGACCTGTGCCAGGAAACTCCATCGTGTGTGTGTTGAGGAGTCTAAACATGGGGAGGAGCTGGTGCCCCTGGGGCATCGCTTCTCTCTGGAGGAAGAGAGACCTAGGCTCCTAGGACTGTAGAAAAGTGGCCCAGGTGGCTTGGCCCAGCAGGACAGTCACATGTTTAAATCAAAGTCCGAGCAAGAGACAAGAAAAGCAATTTTAAAAGGAATTTCTTTCCTCTTAGGACAGACAACGAAAGAGTCCAATTCACAGTTCAGACACGCCTCCCTTTGTTTCAGCTTCTCTCTTCCCTCCGTCCCTGTCCCTTGAGGACAAACCCACTAATCCCTCCTTGGCTTTCTGCCCTCTCCCTTCTTGCTCCTGGAAGTGGACTTGTTTCTATTTCCCATAGCCTTCTCCCTCTTTCTGACTCCTGGGTCCCACTAATGTCCTCTCCCGCCGTTATCTGATTTCCTGCATTACCTAAGTCCAGTCCCCCTTCAAGTAAGACAGACCCAGGATAGAGGGCGTACCCCATGGGGTTTGCTATTCATGCCTAGGGGTAGTATGTGCACCCCTTCAACTTGAGACTGTCTAAAACGATCCCTGTGATCTCTCCCATACTTGGCAATCATGGGATACTTAGGCAATCTGACTCTCTAATATTGAGGGCAAGACAAGTTGCTGGCCCTCAAAACACAGAAGAGGAAACTAATGACCAGAAAGACTGAGTAGTTGGCCCTAGATCATGCAGCTATGAGGTGACAAAGCCCGGGCACTGGGATTCTAAGGCTCCCGTTCTTTCCCTGTGAGCCTCATTCTTTCTGCTTCCCTTTCTATTCTTCAAGCTCTGCAGATTCTCAGAGGTTGAGAAGGGCAGAAAGAAAGAAATATGTGGGTGTCCTCGCCTCTGGACTCAACTCTGTATTAGCTTGATAAATGGTTGATGTCTCCCTTGAGAGAGAGGTAGATCTTTGTGACCTATAGGCAGACACAAAGCAGCTCTTTAAAAAAAAAAGATGAGAAGCATTGTTGAGTGGGACTTAAACTCTTCAGAGCCCTTCTCTTGCCCCCAGCTCCTGATCTTCCAGTAAAATCCTTTAGAAGAGTCAGCAGACATGAATGTTGCTACCCTCACCCACCCCACAACCCTGTTCCCTTGGCAGACATTACTAGTTGATCACAGAGCTCTTTCTAATTGAGCAGGGAACTAATTTCCCAGTATAGCTATAGGGGACCAGAGAATTCAATTGGAGACATCAAGACAGATGCCCAGAATATGGGATAAGCTACATGACAACTGGGCCAACAGGACAGTAGCAGACATGTCTTTTAGAGAAAGAAGCTGAGAAATTGAGGCACGGGGAGATTAATTAAATTCCTCAAGCACCCCATAGTAGAGTCTGTATTTCTCTCTGAAGCTCTTGTCCCTCTCTGCAACCAGATTCAGTAATTGCTAGACTTTGTATGTGTGTTTGAGACGGGGCCTCATTCTCTAGTCCAGGATGGCCTGGAACTCAGATTGTAGTTCATGCTGGTTTAAACCCGCAGTGACCCTCCTTTATCAGCCGAGTGCGGAGATTACAGGCACTGTCTTAACCACACCTGCTTCATAATTACCAATGCAAGCGAGAATCCTCTCTGGGAGACCGAGAAATTAGTGGTGGCAGTAGGGGCAGGCAAGGCATGTCTTGGCTTCTTGGCACCTCAAGTGTCTACCCTAGCTAGGGATCAGCACAAAGCAGCTATTGAATCAACGTCTATCCAAACAGTAAATGGTTAAGAGGCCCCGACTGAGAAGGTGGCTGGTGTGGATAGGGTTTCATGGGGTCCAGGGTTTGCTTGTTTACTGTTGGGAAGATCTAGAGGCTGTGACTGGGCCCTGGGAGAACAGCACCGCCCCTGCCACTTCCCATCAAGTCCTGTAGCAGTGAGAGAGTCTTGTTACCCAGTGACCCGAGATGAGCAATTAAATTGAAAATTAGTTGGCATATTAATTAGACAGGCAGATCATTCCCTGTCAACACCAATCAATTCCTTCTGCGTAAAATCAGACCAGCGAAGGCAGGGCAGGGTGAGGTGTTCTCCAAGCTGTATCTGCTGGAGGCCAAGACAGTGGGTGGGGAAGAGAGGTGCTGGGGCGGGGGTACTGCCAGGTGCCCCAAGCCCCACTTATCCACAGAACCATCTCCATTTGATTTTCAGGAGGCCACCTTCTAGTTTGGTCTCACTGGGCCCATCTTTAGCACCTGAAAAAATCCCAGAGCCAGTCCCGGCATCCCCCACTGTGACTCAATGGATCTTTTGTTTCTCACCTTTGACTCCAGGTCCATTCCTTGAGATTTCTGACATGAGCAAAGACCACAGAAATTCCTAGTTTCCCTTAGTAAACACCAAGGAGCTTTAAAAAATTGTTATTACTTACATGCGCTAAAATTTATCCTTCTGAGCTCTAAGACCCACGGCTGTGTAGTCACCACCATAACCAAACAACATCCCCATCCCCGCTCAAACCTCTGTGTCCTTCTGAGGTCGTAGCTTCTTCTCCCTCAGGTATCTGTCCCTAAAACATTTTGCTTGTTCTTGAATGCCTCATTAATAGAAGCACACAGGCTTAGACTTCTGAATCTGACTTCTTTTGCACTGTGATTCACCCATCCTGGGCATCGGTAGCCAGCTAATTTTTGTTGTTGTATAGTATTCCATTGTGTAGTTATGCTATAGTTTGTTTATCCACTTCCCAGAGAAAGGACATTGGGCTATTTCTCACGTGAAGTGTTTATGAATAAAACTGCTATAAATAATCATATGCAGAATTTAATGTAAACAAAGTTTATATAAATCAGGTAATTGTCTAGGACACTACTTCTAAGTATCATGGTAGATGTTCTAATAGCTTTGTAAGAAACTGCTGCACTGTCTTGTAAAGTTTGAACTAACCTGTATGCCCATCAGCAATGAATGAGACTTTGGTTGCTCCACATTGCTCATGCATAAACTTGTGTGTGTGTGTGTGTGTGTGTGTGTAAGTACACACACGTGCACATGTATATAGATATCTAAATATTCAAGTCTGTGCACACCTGCTGAGTGTGTGGAGGCCCGAAGTTAACGGCAGGATATTTTCCTCAGTTTCTTCTCCATCTTTTCTTCAAGGTCTCTTTGAGCTTGGATTCTCTGATTCAGCTATCATGGTCGGTCATGGAGCCCCTGGGATCTGTCCACTTTTACACCCCCAGGGCAGGGGCTATAGATGCATGCCACCACTCTTGACTTTACATGACTTCTGGGGGTCTGAACTCAGGTCCTCATGCTTGCACAGAAAGCGTTTTGCCAGGTGAATCATCTCCTCTGTTCCAGTGTGTAAATTTTAAGGAATAAATCCACGTGTTGCTGGTGACCACGGTTACACAATTTGCAGACACAGTAACAAAATACAAACATGGATTCCCTTGTGCAAAACAGAAGGAAAGAAACCCCATAGACAATATCAAGCTAGAGGCCTTTGTCATTCCTCTGGGGACTTTCTCTTGGCTTCTCACGGGTTGTTTATTTTGCTTCTTAAATGTGCTCTTTGATGTTTTACTGTGTTGTGTGGCGTGTTTACCTGTGTGTGCTGAGCAGAGATAAAGATCTAGACACGGAGTAGGACTTACATGCTCAGGGTTGCAAGCGTTATCCCAGTCACTCCATGAACGCCTGCTGTAGATGTGGAGAGGCTGCGCGCTACGGTTCTGGGAAAGCTGAGCAAGAAAGAATGCCTACTGGGCCCCTGACCTTCTAATAACAGGCACTTTGTAATTAGACTTTCTCTCTGACTGTTGAGTAAGTTAATGGAAGGCCGCTAAGGCAGATGAGGCAACTCTGTCAAGGGTAGTTGTGCAACTCAGGCACAACATTATGTTTGAGGGAAGGTCTGGGAGCCAATTCCACTGATAGAAATTGAAAGGAACCGTGCTTGGGCAGCCCAGCCCTGTGAGCTGGCATGTCAAAGCCACACACCCATTAGCTCTGTGAACTGGGGGCCCCATGGCTCTGTGCGCCAGCACTGCCCGTGGTGACAGGAGACACTGCCCCCCTGCAACTGCTGCTATACGGGTTAGAACTGGAACAAAACTCCTGCCCTGTTCTGGATCTGAATTTGGAAGGAGCAGGCTCAGCTTTGGGCCCCAGGGCTGCTGCGCCCACAGCCCACACCCACTGACACCTGTCCCACCTGACAGTAGGTGTGAAGTGGGAGGGTGCTGTCGGGTGAGCATGTAACCCTTTCTTCTCTGGCTAGGGGTTCTTGCTGTTCTGCCCATCCAGTACATGGGGACTAGATAGTTAACTAGTGGAAAAATCCATTTGGAGAAGAGTTCCATTGTGCAACCCTGTGTATCTTCAGTCACATGAAACTGGAGGCACAGAAGTGAACCTGCCTTCTCTTCAAGGGAAGATCCATCTCTGAAGCAGGGAAACATCTCTTGCAATCAACCCTCAAATGCTCAAGGGCTCCCAGTCCCCACAGAGGCACAGTATACCCCACCGCCAGCAAAGGCAGCAGGTTAGAAACCATGAAGTGCCGGGCAGTGGTGGCTCATGCCTTTAATCCCAGCACTCTGGAGGCAGAGGCAGGAGGATCTTTGTGAGTTCGAGGCCAGCCCAGCTTGGTCTACAAAGCAAGTTCCAGGACAGCCAGGGCTACACAGAGAAACCCTGTCTCGAGGAATACAAATCAACAAAACCAATCAAACAAAAGAAACCATGAAGTCAGGCAGCAAGATGGATCAGCCAGATGGTAAAAGCTGGACCTTAGTTCATCCCCTGTATTCTCAAGGTGGAAAGAGAAATATGACTCCCCAAAACTACTTTACTGTGTATACACATGCATGCACGCACGCACACACACACAGAGAGAGAAAGAGAGAGAGAGAGAGAATAAATATAAAAGAATATATGGAAGGAAAGAAAAGAAACCATGAAACCAAACATGGGTCTTGAAAACAAAGCAACCACGGCCCTGAACTATGGTGAGTGACTCAGGAATGATGAACGCACAGCTCAGAGAAACTGCACCTAGCTCCAGGCAGAAGCCTCAGGAGTAGCTAGTGGGGACAAGGGAGGATGTCTGGCTGTGGGGTGAGGGTGAGGTGAGATGAACCGTACAGGTCAGACCTGAAGGTACTTGAGGATGTGGCTCCTCCCATGGGCGGTGAAGCCTTGAGGTGTTGGAAGGACACAAGTCAATGTCAATATAGCATGAATAATGGCTACTCTAGTCACATGGAGCCTGTGGAGCTCCTTGGGGACATCTGGCGGACGGCAGGGTCACCTCTGTTGGGGTGATGACTGTTGGACACTGCCAGTAATAGCTTGCTCCCTCCTACCTGGCTGTTCATTCATCAAGTTGAACCCGGACTGGGAGGATTGTGACCTTCTGATGCCCTGGACACGTGGCAGAGAACTGCTGGCTGTTTCCCACAGGGCATATCTGAGCAGTCTGCTTTCTCACGCCTTGTATCCACGCCTCTGCTCCTTCTACTTGCATACATAGCTGCCCCCTTCCCTCAGTTTTGTTATAGCCAAAACAATAAGATGAGATTCCTGGGCATCTACCCAAGGCCAGCCTGGCAGGTTGCAAACCCCAGTTGCAAGAGAACCGGAGACCTTTATGTATCCCAGAGGAACACAGCACAGTTTCAGCCTCCAGGGCCTTCTCGATGACGTCCCCCCTCCCTCCATTCTCAGCTCTGCTCCGTTCAGTCTTAGTTGAAGCAGAGGCTGCTGGAAAGAGGTGGAAGTCCTGATGTGCAGACGTTTGGAGCCAACTCCTCTGTCTTTGCTCCAGCCGGAGTAGTCAAACTGTAGGAGGAAAAACTGAGACCAGGCTAGAGGCGGCTCTTAAGATACTCACAATCCCTGTCAAATAGATGGCGACAGTGAGCTGTGGATTGGACAAAAGTACAGAGAGAGGTGAGGGGCTAAACACCTTGATGGCTCATACCGTCTGAGCTTCTGGTCTTGGCCTTTGGGCAGATGAAAAGTTCTCCTAGGGGTGAGAGGACAGGCAAGAACTTGTTTTTATTTTAATTTGCCCACAGATCCCGCACAGCAAACACATTTGCACGAGACCATTCATATTTCTGCTGTGTTTGTTGCTAATGAAAATTAGAATGTCTGGAATTAGGAGACTTTCCTGTGGCACCTAGAGCCACTGCCACAAAGGTCCCCAGAGTGGGTAGCATGAACAAATGAAGCTTATTCTGTCGCTGTGTTGAAGGCTGAATGACCCAGAATAGATTGAAGAGACTCCGGGTCTTGTTTCTTCCCTCCTGGGTCCCTCTTACTGGATGTGGATAGATGGCCGTCTTCCTCCTGCACCCTCATAGGGCCCTTTCTCTGTGTGAGCCCAGGTCCTACCGATCTCTCATAGACACTCCAGGCAGTAACAAAGATCAAGTGAGAGCTGTATGGGTCGCCAGATGTGATGTCTAGTCTTGGTTGTCAACTTGACTACATCTGGAGTTAACTAAAACCCAAGCAGCTGGGCACACCTGTGAATTGTTTTCCTAAACAAAGCATTTGAAATAGGAAGACACACCTTTAATCCAGATCTTTCGAGGTGGGGAAATACACCTTTCATGTGGGCCATACCTTTCGCTTCTTACAGCCTATATAAAGGACATGGAAGGATGGAGCCTCCGCTCTCTGCCTGCTGGCCCTCACTCACACTGGCAAGCCCATTCCTTGACTGACAATGAAAGCCTACTTCTTTGGGATTCCAGCATCTACTGAAGACCAGCTGAGACATCCAGCCTCATGGACTGAACTGCTGGATTCTTGGACCTTCCGTTGGTAGCCAGCCATTGTTGCACTAGCTGGACCACAGCCTGTAAGCCACTCTAACAAATCCCCTTTATCCTCTAAAGATCCCTGGCTGAGACACCAAGGAAAGAGTCCCAGCTCACTGCTAAGTGGAAATAAGAATGGTATGGTCCTGTTTATGCACCTAAACCCCAGGTGTTAATTTCCACTTTTGTGGGAAGACGCTGCTTCCTAGCGTCAAGGATGAGGCTGGGTGGAGGGAGCTAATCACTCTCATACATACATGAAGGTTAGGTTGCATTGCTATTCTCAAGTCCTCCCTCCTCCCTTTGTCTTGGAACTCTGGCTCTCTCTCTCTCTCTCTCTCTCTCTCTCTCTCTCTCTCTCTCTCTCCCTCTCTCCCTCTCATTGAATGTAATTCTCTCTCTCAGGTTCAGTGACTTTGAATTTGAACTTGGTCATATGATTTGCCTGTACCCAGGACCTCATTTGTATTAAGTAGACAGGTTAACACTAACTAACTAACACTGAGCTATTTACCCAGCACTCTTTATACTTTTTATTTTGAGACAGGGCTCACTAAGTTGCCCAAGATGACCTTGAATTCACTTTGTAGCCCAGAAAGGCCTTGAACTTGTGACCTTCCTCCTTCAGTCTCCTACATAACTGAGACTTAGTGGCCTGTTCCACCAGGCCCCACTAGGCCGTTGGAATTTTACTGGACAAGCTAAGAGCACAGGCTTTCTGTGAGATTACCTAGTGTGGTCTGGTTTCTTGGGCTCCTCCTACTCTTTGAGAATGTCCTGTTGTGGATATTTGTACACCATGTGAAAATATATTACTGTGATTGGTTTAAAAAAGAGCTGAATGGCCAATAGCTAGGCAGGAGGTTACATCCATTTACCTGTGAATTTCATGATTTTAATGGATGAATAATGTTTCATTATATAAATGTACCACATATTCTTTATCCATTCATCTACTGACAGACATCTAGGTTGTTTCCAATTTCTGGCTATTGTGAATAGAGCAGCAATGAATATAGTTGAGCAAATGTTTCTGTAGTGGTATGAATCATCCTTTGGGTATATGCCCAAGAGCGGGTTAGCTAAATCTTGATGTAGATCAATCCCCATCTTCCTGAGGAACCGCCACACTGATTTTCGTGGTGACTGTACATGTTTGTCACTGATAATGACGAGTGTCCCCTTTACTCCATATCCTTGCCAGCATGAGCTGTCATTTGTCATATTGATTTTGGCCATTCTTATTGACGAAATCTCAAAGTAGTTTTGATTTGCCTCCCTCTGACGGCTAAGAATGTTGTACATTTGTTTAAGTGCTTCTCAGCTGTTTGTTTCCTCTTTGGAGGATTCTCTGTTTAGCTGTTTCGTTTTTGTTTTTGTTTTCCTTTGTTTGCTTGTTTTGCTTTTGGTTTTTTGAGACAGGGTTCCTCTGTGTATCCCTGCCTGTCCTGGAACTTTCTCTGTAGACAAGGCTGGTCTTGAACTCAGAGATCTATCTACCTCTGACTTCTGAGTGATGGGATTAGAGGTGTTTGCCAACACTGCCTAGCCTATACTCCATTTTTAACTGAGTTACTTGTTTTCTCTTTTACTATTACATTTTTATTATTTAAAACCATTTTTAGATTTAATATACTTTGGTTATACTCTTCCCCTCCTCAAGTCCTTCCACATTCTCTGCCCTTCTTACCTATGCGACTTTAAGGTCTTTCTCAAAAAGCAGACAAAAACCCACTATAACAGCAAAACCCAACAAAACCGAGAAAACAAAATAAAACACCCCCTCCCAAAAAATCCACCAAACTGTAACCTAATAAAAGCATATAAAAATGTAAAGTCCTTTATATGTTGATCAACTACTCCTAAAATAAGGCCCACTCTGAGCTTTTTAAATATATATTTTGTATATTAGCCCTCTATTGATATGCAGTTGCTAAAAATCTTTTTCCACGTGTAGCGTGTGACCTGTTGCTTTGTCTAAATGATTGTGTTCTTTGCTTTTCAGTTACATGAGGTCTCACTTATTGTTTTTAGCATCTGGGCTGTTGATGTTCTATTTAGAAAGTCTCATTGGTGCCAATGAGTTCAAGACTATTCCCCACTTTCTCTCTTTTCAGATTCAGTATATCTGCCCAGCATACATTGAGATCTTTGATCCATCTGAAGTTGAGTTTTGTGCAGGGTGGTAAGAATAGATCTATTTGGATTCTCCTACATGCAGCTGTCCAGTTTGACCAGCACCATTGGTTAAAGATGCTGCCTTTTCCCCCAGTGTGTACTTCTGGCTTCTTTATCAAAAATCAGGTGTCCATAGGTGTGTGGATTTATGTCTGGGTTTTCAATTTGACTCCATTCATCAACATTTATGGGTTTTTGTGCCAGTACCATGTTGTTTTTATTACTATAGCTCTGTAGTACAATTTGAGGCCAGTGATGATGGTACCTCCAGCAGTTTTTTATTCTTTGGGATTATTTTAGCTAGCCTGTTTTTTTCTTAACTTTATTTATTTTTATTTTATATACACTGGTATTTTGCCTTCATGTATGTCTATGTGAGCTGATATCAGATCCCCTGGAACTAGAGTTAGGAACAGTTGTGAGCTGCTGTGTGGGTGCTGGGAATTGAACCCTGGTCCTCTGAAAGAGCAGTCAGTACTCTTAAGCGCTGAGCCATCTCTCCAGTCCCTAGCCTGTTTTTTTTTTTTTTTTTGATTTTGTGTGTGTGTGTGTGTTTCCATGTGAAGCTGAAGGAATTGTGTTCTTTCAAATCTGTGAGGAATTGTGTTGGAATTTTGGTAGGGATTATACTGAATCTGTAGATTGCTTTTGGAAGGATGATATTAATCCTACCAATCCATGACCATGGGAGACCTTTCCATCTTCTGATATCTTCTTTATTTTTATCATACAATCCTTTTCACTTGCTTAGTTAGAGCTACTCCAAGATATTTTATATTTTTTGAGGATGTTGTGAAGGTGTTGTTTCCCTGCTTCCTTTCTCAGTCCATTTATCATTTGTACGTAGGAGGACTACTGATTTTTATGAGTTGGTTTTGTATTCAGCTACTTTGCTGAGGTGTTTTCAGCTGCAGAGGCTGCCCACTGGAATTTTTAGGATCACTTATGTATACTATCATATCGTCTGCAAATACTTCCTCCTTCCCAATTGTGTTCCCTTGATCTCTTTCAGCTGTCTTATTGCTAAGACTTCAAGAATTGTACTGAATAGCTATGGAGTGAGCCGGCAGCCTTGTCTTGTTCCCGATTTTGGAGGAAATCCTTTTGAGTTTCTCTCTATTTAAGTTAATGTTGGCTATGGCCTTGATGTAAATCGCCTATATTATGTTTATGTATGTCCCTTGTGTTCATACTCTCTTGAGGACTTATTATGAAGGGGTGTTAGATTTTGTTAAAAGCCTTTTTCTGCATCTAATGAGATGATCATGTGGTTTCTGTCTTTCAGTCTGTTTATATGGCAGATTACATTTATTGATTTACATATGTTGAATTATTCCTGCATCTCTGGGATGAAACCCATTTGAGCATGGTAGATGATTTTTTGATGTGTCTCTTGGATTCAGTTTGCAAGCATTTTATTGGATATTTTTCATCTATGTTCATTAGTGAAACTGATCTGCAATTCTTTCTTTGCTTGGTCTTTGTGTACTTTGCATATTAAGGTAACTATGGCCTTCTAAAATGAATCAGGCAATATTCCTTCTGTTTCTATTTTGTGGAGTAGTTTGAGGACTATTGGAGTTAACTCTTCTGATGGATTTCTATTCTAAAACCATCTGGCCCTGGGAGATTTTTTGGTTTGCTTTGTTTTGCTTGGGGTTTGGAAACTTTGGATTATTGCTTCTGTTTCACTAGGAATATAGGTCTGTTTAAATTGCTTATCTGGGGCCTGGAGAGACGGCTCAGTGGTTAAGAACACTGCCTGCTCTTCCAAAGGTTCTGAGTTCAGTTCCCAGCAACCACATGGTGGCTCACAACCATCTGCAATGAGATCTGGTGCCCTCTTCTGGCCTGCAGGCATACACAATACTGTATACATAGTAAGTAAATAAATCTTAAAAAATTGCTTATCTGATATTGATTTAACTTTGGTAGGTGGTATATGTTGAGAAAATTGTCCATTTCTTGTAGATTTTCTAATTTGGTGGAGTACAGGCTTTTTTAAAGTTTCTGCTTGTGAGCCTCTTTCCATCTCTAATTTTGTTAATTTTTCACTCCATCTTTTAGCTAATTTGACTAAGGATCTGTTATTATTTATTTTCTCGAAGAGCCGACTCTTTGTTTCACTGATTCTTTATGTTGTTGTTGCTTGTTTCTAGGTTTTTATTTCAGCACTGAGTTTGGTTATTGTTTGATGTCTACTCCTTTGGGGTTTGATTTCTTTTTGATTCTTTTTGAAATTTAACAGGTGTGCTGTTAAATTTCTCCAATTTTTTTTTTTATGTAGGCACTTCGTACTATGAACTTGCCCCTTAGAGCCACCTTCATTGTGCGCCGTAAGTCTGGGTATATTGTGTTTTTATTTTCATTCAATTCTAGAAAGTTTTTAATTTCTTTATTTCTGCCTTGACCCAGTTTTCATTCATTAGTGAGCTGCTCAGTTTACGTGAGTTTGTAAGCTTTCTGTTGTTGTTGGTATACATCTTTAGTCTGTGGTGCTCGGAGTGTTATTTCTATTTTCCTATATTTGTTGAGAGTTGTTTGTGTCCAAGGATTTGGCCAATTTTGGAGAAAGTTCCATAAGCTGCTGAGAAGAAGGTAAATTCTTTTGTGTTTGGGTGAAATGTTCTGTAACTATCTGTTAAGTCCATTGGTTTATGGTATCAGTGAGCTACAGAATTTCCATATTGAGTTTTTTCGGGATGACCTGGATATCGGTGAGAGTAGGGTACATAGTGTTTCTTTTTATGAACTTGGATGCCCTTTTGTTTGGCTATATTATATATGCTAAGATTTGCAATATCCCCTTGGTGAATTTTTCCTTAGATGAATATGCATCCTTCCCTACCTGTTCTGATTAGTTTTGGTTTGCAGTCTGTTTTGTCAGACTTACATCAGCTTGCTTCTTAGGTCCATTTGCTTGGATGATGTTGAGAGTTGTCAATAAGCAGTATTTATTGTTATGATGATTCCCACTATTTTGCTGCTGTGGTGTGTGTTTTTTTCCCCCTTCTTCTTTTGATTCACTGGCCTGATATTATTTAGTCCTTATGTTTTCTCGGGTGTGGTTGACCCCTTCAGGTTGAAGTTTTCCTTCTAGTGCCTTCTGAGGATTGGATTTATAAACAGACACTGCCTAAATTTGGTTTTGTCATGGAATGTTTTCTTTCTCCACCTGTTGTCATTGCATGCTTCTCTGGGTATAGCAGTCTGGGCTGGCATCCGTGGTATCTTCGAGTTTGTAGAACATTTGTCCAGGCCCTTCTGGCTTTCAGAGTCTCCACTAAAAAGTCAGGTGTTATTCTAATAGGTCTTTCTTTAAATGTTATTTGGTCTTTTCCCCTTGCAATTTTAAATATTCTTTCTTTGTTCTGCATGTTTAATGCTTTGATTATTATATGCCATGGGAAATTTCTTTTCTGGTCCAGTCTATTTGCTGTTTTGTATGCTTCCTTTACCTTCATAGGCACCTCCTATGAAGTGTAACTTTTTAAGTTACAAAAATCTTCTATGATTTTGCTGAAAATATTTTCTGTGCCTTTAACCTGAGTTTCTTCTCCTTCCTCTATTTTTATTATTCACAGATTTGGTATTTTCATGGTGTCCCATATTTCCTGGATGCTTTATGTCTGGATTTTTTTTTTAATTTAACAATTTCTTTGACCAAGGTATCCATTTCTCCTATCTTGTCTTCAATGACTGTTATTCTTTGTTTTTGTTTTTCGAGGCAGGGTTTCTTTGTGTAGCCCTAGCTTTCCTGGAACTAGTGCTTGTAGACCAGGCTGGCCTGGAACTCACAGAGATCTGCCTGCCTCTGTCCTCTGAGTGCTGAGATTAAAGGTGTGCACCACCACCACCCAGCCAGTGATTGATATTCTTTCTTCCCGCTCTTGTAGTCTGTTGGTGAGGCTTGCCTCGGGCCTTCTGGTCCGGGTTCTTTAATTCTTCATCTCCACTTTCCCTTTAGTGTGGGTTCTCTTTATTGATTTGTTTTCTCCCTCTCAGTCCTGAGCTGTTTTATTCATTTTATTCCCCTGCTTGTTTCTACGTAGATTTCGTAGATGTATGAAGTTCCTCTTTAAGAGCCTTTTTAAGGACTGGAAAGATGGCTCAGTGGTAAGAGCATTGGCTGCTCTTCTTTAGAGGTCCAGAGTTCAATTCCCAACAACCACATTGTGGCTCACAGCCATCTATAATGAGATCTGGTGCCCTCTTCTGGACTGCAGGCAAACATGCAGACAGAATACTATTTTTCTTTAAGGACCTGTAATATATTAATAAAGTCCTTGTCTTATGCTTCAGCTATTTTGCATTTCTCAGGGCCTGCTCTGGTGGTGGTGTTGGACTGTAGTGGAGACACATTGTCCTCGCTGTTACTGATTCTGTCTTTACACTGGCATCTGAGCATCTGGGCATCTGGGTTTCAGATTATTGTAATTCTGGGTGCTGATATCAGGTCCCATCTTTGTTGGGTGGATGTTCCGTTCACTGGTTTCTGTTGGTTCTTAGGAGACGGTGGTGGGTGTGGTTGCCTGGTGGGGAATGCTTCTCAGATCCAGCCAGGTGTGGACACTTGGGGTTACAGTTTCAGAAGATTGATCCATGACCACCATGGTGGGGAGCATGGCAGCAGGCAAGCATGGTTGCTGGAGCAGTACCTGAGAGAGCTTACATCTTACCTGCAAGACAGAGACTTCAAGATTGGGTCAGGTATGGATACCTCCTCCAACAATCCCACACCTTCCAGTTTTTCCTAAACAGTTCAATGGGGACCAAGCATTCAAAATATGAGCCTATGGGGGCCGTTCTCATTCAGACTCCTCTGAATTATACATTTTCCACCCCTCCATGATCCATCACTGAGTTCAGTATTTTAGGTTTGGTTTTGAAATTTAGTGAGCAAACATTAACACATGTAAATAGCCACCCCACTCCTTTTTTCCCCGTTTTTCTTTTTTTTACAGAGGAGGTGTCCCATACTCAGATCTGTATTTGCTGTCTTCCATGGCTGTCCCTCACAGCCTAGACTGACGAATACTCGTTCCTGTTGCCCGCTGATAGCTTGACCTTTGGAGGACACCCGGGCTGCTTCCGTTCTCCGCTATTCCACAGATGGCAGAACTAGTGATGGGTTTCCTGTCCCCGGACTACCAGGCTCGTGAGCAGGTCAGTTTGCTGGCGTGCAATGCACACTTCCTCTTGCCTGGGATCTGGAGTCCACAGCCAGCAAGGTTTACAACAGAGACCTAACCTGAGCAGAACCCTCTATGGGATTCTCAAGGTTGGGCTAGTAGGAGGGTTTCCCACCTTGAGCTGTGGGCAAGAGGTTTCCTAGGCCTGGGGCGTTAGTGGTTAAGTCTGGACAACCAACTCTCTTCCCTGCTGTTCTGGTTCACTCCCTTAGGTGTAGTGAGTACCTGACCATCCACCCCCCCCACTCGACGTGCCCCTAAATTGGTGAGATTCCGCTTCCCACCAGCTCTAGTACCTGCAGTCACATGGAACGCCTACCCCTCTTTATAGGCACTCTGCTAGTCTGGGTGCCCATAACAGGTCAGGGCAGTGAACGTCCTCAAGCTCCTCAGAGGTCCCATGAGTGGTCCCTCTGCCACTCACTGGGGCTGGGATCCATCCCTCCACCTCAGTCCTGTCCCTCATTCTCTGAACTTATTCAGCTGTCGCATGCATCCACGACCAAGGATCACTTCCTACTCCCATTGAAATTTTAGCCAGGCGCGACACACCTCCCAACACTTGGAAGGTGGAGGCAGAAACCCAGCAGTTCAAGGCCGTCCACAGCCACGTCGCCAGTTCCCGGCCAAACTAGGATATAGGAAACCCTGTCTCAGATAATCCCCCACACTCAGGCACCAACCAAACACCAACAGAATCGTGTCAGAATTTGCAAATCCCCGGCCTTCGTCTGACTGGTTTTCTTTTTCCTTTAGTAGTTGTGTGTTGGTGATAACGGCAGTGAGAACAAGAACCCCAACCGTTTCTCAGTAACGTGAAGTTTCTTTTCATTGAGAATTTAAAAGAGCGTCTGGAAAGAGCCGGGGGAGGGGTCAGGTGGGGTGGGGGTGGAGGGGGGTTGGAGAGTGACAGGTGCCAGGGCTGGGCTTTTCCGGAGCTGGGCCACCTAGAGCTCATGGCTGGGAGAAAGCCATGTGGAAGCTGCACTGGGAAGTTGGGGGTGGGGGTAGGAGTGGGGCGCAGAACAGTGTGCACTTGCACGCGCACGCTTGCGAATTATTACCGCAGGCTCCTTCCGCTCGGTTGCTCCAGGCTGAGTGTCCCTGAGAACCCAGCCTCCGGACCGAGGCCGGGGACACGAACGCAGTAGGTGGCTAATAAATGTTTCATAAGATGACGAGTGTGTAAACTCTGCACAAAACTGAGCTCCTAACGGCCTCTCTCTTCCATGCTCCCACTTACCAGGACAACGTTAGCTAGCATCCCACTGTGTTTGTTGATGGACTGAGGGACAGGCGAGAATAGAGAAGGTCCGCAGATACTAAAGGGACAGGGACCTCTGGGATTCTGAAATGGAAACTCAAACCTCTGAGCATGCGCGCTACGCTTTTCCAGTAAAGTCTTCATAATCAGATTGGAAGCGGCCGCTAGGTGCCTCGTTAGCGCAGTAGGTAGCGCGTCAGTCTCATAATCTGAAGGTCGTGAGTTCGATCCTCACACGGGGCACAATAATTTTGATCGCGTCGGACCTAAAATACTTTTGCCAGAAATGAATTGTATTCTTTTCCAGGTCTGAAAGTTACACGAAGCGACCCCAGCGCAGATATTGTCTTTCCTTGGCTGGCACGTTCTAGGTGGCTCTGGCCTTGCTGATCCTTACCCTGCCCATGAGCTGTCAATAACTTTGATCGCTGGGGACGAGGACAGTCCCGGGTTGGGGAGGGTGTACAGTTTTGCTGGGTGCTGCGAGCCGTGCGGTGCGAGGGGCCCGGAGCTGGGCGGAGAGCGGTGGGGACCCGCCCAGGCTCGAGGACTCTAGGGGCCTCGGCCCCTCCTGCCGGCGGCTGCTGGGCCACCACGGGTCAAATAGCAAGTTACGTCGGGGGTATGCCAAATATAACCCGCTCCACCTTCCAAGCTGCACCCCTGCCCGGGATAACTGCGGCAGGGAGGACTCTTCCCAGAGTGACAGCCCTTCTTCAGTGGGTGGGGGAGAGCAGCGTGGGGAGTCTGTCATTTTCTGGGGTGTGGTTAGCTCAGTGGCCGATTCAGGTACTCCGAGGATAAGCACGGGTTAGTTTCCTGGCTCCCTCCACTCCCTGGGATTCAAACTTCCCCCCGAAGAATCGCCCCGAGCCCCAACTGTAGTGGTTCGCAGTTAGTCGGGTCGTAGTCTAGTAATCCCTGCCACGTTTGGGGTTTTCTTTTCCTCTTTTTTCATTCAATAAAGAGTCCTTGGAGAAGGCTTAGAGAACACTTAGCGAAAGAACATGGGCTTACAGCGGGTCCTTCCTTAAGCCTCCCTCCCCTTCAGCCAAGAGGTTGCGGGGCTAGGATACGGGAATTACGGTGAGTGGAAACTGAGTCTCAGGTCCACCGTGTGACTCAGGTTGGGATCTGGGCGGTTGAGTCTGGAGTGTTTCTTCCGCATACACCGAGCTACATTTTAACAGTCTCCTTCGTTCTTAGAGACGACACAGTCAGCAGCCAAAGAGCCCCGACTGTTACTGTCTTGCTGCACCTTGCTGCCTATTGCTGACTTGGGGAATTGCAAAGCCCATTGGGTCCCTGCTACCACAGACTATGACTTCAGGTGGTGGCGTTTCTTACCGTCGCTCTTGGCCAGCAGAGCCACCACTGAGTTTCTCAGGTTGGCAGATGATTTCACCGTTGGACGCCTGACTGAAGGCCTTCTTTTCAGCTCAGAGCCTGGAGCTGGGAGGTGTGTGGGGTCATGTCATAAACCCACGATTCCGTTCCCAGCTTCCTAAGCTTTGAAGAGCATTGTCCACACCGGGGATTTCTAAGATTTTCCACTCATTTCTCCTTTTGGCCTGAGAAAATTTTACATGACCCCGGGTTTATAAGTATATAAATAAATACATGAATAAAATTTACTGAGAAGAAGCCACAATTTTATTTTATTTTAGTTTTTTTTTGTCTTTTTTTTTAGTTGAAAAATAACTTGATTGTGTTTTGGGCGTGCGGGGGGGGGTGTTTGAAAGATCATGGTAAGAATGCCATCTTCCCGGTAGTCCTAGGGAGCAATTTTCACTTTACAACTAGTTTTTAACAGCAATTCTGTGTATACATATAACTTAACCATTTATAAAGATAAAAGCAAACTGGCATGCGAATAAGATGGAAGCACTTACTTAATCTTTTTTTTCGAGACAGGGTTCACTTACTTAATTTTATACAACGAATTAAGTCTCAGCTGAGAACGTGATACTGTAATGTGCAGATTGTCTCCAGCCTTCTTCGGAGCTGACTAATGGTTTGTTGGGTATGGTAATGCGAGCCTGTCATCGCAGCGCCTGGCAGGTGGGGGCACGGAGATTAGCTCAAAGTCATTCTCAGCTACCCAGCAAGCGTGAGGCAAGCCTGGGCTATCAAGTTCTGCCTCAAGAAAGCAGGAACACGAACAGTCCACCTCACAAGGTTGATGATATTTCTATTTTATAATTGCCAATGTTGAGAACCCTGCTTTGCATAAATATGTAGAACACAGTGGCCAAAGTATGTTCTGGGCCATTTCAGAAATTGTTGGAAATTCTGACTTAATCCCCAGCCAAAATTTGCTTAGTGATTTCTTTTTTTAAAAAAAATCACAGTAATTTTGACATTGCTGGGAAGACTCCAAACACTCTACCATTGAGCCATAGCTGCAGCAGTATTTTAAATCAAATATTTTAACTATGATACAATCTTAAAATACACTAATTTGATGCTTGCATTCTGGGGAATGGCGGTAGGAATATATTAAAAGTCTGTTTCTGGAATTAAGTCATTCTTTTTCCAATAGAACAAAAAACTCAGCACACACAGTAAAAACCTTGGAATTTATAGCATACAGTAATCTTGAATCAGAGCCCAGATACCACAAGCAGTGGTCTTTGGTATTTCATGGTGTGACATGGTGCACAGTGTAAGGTGCACAGCGTAAGTAAGGTGCACGCATGTGTTCAGAGGGGAGGCGGCAGTGATGCTGAGCGATGCAACGTGGAGAAGCCCCAGACCACTGTGCATTTGATACTGGACTCGTCTTTGGCTGCTGCATATGCAGAAACATCTTGCTGTCGTCAAAGGTTCCTGACCCCCACATTCAGTGACAGGATTCCATATAGCGTCGTGACCTACAGCTTAAGGAGATAGGCTCTATATCAAGCCGGACAAATGTTGGCATCTCAATCTCACCAGAGGCCAAGATTGAGTCAACTTTGTCAGCCAACCAAGAAAGCTGTAGAGCATCTTCTAGCCTGAGCGTCGCTGCTGTGAATCTACACTATTTTAAAAAGTTCAAAAAAGTTAAGTGTAGGAGGAGGGCCTGATGAATTGGCGCCAACATGGCTATTTAAATCCACATAAAACCTGAGAAAGCTTAAAAAGGAACTATAGAAACAAAAATACAGGGCTTAACACTGCTCCTTGCTGAGTGCTGGCGGTGTGCTGCAGTTTCTTTAAAAGAGGTCTTACTGATTCAGCGGTAGCAGCTGTGGTTTCATAACAGCAGCTTCCCGGCCGTGGGCTGTGCTGCCAGGGCAAACTATGGCTATGGAGCATTTGAATAGCATTTGTGGGCCAGGGTGTTTGTGTGCCCACTCAGGGTCAGGAGGAAAGTAGTTGAGACCTTGCCCACTGCTCAAGGCTCCCTATCTGGACAGGCGGCAGGATATCTACTAGGCTTCCACAGGCAGGAGAGAGAGCATGGCGGATTCCCACCGTACACAGAGATATTTCCAGGTCATGCAGTGTGCTGCATGGCAGATTTAGCTTTTACTCAGAAAAAAAAGTTATATGCTGTATGGTGCTATCCAGAGTTTAGGTGGGAGCCATCTGGCAGTCCTAGAGCTGAGGTGAACTACCTCCACCATATTTAAAGCCTGAGAGAGGTGGAGCCAACACCCAGGGCCACTGAGACCAAGCTGCTTAGCATTTTAAGAAAGGCTTCTGATCAGAAAATAATTACAGATACACAATAAAGACAAATTCAGATGGAAAAAAACTCTAAATTGGTCACAGTGTTGGACCCATTTAGTCTTTAAAGAGACAGAGTACAGACAGTCATAGATTAAAAGGAGTAAAGAAAAATAAGCCACGTAAAGATGGAAAAGTCAGAGAGTCTGGATTATGCATATTATTGTGTTATCTTTGAATTTTTTGACTGTGAAGGAGCTAAGTACAGAGAGACATTTCATTTGCTAAGCTAAACCAGCATATATGTTCTAAAGGTATCTTTATTCCAAAATTTGAGTCTAAGGATATGTTGCTTTGGAAAAGAGGTTTTTCTTTTGTTTGCACAGAAGATGAGAACCTATGGATTGCCTCCAGACCAATATGGTTTCATGGAACAAGACAAGGTTGCTGTGAACACCCCCACAAAAAAAATACTTCATCCAACTGCTGACTGAGATGAACCTAGCACACAGGATACACCATAAAATTCCTGATTAACAGCGCCCCCAAACAACAGGAAGTAGTATGGACAGAACTATGCCCATGTTCCCTGTAACATGACGGGCCTGCTTATTGGAGTTTATGTCCTGCCCGGTACCCCACAGCTGGCAAGTCCCAAAGAAAATCACACAGAGAGTCTACATTAGGTTATAAACTGATTGGCCCATTAGCTCAGGCTTCGTATTAGCTCTTATAACTTATATAGCCCATTATTCTTATCTATGTTAGCCACATGGCTCAGTACCTTTTTCAGCTGGGCAGGTCACATCCTGCTTCTTTGGTGGTCTGGGCAGGAGTGCAGGGGAGTGTCCTTCTTCCCAGAATACTCCTGTTCTTATTGCCCCACCTCTGCTTCCTGTCTGGTTTTCCCGCCTATACTTCCTGCCTGGCTAATGGCCAATCAGCATTTATTTAAATCATGATTGACAGAATTCAGACAATTCTCCCGCACCAGTTCCCAAATATTGTTTATAATTGTTTGTTTACATTTAAAGGGGGATATGATATAAATATGAATAATTTGCTTTGGTATGGATCTTGGTTTCTTGATACAAATTTAAGGTAAATTTTCTTATACTGTATATATATGTTTATGTCTTTGACTAAGATATTGTTTGTGTAGTTCATTTAAAAATGTAATATATAATTAAGAAATATAGGTTAATAGATTATTTAATTTAGTCATCTCAATAATAGTCAAGATTGTAATCATGTTAGTTAGGTTTTCTAGATATATAGAGATATATTTCAGTTAGATATTCTTTAAACTTTCAGAGACCTTCAGAATATGGCATTTAAAATGTTTTAATAACTTAGGACTTTTCATGACAATGAGACACGTCTGCTCCTGGCAGCACCAATCTGCAGTTCAGAGGAAGATGGGCATCAAAGAGGCTCCTTATGGAGCTGGTTAGCCATTTGGGCAAGAAACTGCTCTTGCCTGGACTGCTTGATAAACTGAACATGCAGGACCCACAGAGCAATGACTGCTGAACTTGCCTAAAGGTGAGACTGTCCTTTGGGGTTCCTGCTTCATGAAAGACTCTGCCAGACATTCTGCAGGATACAGAAAAAAGTGACTGACCTGTCTTTGAAATTTTCTGCTTCATGGAAAAGTCTGCTAGATACTATGGGCCTGTAGGCTGAAGATGGATGCCCCAACAATACAGAAGACCTTTGGGTGATTGTACAGGCAGTGAGATGTCTCTGTCAATTCTAGAGTTTTGGAAGGTGCTTACGATGCACTTCCTGTTTACTTAGGTAATATTATATCCTTCTGGAGTCTTTGATGGAGTTGGAGAATATATATATATATAGTTTATGATAAAATAGTATATATTGTAACTGTAATTCTTGCTTGATACCTGTTTTGTTATATGTAATTTTACTATGTTAAAGCCTTCCTTTTTATTTAAACAGAAAAGGGGAGGTGATATGGGACTTACCTCTGTGTGCTGTGATTACCATTAATGAATAAAGAAACTGGTTTGGGCCTGTTGATAGGGCAGAATTTAGGTAGGTGGGGAAAAGTAAACGGAATGCTGGGAGGAAGAAGGCGGAGAGTTGGAGAGACACCATGGAGCCAGAGTCAGACATGCCAAATCTTTGCCGGTAAGCCACTGCCACGTAGCGATATAGAGAGCAATAGAAATGGGTTAAATTAATATAAGAGTTAGCCAATAAGAAGCTAGAGCGAATGGGCCAAGCAGTGTTTTAATTAATACAATTTCTGTGTGATTATTTCGGTTCTGGGCAACCGGGATGAACAAGCGGACCTCCTCCTACAGTTAAGATAACAAACAAAAACCCTGGGTAAGACTGTGGACATGTTGTTAAGAAGCAGGAAGAGATAGCTGGAGATGTCTTTTATATATTTAACTAAACATGACAACTGCTGGGATGCCAACTCAGAGCATGGGCTATTCTGCAAGGGTCTGAAAAGATGACTACAGGATTCAGAAACTACTTGGGCAAGAGTAGTCCTTAATGCCTTTTGCTCCAAGGATGGAAACATTAAAAAATGTGGTGTTACAATTCTATGTCTAAGGACACACACACACATAAACACACATACACATACTTACAATGGTAATTTGAGTAGGTCTGAATTCTGATCAAAATGACGTAAAAGGGACTGGAGACATGACCTAGCAGTTAAGATACTTATTCTTGCAGAGGACCTGGGTTGGGTTCCCAGCACTTACAGGATGGCTCATCACCACTTGTAACTTTGTTCCAGGGATCTGACACCTTCTGACCTCTCTGGGCTCCTGTATGCATGTAGTGCACACAAACTCACACAGGCACACATACACACACAGATAAATCCTTTTCTTTTAAAGGACTTAAGAGGTGACATATCTGTTGTACACAGCTGACAGTGGCAAGCAGAGCCACAGTTTTTCAGAACTCGAGTGTTTTCGGGCCAGCTGGCTCCTCACTAAAGTGTCCAGCATGTTCTACATTCTCTATCCCGTTTCTGCAGCAAAACACCATCAAATGCCTATACTGTAACCACTGCAAAGGCCCAGGCGTAGGACTGCTCCTGGGAAACCAAGGTTTGCACAAAGACGGAGTGGTATTTTACTACCGTGCTTCTTTGTGGACATTTGGGTTACAGTAAGATTTTTCTTACTGACCCTGCCAGAAAACAGAATTGCAGCAGTGTACCACACGCTGTATGTCAAGCACTGGGCCGGGAACTTCAGACACCTGCTGACTAATTCCACAGGTCCTTCAGGGATGAAAGGGAGGCCGGCTGCAGTGGAGCTGTGCAGTCCTGCCTGCTGTCGGCAGAGGGCAGGAGAAGCTGTGATGGGTGGGGTCACACAAAGAGGCCCCACAGTCCAGACAGTCCTGAAGTACAGAGCAGGAGGCTGCCCTTCAGCCAATCCCACAACTTCAGGGTTCTAGCCCCATCCTGCTTGTTGCTGGATCAAACAGTTTTCTTGTTTGTTACTCATGATGGGCACCCGAGTGTGTGGTAGTCAGAGGACAACTGGGTTCTCTCCTTCCAAAACCTTGAGAGGTCAGGGATTTGAACTCAGGCCATCAGGTTTGGGGCATGTGCCTGCACTCACTCTGCAGCCTCCCTGGCCATGAAGTCCTGCTCTTTACTTATTCTTTGTCTTTAAAATACACCCCATCTCATCAGCTAAGGCTCTGAAGTCTGTGCTGGTCTTTCTAAGAAAGAAGACAAGCCGGCTTTAATAGTTTCCAAATGCATTTATTGTAAAATATTGCAGAAGCCCTTTACAAGCCAAAAGCATTATAATTCAATAGAAAACATAATTTTATAGACATATTTCTCTATACAAAAGGCTGACCTTTCTAAAAATTTAGAATAAATAATTGAAAAATCAATGCCATTGATTTAAAAGTTATATATCTTGGATTGTTTCATTGTGAAACACCTTCTATGTCACCAAAAGATGAGGGGGCTGACACCTGTTCCGAGCTTGGGCTGTGAGTCTCTGGCGAAGATTCCGTACTTTCTTGAGAAGATCATGATCCATGTGGTTCCATTCTGTTGTTTTCCTACTTGAAAAAACTTGAATATGAAATTTACAGTTATTATCAGTTGAGTTTTCTGATGTACTAATATAGTACTTCCCTTCAGTGGAATTATGTTATAAAAACCAATAACAAAAACCAATATCCTAAAAACATTTCTTCAACAAAAAGCCAGCCATATTACCCAGCTCTATGTGGCTTCATCTCCCATCCAAGTGGTTCTTTTGTTGCTGTTGTTGAACTGAATGACAGCAGAGAACTCCCAGCTTCTGGGCACTGAGCACAGTCATTCGTATGGATTAGATACACAGCCTGGCTGGGAGGCTGAGCTCTTCAGGACAGCACACATCCCACCATGGTGCTCAACGGGAAGGAGACAGGACAGACTCCAAGTCAGGAGCTGCAACCTTCCCAAATACGGGATGTTCTGGCAGTAGCTACCGGCAGGGGAGCCCAGATAAAGACTAGAGTAACACCCTGCTCAAGTGTATAGAGCTTCATTCCGATGGAGGGGCTGGGAACACTGGAATCAGAATCACGGGAGCACCCTTTACATATTTAAATAGCTTCAGTTTCTGAAAATGATTTTCATCCCCCAAAGGAAGTCAGTTTTCGTGCTTTCATTTTGCTGCCAAATAACCCGAGCTCGGCTGGCTCCTCCTGGTTACTCTGGAGCGCAGACAGAATATCCGGCCTACATCTCCACCCCAGCGGGGCTGCCGTGCGTGGCCCTGCTGCTCTGCAGCTGGAGTGCGAGGGCTGTTCCAGCTGCTTGGGGAAGACAACTGTCTTCCCCAAACAAAACACTGAAGTCTGAGAAAAAGAAAAGGTTTAATTCTGGGGTGTCAGGGTAGAGACCAGTTGTGAACCTCTTACGTTACACCGGCCTCCTAAAGGATCCTTGGCTTAATTCTACTCTGACACAGAACTTACGGATCCACACAACAGGCCTCAGCAAAATACTTCACATGGTAGCAGAACTTCGAGACTTGGCATTAGTAATGGTTCTGATAAAGCTCGTCTTCTAAGAGAGCTCAAAGACCTTAAAAAAAATCAAATTTTGCCTTGATCTATACAACAGCTTTATTGGAGAGTCAGTTAAAAGTCTAATAAGACTCAGGGTGGGGGTGTTGGATCCACGTTACTAGTCTATTCAGTGTTGCCCTGGCTGTTCTGGGGCAGCAGCAACGGGCTTAAGAAATGGAGTGACATGATCTCTGTCTCGGGCTGCTCCCCATCCTGTCTTCCCCATCAGAGCTGTCCCCATTCTGGGCTTCTTCCTGCCAGTGTCCCAGGAAAGCATCCATTATGCTCTCCTGGCCCCTTCAGCCTGCACGCTGCTTAAACACCATGAAAAGTAAACCACAGTCTTCCTTATTTACCAACTTACTCTGTGTGGAGGGGTCCACTTCAGAAACGCCATTTAATTGTGAGGTTTGGGGCAAATAGTTTGAGGCCATGTGTTCCCTTTGCAACCAGGGCACTTCTGCTAGAAAGGGCGGAGAGAAGAAAAGGTGTGAGTCAGCAGAAACCATTTATTGAGGACAAACCATGTGTGATAAACTCGCTCGCATGAGCGGTGAGCAACCCCTTCCTTCCTTTCTTGCTCTGGGAAGAACATTGCTGCACTCAGCAGACAGCACAAGTGCGGCATCAGGAATGGACAGCTGCACTGAAGCTCTGCTAATGGCTTTTATGAACATCAACTAAAACAAAGGCCAACAAAGAGCTAAGAAGTGGGCATCAGGGGCTAAAGCATGGCTTGGTGGTAGAGCACCCTGGCCAGCACATACAAGGCTCCAGATTCCCTTCCTTGTAAAAGATGTCAGGGTGGTGATCCCAAGTATTAATAGAGATTATGGAATATGTTAGCAAATGTGTCCCTGAGTACCACTGTGAGCATCGGTGGCAGCGGGGTGGCTAGCCTGGTGGGCTACCACAGTCTAGACAGTGAATCAGAAGCAGCAAACCTGACCAGAGTAGCGAGCGCAGCAGCAAAACCCCAGGAGCACGGCTGTGCACCAACTGCTCTCCTCATACAGGGCTGACAGAGACTGAGCAGGTCAAGGCATTGCTGCCAAACCCAACTACTAGAGTCAATCCCAGGACAACACAGTGGAAGGAGAGAAGAACCCTCACAGCCATACACACGTACCCAGCACAAAATGCCAACAAAACCACTCTCGCTGTGTCCCTCTGCCTTAACCCGACTGCCCCACGTCTGAGAGCAAGGTTCTTTAGAATCTGTCCTACCCCACCATCAGCACCATCATCTCTTCTAACCCTCACCCAAGGCCGTACAAGGACAGGTATCTCACTGACACCCGCGATGCCTACCTCCCACCTGATCCAGGAGAGTTAAGTGAGGTGTTTGACCTCAAGGAGTCATTAAGACAACGTAATTATCAGGTAACTAAGTTGAACTGGTGGGGCAGAATGGGATATAAAAAAAAGCCACTATCAAGTATGGCTGTCTTGTAACAGAGGCAGCTAATATGTGCATTGTTCCAAGGAAGGACTTCTAAAAAAAATCACTGAAAAAGCTTCACATAAGAGAGGAAAATGGAGCCATGTAACAAGCTGGCCAGCTTCCAGATGTCCCAGTGTAGGTGATGCCACCACTTCCCAAGGAGCAGATGAGCCACAAGCCAGGCTCTGGCTACTCTCAATCACCCTTCCAGAGCTGAGATCTGCCTGCCCCAGAAACCCACGCTGCCCACTGCTGTCTAGTTCACTGTCTCTACAAGTTGTTCAGTGATGCTTCCTGCTCACACATGCACCGACTTTCTTCTGCCTGCAGCAGAATCTTAAGCACTGGCTGAGCAGACTCACCACTTCAACCCTACTCTGCCCAGCCAGTTACTGCACCCACCGAGCCAGGGCATCCCCAGTGTGGTTCTGCCTGTGAGAGCCAGTTACTGTACCCACTTAGAGCATCACCACCAATGTGGTTCTGTATATGTACATTTAAAACAATCTGCAATTTATTAAATGATGCTCGTAACAAATCTGAACATTTAAGGAATAAAAATAAAGTGCCTACACTTTCTTCCTTCAAAGCATATTCCTTAAGGCTCCAGAGGAGACTCATCTTTCTTTCACATGTGGGTGCATGGGCATGTGGATGTGCAGGCACACGTGTTCGTGTGTGTATGGAGGACAGACACTGATGCCAGGTGTCTTCTTCCATTGTTCTCTTCTTCTCATCACACTCTACATTGAGGCAGTCTCTCACTGCAACCACAAGCTGCCAAATTCATCTAGTTCAGCTTGCTTAGGGATCCTCTGGCTCGCTGGGATTGCAGGCGGTCTGCAATGCCCTCCTAACACTTGCCTGGATGATGGAGACTCTGAATTCCAGTCTTCATGATAGCTCAGCAAATGCTTACTCATTAAGCCATATCCTCAGCCCCTGACTCTTAGTTTTAAAGACTTAATATTCACTTAATGAGTTAGTATCACATATACCACAAATGCAAAAGGAACAGACAGCGCCCCCCAGTTCTCCTGCTTCTCCTGACTCCTGAGCACTGGCCTGGAGCTCGCTGCAGGAGAACCAGTCCTGGTTCCTCCCCAGGCTGTGTCATACAGCTAGCTGTGTAACAGATTGGGACCCCACTCCTCAACCTAGCACAAGACCCCCTACCATCTGTGGCTGTGTTCATCCCTAGAAACTTGAGCCAGGCCCCAAGTGCACCTGTCCTGCAGTTGAGAGTCCTGAAGTTGGCCACATGTTTTCCTGGCCCAAGACATATATAGCTATCCATGGGCATGGGTTTTCTGCTGCGGCTACCTTAATAAGACCACCAGGGCAGGCAACTTCATACAATGGCGGAGTTATGCTCCTCAAAGTTTGTGAGAAACAATGGGTAATAAATCCACAAAAATTCTTAGAGAAAATGTTGTCAGAATATGTTTATGTACACATTTATCAAACAGTTCCAGAAACAGGTGGTTGGAGGATGGTATAAAATAATGCTGGAACTGTAGCAAAATTCAAGACTCCCAGACTATCAACTTCCCCCTTTACAAACAGGAGACTGGAGACGAGAAAACCGAAGGCACGCAGCTCAGAGGAACTCAGTTCATCCCCAGGAACTCAGGCCAGGGTCCCAGGGCACCTGTCCCGCACTTGGTCCCCCACATGCCCACCTGTCCCACGTGTCACCTCTTTTCTTCTAAGCCCTTCCTGTTCCACCTTCAACACCTAGTATTTTGAAACCTGGTCCAGTGGCCCTGTCTGGCAGCAGCACGCCCCGATGCTATCTGATTATTCACTGTGACTCTGAGGTGGTGGAGAGTGCGGGTCAGCACACACCGCTCCTCTCCTTCCACTGCCGGTTCTGGGGACTAAACTCAGCCCAGCAGGCTTGTATGGAAAAACAATGAGTTGTCTTTTTGACTCCCAATGCCTTTTCTTTTTGAGGGACTGTTTTATTATTGTTTATGTATATATTTTTTTATATCGTATGCTTCCATTTATTTGAGACAGACAAAAGTAGTGCGGGTTGGCCTTGAACTTCCGCTCCTTCTGCCTCTACCTCCCAAATGCTGCGAGTATCATAATGTGCACCACACTTGGGCAGTTCATCTTTTTGAGGTTAATAGTTTGGTATAATTAATACATTCAAAATTATTATAATCACCATCATTAATTTGAGAACATTTTCATCATTTCCCAGATCCTTTACAGTCCTTTCCCCACCAGCCGTCTGCTCCCCTTAGAGCCACCCCATTCCTGGCCACTTCACAAGGACGTGCTCTCAATACGCAGGCTGCCTTCATGTCTGCTGTTTAACTAGACATACGGTTTTCAAGGCCAACTATTCTGAAGCATGGAACATTCCTTTTTCTACTAGAATCACTGTATGAATAAACTTGATCTCGCTCTCCTCAAATTTTACTGTGTCACTCACACAGACCCGAAACTCACAACAGCTTCATCTTCCTGAGTGCTTGGATTACAGGTACACATCACAGCACCAAGCTTGAACACATACTCTGACTATAGACTGTAAGCAGGCAAACTGTATATTGATACAGTATATATAAACCTTCAAGTGAAGTTGTTTTTTTAAGGCAATGTTGCTTTCTTTTTTCCCCCAGATTTATTTATTATTATGTATACACTGTTCTGTCTGCATATATCCTTGTAGGCCTGCAGAGGGCACCAAATCTCATTACAGATGGTTGTAAGCCACCATGTGGTTGCTGGGAATTGAACTCAGAACCTCTGGAAGAGCAGCAGTCAGTGCCCTTAAGCTCTGAGCCATCTCTCTAGCCCAAAACTGTTGCTTTAAAAGTTAAAACTCATACACTATAAAAAGACTGAGAGTAAAAAATGCAGTAAAAGAAAATTCCTATCTGGACTGTACTTTACATTATAATTTTCATCTAAAATTACATTTATTTACTCATTTATTTTGTGCACGTGTGCCTACACGTGTGCTGCAGTGCACGCATGGAGGTCAGAGGCCAACAGTGGGAGGGAGTTGTCCTCTCCCATCACACGGATGGTGGGAACCCAACTCAGGCTGTCAGGGTGGCACCGGGGTCCGCATCACTGAGTCAGCTCAGGAGCCCAATAGAGTTTTGATTTCTCAGTTGATAGGGTCGCAAGCCTTATCCTAAAACCTAATGGTTAGGCCCTAGAAGATCCCTGTGGTACTTTGACACCCTGTTGCCCTGGAGCTAATTGGCGAAGCACACATCCTTACTAAAATTAGAAATAGTTCTTTGGGGGACACACCAGATTCCAGAAGATTAAGAGAATACCAGAGAGCACAGATGTCTGGAATAAAGCAGCTCTACAGGGCATGGAGACTTCCCTTTCTTCTTTGTCTTCTGTTTGACAGGTTCTATGCTGGGACTGAACTGAGGGAAAGCCCTCTACTGCCAACCTCTAACCCTCTCTCAAGGCTGTTTTCTTTACAGGCACTCTGTTTTTACCAGTTCTACCCCCCAGTTCTTACTCTCCCTTGTACTCCTCTTCCCCAAAAGGGTACTACTCCCTTTCAGTCAAGCACAACGTGAATGAAAGTAACAAAAATGGCCTGCAGATGCATTCCTGGTAGCACACCACGGACACTCACCTTCGCTCAACGGGTCTCCACCATGCTCCAGAGCTGCACTTGTCTCCTGCTTTAAGAACCACTTTCGAGAGGCATCCGACAGGGCAGAGGCTCTCTTTTCTGATTCCAAGTGCAGTTCCTTTTCTTCGGCTTCCTTCCGCTGCACACGAGTAGGGCAAAAAGACCATCAGACAGTGCAGACAGACCACGTGAGCGGAGTGAGCCCCATCTCCTCTACTTCTCTCCTTCATGGTTGAGAGACACACAGGACCTGTGTGGTACTGTGGGAATTGGGGTGTCTGTGGTGGCCCGTGGCTATGTAAGAACCCCAAGAGCAGAGTAGGTCTTGTTAGTAGTGAAGTAGCAACTCTTTTGTACAGGTTCCAAGCCTTACCAGACTAAACTAGCTTCCTATCAATGGGAATTAATCTCCTTTAACATAAATGCTATGTCCAAGTTACAGAGACTACAAAATTCAGAGAATTAATTATTTGCTCGGTTCTGGAACACATATTGATCATAGAAGTCTAGTGATATCTACCAGTCCCAGCTCTTTCCCCTATAAAATGAGAAAATCCATCTTAAAATGAGTTCAGAGGAAGACTAAATAGTGAATTTAAAACACTCCAAAATGCTACAGCCTTTACATGGAAGCACACACACAAATTTTGTGATTAAAATACCAATTCATTAACTACAAACTTAAAGAATCTCAAACTCTGAGGCCAGAAAGGTGGCAGAGATCATTTCCCCTTACTGGTCAGAGTCAGCCTGCTTTCCCAAGACCACACCACAGGAAAGATCACTTTAAGGCCAGGATGCTGGATACAAGGATTGTGCAGCAGATGCCTGAACAAGGACTCATGGTCTACTCTCAAATGCATTGTTTTACCTCAAGTAAACTGCACTGTCTGCTGAGACAGTGCCAGCAATCCTTGCCTCGGACAGAGAGGGCTCCCCCACTATGCTCCTATGGTCAATGATTTCAGTGTTCTGGGTACCGCCCCATATCTCAACCTTCTTTCTAGTCCTTGAATGACAGGGCTGTAAGGCAGGTTCTTCCCCTCACTAGAGTGAGGTAGAAGGGAAGAGACCGTGGGACAGGGCAGTGAGGGGCTATCTTCCAGAAGAGGATATTACAGGGTACTATCAGGACAGGAAGACAGATATTAGCTACTTAAATGGCTACCTAAAGCCTGAGCCTCCCAGATCTGCAGAGCAGGAAGATGAGGGTCTGAGGACAGCAGTCATGGTACTGATTTCAGTCTGCCCACCTCCTTCTGAAGAAGAAAATTACTTCCATCCTCCTGACAGTTCTGCTGCCTTTGGTACTGCTACTATTGGCTACAGTGCCTATCATTTAAATACGTCCCATATAGATTTGATCCATGTATGTCTCTCTTAGGGTCCTTTTTGTTCTCTAGGGTTGTGAATTGTAGGCTAGTTTTTCTTTGCTTTATGTCTAAAAGCCACTTATGAGTGAGTATATGTGATAATTGCCTTTCTGGGTCTGGGTAACATCACTCAATATGATGTTTTCTAGATCCATCCATTTGGCCACAAATTTCAAGATGCCATTATTTTTTTTCTGCTGTGTAGTACTCCATTGTGTAAATGTACCACATTTTCCTTATCTATTCTTTGGTCGAGGGGCGTTTAGGTTGTTTCCAGGTTCTGGCTATGACAAACAACGCTGCTATGAACATAGTTGAGCAAATGTCCTTGTGGCACAACTGAGCATCCTTTGGGTATGTACTCAGAAGTGGTATTGCTGTATAGGCCATTATATCGTGATCATTTAACGGGTGAGGGGATAACTCAGTGGTAGAGTGCCTGCCTTGTATTGGTAGACCTGGTCCAGCCGGCAAGGGAAGAGGTTAGCTTAGCATGCTAACAAGACACCTGTAAGTTTTCCTCACCTTCCTAGCTTCCTCCTTCATCATGGCATTTAAGACTTCTATCTCCCTCCTCCTGTTCTTCCAGAGGAGAGTGGCGACTTCCTCGTAGCCCTTGCTGCGCTGCAGGTCGTCACACTTCTGCTTATGTAAAGCCGGAATCTGCCAGTCAGCATTGAGGCAGGCTTGCTCAGCTTTTGCCAAATTGTCCTCAACTACCTAAGAAAAAGAAAATTTCAGAAATAAGGTGAAATCATATAAGATATGGACGTCCACTCCCTGTATCCCAGAGTCTGCTAGGCTGCATGATGTGGTACAGCCTTCAGGGTGTTCAACCAAACTGACTTCTGGGTACCCCCATAAACCAATTAAATCCATCGCCAGGTCAGCTGAGGTAGTTTAAAAGCTTTTAGAGAAGCCATGGATGGGGTGCAGGACAGGGGGATGGTGACTTCAAGGACAGCTCAAGGTTAGGTAGTAAGACCCTCTCTCAAAACAATCCTAAGCTCCTGAAGTGACTGATTCCTGCTAACACTGGGAACACCCAGGTTAGACAAAAGGGAAGAGTCAACAACTTCTGCTTTTAACACCCTGAAAAGCAGTTAGAAAAAGTTCCTTTTTAGATGTACAAAAACAAAAACCTGTAAGAGAAACAAAACAGTACAGTACTTCAGAGGAATCTGCTAAGAGACTGGTGCAGAAGGTTCCTCTTAGCCTCCACCATCCCTGATTTTCAGAACAGGACCAGCCTGGGACACACAAACTTAGCATTATGTTAAATCAACCTCAGAGAAAATTCTTTCTTAACATCTCAAGTCGAATCTCAGTCCACTTAAACTAGCATTTCTGAAAGGGCACTTCGTAAGAAATGCTATAAAGGACAGAGAGGGCCAGAGGAAACAAGCTCCACCAGGAGCAAAACCAGCCCGGGGAGCCAACCCACTCCTGGGACACTGGCAGACCAGGATGGAGCCAATGACCTGACTCAGAGTCTGTGACCTCCACCAAACCGGAGTGGGACTGAACCAGCTACCTAGGACACAGAGAGAACAAGCTCCACCAGGAGCAGAAGCCAGGAGCAAACCCAGTCCCAGGACACGGGTGGATCAGGATTGAGCCAGCGACCAGATCCAGAGTCAACGATCTCCACCGGAACAGGTACATGGGAGTAACAGCTGAGTTAGTGAGCCAGAGCCAGAGACTGTTGAAGGTCTGGACGACGTGAATCCAGGACCTTCAAGGGAGTAGACCTAAGCCAACACCCCGGTAGGTCTGGGTGAGAGTCTAGGACCTTCTAGGAACTAGGCCAGAGCCAGGATCTCTGTCAGCCTGGGTGTGAGTGAACCTGGGTCCTCTGAGGGAATAGGCAGGAACCAGAGATCTCGGCAGGGCCAGGCGCAAGTCTGGGACCTCAGAGGAAGTAAGCAGGTCCTCTGCGGGTTTGGGCGCACACAAGCCTGGGACCTCCGAGGCAGCAGACCAGAACCAGAAACCTTTCCAGGTCCAACTCCAACCCAGGGACTTCTGCAGGAGGGAATCCAGACCAGGATTTACAGATACAGGACAAAACCTAGGCCAAAGTTGCCCTGAGGCAAGGAACTCCACCTTGGGCAACAAATTCTGAAGGAGTGGCACTGAACCTGGGACAGAGAGGGCCGGAGGAAACAAGCTCCACCTGGAGCAGAAGCCACGAGCAAATCCAGCCCTGGGAGCCAACCCAGTCCCAGAACACTGGCGGATCAGGACCGAGCCAGCAACGAGATCCAGAGTCAGCGATCTCCACCAGAACAGGTCCAACTCCAAGCCAGGGACTTCTGCAGGAGGAGATCCAGACCAAGATTTACAGAAACAGATCAAAGCCAGCAGCCTAGGCCAAAGTAGGCCTGAGACAGCAAACTCCAAGGGAACAGACCAAAGCACAGGAACACTGAGCTATCTCCAGGAACAGGAACAACCAATGGGGTAACTAGAACTGTGACACTGACTGAAACATGAGGAACAACCATCTGAGCTTTGGATTCACTGGCACCTAGAAGATTATTCAACAGAATCTCAGACAGCCCCAACCACACCTATTAGAGGAAAAGATGAGTAGAAAAGATCACAACGCTACATCACAAAGAGCAACACAATACCAGTAAAACCTAAAGACTCTACAAAAGCAAGACCCAAACAACCAAATATGGATGAACCAGAAGAAAATGATCTAAAAAATAACCTCAGGAGAATTTTTGAAATTCTTTAAGATGAAATGAGAAATTCCCTTAAAGAAATGGAGGAAAAAACAAACAAAAAATTGGAAGATATCAGCAAATCACTTAAAGAAAACCAAGAAAGGAGGCTGGAGAGATGGCTCAGAGGTTAAGAGCATTGCCTGCTCTTCCAAAGGTCCTGAGTTCAATTCCCAGCAAACACATGGTGGCTCATAACCATCTGTAATGAGGTCTGGTGCCCTCTTCTGGCCTGCAGGTATATACACAGACAGAATACTGTGTACATAATAAATAAATATTTAAAAAAAAAAGAAAACCAAGAAAAAGAAATCAAACATATAAAAGAAACTATTCAGGACTTGAAAACTGAGATAGAAACAATAAAGAAAACACAAGCCGAAGGAATTATAGAAACAGAAATCATGAAAAAAAAAAGATCAGGAACCACAAATGCAAGCATGAACAGCAGAATACAAGAAATGGAAAAGAGAATCTCAAGATACAATAGATACAATAGAAGATACAATAGAGGAAATAGACTCATCAGTTAAAGAAAACATTACATCTAACAAAAGCTTAACCCAAAATATCCATGAAATATGGGACACCATAAAAGGCCAAATCTTAGAATAATAGGTATAGTAGAAGGAGAAGTTCAACTTAAAGGCACAGAAAATTTATTTAACAAAATCACAGAAGAAAACTTTCCCTACCTAAAGAAAGATATGCCTATGAAGATACAAGAAGCTTACAGAACACCAAACAGACTGGATCCAAAAAAATAAAGCCCTCTAGCCACATAATAATTAAAACACTAAACATACAGAGTAAAGAAAGAATATTAAGAGCTGCAAAGGAAAAAGGCCAAGTAACATATAAAGGTTGACCTATCAGAATTACACCTGACTTCTCAGTGGAGACGATGAAAGCCAGAAGGTCAAGGTCAAACATTATGCATACATTAAGAGACCAATGCCAGCCCAGACTACTATACCCAGCAAAACTGTCAATCACCATAGAAGGACAAAACAAGATATTCTATGACAAATCTAGATTTCACCAATACCTAGCCACAAACCCAGCCCTACACAAAATACTAGAAGGAAAACTCCAACCCAAGGAAGATGGCTACACCAACAAAAACATGAACAATTGATGATCTCATGACAGCAAATCCTGAAGAAGAAAAAGATCCACAAATTAACATCACCAATGATGAAAACTAAATTAACAGGATATAGCAACCACATTAATATCCCTTAATGTAAATGGACTCAACTCACCTATAAAAAGGGACAGGCTAACAGATTGGATACAAAAACAGAATCCATCCCTCTTCTGCATACAAGAAACGCACCTCAACCTCAAAGACAGACATTATCTCAGAGTAAAAGGTTGGGAAAAAAATATTAATCAAAGGGACCTAAGAAACAAGCGAGTGTAGCTATCCTAATATCTAACAAAATTGACTTCAAGCTAAAATCAGTCAAAAGAGACAAAGAAGGACATTTCATATTAGTCACAGGAAAAATCCATCAAGAGGAAATTTCAATACTGAACTCTATGCCCCAAATACAAGGGCACCCTCATATGTCAAAGAAACACTTCTAAAGCTTAAATCATATATTAAACCTCACACACTGATAGTGGAAGACTTCAACACTCCCCTCTCACCACTGGACAGGTCAACCAGACAAAAAATGAACAGAGAAATAAGAGAACTAACAGATGTTATGACTCAAATGGACTTACAGACATCTATAGAAGATTCCATCCAAACAGAAAAGAATATACCTTCTTCTCAGCACGTCATGGAATCTTCTCAAAAATTGACCACACACTCGGTAACAAAACAAACCTCAACAAATACAAAAAAATTGGAATAACCCAATGTACCTTATCAGATCATCATGCTTTAAAACTAGAAGTCAACAGCAATACTAATTCCAGAACACCCACAAACACATGGAAATTAAACAATGCTCACCTGAATCATCAATGGGTCAAGGAAGAAATAAAGGGGGAAATTAAAGACTTCTTAACATTTAGTGAAAATGACCATACAACATACCCAAATTTATGGGACACAATGAAAGCAGAGTTAAGAGGCAAGTTCATAGCACTAAATGCCTACATAAAGAAGCTGGAAAAAAAATCTCACACTAGTAAATTAACAGAACATTTGAAAACAAAAAGAAGCAAACTCACCTAAGAGAACTAGACAGCAGGAAATAATCAAATTGAGAGCTGAAATCAACAAAATAGAAACAAAGAAAACAATACAAAGAATCAATGAGACAAAGAGTTGGTTCTTTGAGAAAATCAACAAAATAGACAAACCTTTATCCAAACTAACCAAAAGACAGAGAGAGAATATCCAAATTAACAAAATCAGAAATGAAAAGGGGACATAACAACAGACATGGAAGAAATACAGAGGATAATCAGGTCATATTTTGAAAACTTGTACTCCACAAAATTGGAAAACTTAAAGGAAATGGACAACTTTCTGGATAAATATCACTTACCAAAATTAAATCAAGACCAGATAAGCAAATTAAACAGACCTATAACTGCTGAAGAAATAGAAACAGTCATCAAAAGTCTCCCAACCAAAAAAAGGCCAAGATCAGAGGGTTTCAGCTCAGAATTCTATAAGATTTTCAAAGAAGAAATAATACCAATACTCCTCAAATTATTCCACACAATAGAAACATCGCCAAACTCTTTTTATGAGGCTACAATTACCCTGATACCCAAACCACAGAAAGATAATACTAAGAAAGAGAATTACAGACCAATCTCACTCATGAACATTGATGCAAAAATGCTAAATAAAATAGTAGCAAATAGAATCCAAGAACACATCAGAACCATCATCCACCATAACCAAGTCGGCTTCATCCCACAGATGCAGGGATGGTTCAACATACAATAATCTGTCAACGTAATCCACCATATAAACAAGCTGAAAAATAAAAACCACATGATCATCTTATTAAATGCCGAAAAAGCATTTGACAAAATACAACATCCCTTCATGATAAAGGTCTTGGAGAGAGCAGGGATACAAGGAACATACCTAAACATAATTAAGGCAATATACAGCAAGCCAACAGCCAACATCAAACTATATGGAGAGAAACTCCCAGCGATTCCACTGAAATCAGGAACAAGACAAGGTTGTCTACTCTCTCCATACCTATTCAATATAGTTCTTGAGGTCCTAGCTAGAGCAATAAGACACCAAAGGGAGATCAAGGGGATACAAATTGGAAAAGAAGAAGTCAAACTCTGTTTGCTGATGATATGATAGTTTACATACGCGATCCCCAAAATTCTACCAAGGAACTTCTACAACTCATAAACACTTTCAGCAATGTAGCAGGACACAAAATTAACTCAAAAAAATCAGTAGCCCTCCTGTACACAGATGATAAAAGGGCTGGGGAAGAAATCAGAGAATCAACATCCTTCACAATAGCCACAAATAGCATAAAATATCTCGGAGTAACTCTAACCAAACAGTGGAAGACTTGTATGACAAGAACTTTAAATCTCTGAAGAAAGAAATTGAAGAAGACACAAGAAAGTGGAAAGAGCTCCCATGCTCTTGGGTAGGCAGAATTAACATAGTAAAAATGGCAATCTTACCAAAAGCAATGTACAGATTCAACGCAATGTCCATCAAAATCCCAGCAAAATTCTTCAAAGACCTCGAAAGAACAGTACTCAACTTCACTTGGAAAAGCAAAAAACCCAGGATAGCCAAAACAATCCTGTACAATAAAAGAACTTCTGGAGGCATCACAATCCCTGACTTCAAACTCTACAGAGCTACAGTACTGAAAACAGCCTGGTACTGGCATAAGAACAGATAGGAGGACCAATGGAACCCAATAGAAGACCTGGATATCAATCCACACATCTTCAAACACCTGATCTTTGATAAAGAAGCAAAAAATATCAAATGGAAAAATGAAAGCATATTTAACAAGTGGTGCTGGCATAACTGAATATCAACATGCAGAAGAATGAAAATAGACCCATATCTATCACCATGCACAAAACTCAAGTCCAAATGGATCAAAGACCTCAACATAAAACCAACCACATTGAACCTCATAGATTCATTGAACCTCTTGGGGACAGTTCCTGAGAACACAGCAGGACAGAATAAAATGCAAGTTATTTGTTCTCCTGTGCTTCGTCATGTGCCTTAACATTCTCTCAAAGGGCATGTCAGCCGCGTTCAGCCAATGCAGTCAACAACCCATAAACACAAAGCCCTGGGGCTTCTAAAGACCAAGGCAAACAAAATAAACAAACAGATTATGCAACTTCAAAAACTTCCAAATGTGAGCTCTCAGAAAGCCAGCTCTCAGCTCCCGCTGTGAACCCCAAATTGAGTAGGCTCTCACCCTCCAAGTCCTTCTGTTCCCCATCTGGCTGGTTTCTAGTAGATTCTGGAACATGTGTTCTTCAAGAGCCACTTTCTGCCTATGGGCATCTGCATCATCTCGAATTTCCTTTGCAATAGCATCTTGACTTCTAGTAAGATCCTGTTGAGTACAAAGGGACTTTGCTTTGTTCAGGCCCCAAAGACAACTGTAACTGTCTCATTATCAGAGAAATATGGAAACAGTGGTGACTTCACTGACAACTGCAGGGACCCGGAAAAACTTCTCCATAAAAGCACTGAGAATGGCGAGCATGCTCAGAATCAACTTCTGTTTGTTTTCTGTTTTTTTGTTTTTTGAGACATGGTTTCTCTGTGTAGCCCTGGCTGTCCTGGAACTAGCTCTTGTAGATCAACCTGGCCTTGAACTCATAGAGATCTGCCTGCCTCTGCCTCCCTAGTGCTGGGATTAAAGGCGTGCACCACTACTGCCCGGCTCAGAATCAACTTCTGAATTCTAGCAGCTAACAGGTGTGTGACATGCTGGGGCTGGGGAGCATGGCTTGGGAAAAAGGGATCCATGCCCAGCCCACCCCCAGCTCTGCATCAGCCTTTGAAACACAGCAGCTGTAGCTGCCCATTCCTGGAGACCATGTGTAAATCACAAGTCAAGGGCTGTGTGTGCAGACCTGGGAGGGTCCCATGCCCTCACTCCAGGTACCACTGCAGTTTCACACATCAGAGAGTGAAGCGAAGTTGGGATTGCAAGCTGCATGGCTGAGTGCTGAAGGTGTGCACATTAGCTCCCCTGGGCTCCTCAACCGAGACCAGAAGCTTTTGTTTCACACAGCGTACCACTACCCAGCTATGAAAAGGAATAAGGCACCAAATTACGCTATTCCATAGATAAACCTTGAAAACACTATGCTAAATGAAAGAAGCCAGTCACAGAAGGCATTGTCTATATGTTGCATTGAAACGGAATATCCAGGCTAGATAAATCCGTAGAGATGGAACTAGATGACTAGTTGGGGACATGAAAGGTGGTGCTAACAGTGGCTGGGGCACAAGGGACGCCAACAACCTCCGTGATGGTCTAAGTTAGAAAGGCAGAACACAAACCGCATATGCCAATGGTCTCACTAACCATTGCTAAGGACATGAGTTTTCTTCTTACAGTATTAGGATTAAACACAGGGCCTGTGTGTTCTATCTTTAAGATTTATTTTTAAATTGTCTATGTGTGTGTAGTACAGGTGTCCTTAGCGGTCCTGGAATTGGAGTTACTGGTGGCTGTGAGCCACCTGATATGGGTGCTGGGAACTAAACTCTGGTCCTCTGCAAGAGCAGTACATGCTCTTAACCATTCAGCTTACTCAGTGTTAAAACTATAAGATGAAATTCCAGTCCCCAGGAATTCTTTCTTAAAGGAAAAAAATTATTTAATGTGCATGAGTGGTCTGCTTGCATGGATGTATGTATACCATGTGTGTGCAATGTTCACAGAGGCCAGAAGTTGGAGTCCCTGGAGCTGGAGTTACTGCTGTGCCACTGCTCAAGACCCAGGAGTTATTTCTTCACTCAGAGATTTTTCTTTTATTTTCCTAATGATGTACAAGCAGCTTAATTACCTTCACAATTACCTAAAGATAAAATATTTTTCAATTACATACAGAAAAGGTACATATACAAAGATGTTTATTACTAAAAATTATAGAAAATTTAAGCATTTAAGTTTAAGATTTATTATTTTTATTTTATGTGTATGGGTGTTGTGTCTGCATGTATTTAAGTGCACACATGTGTGCACAGAGTGCCATAGAGGGCAGTGGATTACACCACCTCACCCTGGAACTGGAGTTACAGATGGTTTTTGGCTGCTGTGTATGTACAGGGAATTGAACCTGGGTCCTCTGGAAGAACAGTCAGGGCTCTTGCCCACTGAGCTGTCTCTCCGGCCCAAGCATTTAAGTTTAAATAATGTATGACTCAACAGCAGCCACTACAGATGATAACTATGAAGATCTATAGCCATTCAGAAAGAGACTTGCATCATACTGTCCTAATTAATACTGAGTAACAAAATGTTTTTCTCAAAAACTTGCATTAACAATTCTTTTCAATGATAAAAACTGAAATATATACCCTAACTACATGCTTGCTGATTTAATTCCAAACAATTCAGATTTATATTTCTTGCTTCATGTTCCTACTGAAGATTCAGAGACTCTCCCTTATCTAAATGCGCAACATGCAGCCACTCAGATTTGGGAGGGTCCTGGGTTCTGAGCACGTGCACTGTGCAGGGTGGAAAAGTTCACTCAGGTCTTCAGATAAGGTAATTTCAGTCCCTGCTACATAAAGGCCTGTCGGGGAGCTTAGCAAACAGGAAGCCATCCCGAGGCCAAAGCTGGGCTCCAGCGGGTGCCGCAGATGTGTGAATGCAGTGTCAGAGAGCCACGAATCTAAGCGTTGCACATACTGCATTCTGACATCTGCTAATTTACAATCCCGGGTGACATGATATTCTGCTCCGAGAGTAAATAGAATGCACAATATAAACCACAAATGAGCAGTCTGCAGGGGCTGAAGGACAGCGCTCCTCCCACAGCCTGCTGGCCTCTACCTTCTCATAAAGTCGCTTCTGTGATTCGAGCTCCAGCTGTCTCATTTCCAGGTCTTTCGCCGTGGCAGCAATTTCTTCATCTCTCATTTGTACCTATGGACAAATCACAAATTGAGAAGGTTCCTACGAACTCACTGCACAATTTTTCATAGATTTACTAATATTGCAATCTGGGTATTCCATTAACAATACTCCAAAAACAGCAACCACCAGGAGCTGGGTTTAAAACAGAGTAACTGGTAACACAGTCGTACTCTCAGAATTGAGGGCTAATCTGGGTTAAGTCTGTGGTTTTAAAAAGCATGCACAGCTGCCATATGCCTACGTAGACAGGCTGACTAGCAGGTGGCAGCTCTTCCCCATTACAGCAACCGGCTCCCAGTTACGGAAAATCAACAACTGCAAGTTAGGGTGGAGAGAAACAATGCTCACTCTTATAAAAATAATGTATTCAATTGTAAAAAAGCTTTAATTTTTTTTCTTTATAAGTTTGACTTGACAGCTCATAAATCCAGGTTTCTTGTGACTTGTCTGACTGCTCTGCTGGACCGTGCTTACTGGAGCTCACTGTCCCCAAGTCTGATTACTTGGGGCTCTCAGTTGTGTAAGACAGTTGGGTAAGGGACTCTCTACAGCATCTTCCTAAGTATTTGGCCTACAGACCCAGTTATTTTTAAGGGAGAGAAGAGGGTAAATGATGTGTATTTGGAAAACAAAACAACAAAACCACAACCAATCAACTATCCAACTGTCAATCCCCATCCATTCATTCAGCAAACATTTAAGGACTGTGTGGCTGCTATCTTGGTCACTACTAAATGCCTGCTGACTAAAACGCATGCTATTAAATACTCAAGAGAAGTAAAAATAAGGATACCGTGGGATGCAGAGACACACATTCAAGGGGTGAAATAAAACATTGTGCAATTACCTTGAGGAAGTTATGGGAAAAGCGCTAGCTAAGGGGAGGTCTGAGCATGAAGCCGGGTCCTGGAAGCAGAGGGAAGGAGCGTGTGGAAGGAGAGCACTACTCTCTGTAGAGGGCCCAGTCATTGATTATGAATTTTCAGAGATACAAACAGCTCTACAAAAAGATCACACGAGTCTGTGCATAGATGTTCACAGCCACGTACATATGCCTCTGCTGGAGCTGGGCAAAGTCAGAGCACAGCACAGGAACAGGCAGCCAGGAGGGCATGCAGGGTCTCTCCGCTGCTACTTAGAAGAATCAGGACACTTCACTGTATGTCAAGACGATTTGGGATAAAGACATCAGAGTTCTGAGCATGGACCACTTTTGGGAAAGAATATATGCTTTTTATTAAGAATACAAAGCTATTAATTTGATTCACTGGATGAAGTAATTTAAAAGAACTGCAGAGTTTTTACACTAAAATTAATTAGCCCTAAACAAAACAAGAAGTATTAAATTAAATGTTTTACAAGACATATTTTATTGAAACTAGGTTTTAAGTTTCCAAGATTAATGCATTAATTGAATACAATCCTAATGAGAAGAATTTCAATCGAAGGGAGAAAGGACTCAGAAAGATGGGATTCTCCGATTGGAATGTAAATATTTCAGAATATTGAGTCAAATAAAGAAGAATTTAGTGTACTGGGCCAGGCTAAAGGGCCACAGCTGCTGTCACCCAGTATGCTGCTGGACAGGAACAAAGAAGGGTGAAGACAGAGGAGACAAATAAGTCTATACAGTAACAATGTCACCCAGCACATGGCTGCACTAACAACAAAGGGTGCTGGGGCAATGGCATGCTGTCTAGGTCCCTAACTCACTCCTGACAGTCAATGTTCAGATACACCTGCAAGCCTTTTCTACAAAGCAACAGAGGATAAATATTTTAGGCTTTGAGTGTCACAAGGTTTTTGACACAACTACCCACCTTGCCAATAATTTTTAAATTAAATACTATTAAAAACAAATGACACTATTAACATTTTTAAGAGGCAAGGGTAAAAGCCAGCTGAAGATACTTACAACAGAGAAGGGCTATATCCTAGCCATACACTGCAGGGCATACACAGCCATGTGAGACTGCTGTGCAAAACACAAACTACAAGGGCGAATTAACGCAGGCTGCCGCCTATCCGGTTAGAAATGTCATGGTTAATCGGAGACATTTCATCTGCAGAGACTAACCTGGGTTTTGGTTTTAGAAAATGGTTAACTACACAGTCTTTTCCTGTGTTTCTAAAGGTGGAAGAGTAATTATATTTTATGTTTATGTAAATTTCATTTGCCTTCTATTTTGTGCCATGTTTTCAAGACTGTTTAATGTTATTCCATGTTGTCTTTATGTATCGCTTCTCTTCACTGTGGCTATATTCATTGGTTGAGTTCGCCATGGTTAATCACTTTTACACACGTCAGACCCCCAGCTGTAGAGATGAGGCAGCACCAGAAGTCAGCTCTCTAGCTCCAGATGTTCTGGACTGGAATTCTTTTTGTATTGATCACGTGTGAATTTTATAATAGAGAAGGATATCTCCCCCAGCTCACAACCAACACCTGGCATGCTTTTACTTCTACAGAAACAGTCATTAAATTGACTAATTTCTTGGCGTAAGGATAGCTGAGGCAGGCAGTGGTGGTGTGTATCTTTAATCCCAGCACCTGGGAAGCAGAGGCAGGTGGATCTCTGTGAGTTTGAGGCCAGCCTGGTCTACAAAGCGAGTTCCAGAGTTCCAGGACAGCCAGGACTGTTACACAGAGAAACCTTGTTTTGAGGACCACCCTCAAAGGATATCTGAATGTTAAAGGAAATAAAACTGGGAGAGCTGTTTTAGTATCGTCATGGACTCTAGCACCATTACATAATGTGAAGGTGTTCGTTCATGAGACTAAAGGGAGATCCTGAGGAAGATTAAAGCTGATAAACCTTTCTCTCAATTTCGTCCTCCAGCCGGCGCAGCTCCATCTCCCGCTGATCTTGCTGAAGCTTGAGAAAGCGTCTCCTAGCAGCATCCTGTAAGCGTATTTCCTTTATCTTCAGCTCTCTTTTCACAGCAGCTAGCCTGAAAAACAAACTATATCAAAGCACTCTCCAACACACCTTTGATTTTTTTTTTTTAACCACTGAGTTGCTTGTGCTATTTGGATACATTTTGTCCACTATAAAACAACTGTGCTTACAAGAAACAAAGCCAGTACTCAAGAGGGTCATGGTGAGGGCAACTGGCCATCCTTTCAACTTTACCTTCCAACAGTCTACCTGTGAGCTACTTTCCCAGCACCCTGATGGAATCCAGGGGCCTCTTACATACAAGGCCGGTGTTCTAACAGAAAGCTACAGCCAAATGCTATCACATCATTTCAGTACAAGTGATACTCTTCAACTAGAGGATGGCCAGAGAGCCACTATAATGGCGTCAAGCAGGGTACCTGCATCCTTTGTAGTTTTGGTGCAGGTCATCAGTTCTGCATTGCTCTAAATCACCCGGAGAAATAAGAACAACAAACACGGGGAAAAGCCAGTTTCCCAAGTGTGTGTGAGGTACACACCTCTTTCCCCAGTACTAGGGAAACTTGGGCAAGAGATTTCCACCTTTGCCAAAGTTTAAAACCTTATTTTATGTATACGACTGTCTGCCTGCATGCATGTATCTGCACCACATGCATGCCTGGAGCCTGTAGAAGTCATAAGAAGCATTGGACTCTTAGGAGCTGAAGTTACAGATGGTTGTGAATGCCTTATGGGTGCTGGGAACCAAACCCAGGTTCTCTATAAGAGCAGCAAATACTCTGAGTCATCTCTCCAGCCTCTTGTCAAAGATCTTATTTGTTTGTTGGCTTTGAGACAGGGTCTCACTACGCAACCTTGGTTGTCCCGGCTATCCTTGAACTCAAGAGATCCACATGCCTCTGCCTCATAAATGGTGTTATTAAAGACATGCACCACCACACTTGGCATTGCCAAGGTTCTAAATGCATAAGGAGATAAACAATTTATGTTTCAGTTTGTTTGGATCATACAGTTATGGTTAAACATAATTTTAAAAATTACATTGGGCTGGGTGGTAGTGGCACACGCCTTTAATCCAAGCACTTGTGAGGCAGATGCAGGCGATCTCTATGACTTTGTGGTCAGCCTGGTGTAACCCTGTCTCAAAAAACAAACAAACAAAAAAAACCCCAAAATTACATTGCATCAATAGTGATTTTCCAATACTCTATTACAAAGAATTTCTGCCTAACACAGGATTTTTTTTTTTAAAAACAAAACAAAAAAAACACAGAGAAAAGGTCTCACTCTGTAGCCCAGGCTGGTCTGGAACCTCACTCTGTAGCCCAGGCTGGTCTGGAACCTCACTCTGTAGCCCAGGCTGGTCTGGAACGCACTATGAAGCCAGACTAACCGTAAACTGGCAATCCTCTTTCCTGCCTCAGCCTCCATGGGTGTTGGGATGACAGGCATGAATCATGCCTGGCTTAGAGTGAACATTGCTAAATAATTTCTCAAAATATATTAGAGCTTATATTACACCTGAAAATTCACGCAGGGGGCCAGATTCAACATTGCTTTAGAATTATTTTACAGGGAAGCAGGGGGGGCAAAAAATAAAAAATAAAAAAAAAAGAATTAATTTTACTACATAAAAGTGTAGGTGGCATATGCATTTTTTATTACCTTACATATTTGCTTAATGGAAATTACACTGGGTAACTTTACAAACAGTGCTCTATGTAAGAAAAAGCAAGGGAACAGAACTGATCTGACTCCTGTCCTCAGTTTCCCACAGCAGTGGGTTACACCTGTGTCCTGAGTCATGTGGACTGCACCTGTGTCCCTGCTGGGTCATGAGGACTGCACCCGTGTCCCTGCTGGGTCACGAGGACTGCACCTGTGTCCTGCTGGGTCACGAGGACTGCACCTGTGTCCTTCTGGGTCACGAGGACTGCACCTGTGTCTAGCTGGGTCACGAGGACTGCACCTGTGTCTAGCTGGGTCACGAGGACTGCACCTGTGTCTCTGCTGGGTCACGAGGACTGCACCTGTGTCCTTCTGGGTCACGAGGACTGCACCTGTGTCTCTGTTGGGCCATTTTCTCTTCCTCCTGCAGAAGCATCTCTCTTCTCGTCTCCTCAGCTCTACGAAGCAGCTCCTGCTTCTGGCACCAAGCCTCGTCCTCAGCTCTCTGCTCATCAACTTCAGCTTGCATAGTTTCCATTGTCTGCCTGAAGTAGACAATATTTACTATTATAAAAACACAAACAAGAAAGTGAAGTAATTTAATTCAAAACAACCAAGATATAAAATGTAGGACCCGCTGAAAGTCCACTATGTGGTTTTATTTTCAGATACAGGAGATTGGATTTTATGCACATACTTTAGAATTCAAACTGACTTCTCATTAAAAACTTTTACTGGGGGTTGGAGAAAAGGCTCAGAGGTTGAGACTGTGTGCTGCTCTTGCAGAGGACCAGGGTCGATTTCTAGCACCCATAACCACCTGTAACTCCAGGGGACCTGTCATCCTCTGGTCTCAATGGGCACCTGCATACACACAGTGCCCACAAGCCCGTGCAGGGACATATACATACACATAAATAAAAATAACTTGAAGAAAAAAGCCTTTCTTATTTCCAATGTTTCATATATATCAAGAATAATTATATGATTACCTCTCTCTTAAGAAATCCAATTCATCATTCCTGATCCTTTCTCGTTCCTTTGTCTGATAGTCCACAATAAACTTTGGATATTGATTAAATATGGGATATTGCCCTTTGGTCAATGCAACAAAAGCATCCAGCATGCTTCTTGGATTAATATCAGCAGGCGTAGTCTCCATGAGACGATAAACTTCTCTAATTACAACATTTATGTCCAGGTTATTCCGATGGTGAAAAAAATACTGTAAGAAAACTTGATGTTTAAATCACAGTTTACTCAGTAAAGCTCACTATTACTCAGAAGTAGTAAAAATGAGGACACCATGAGATGCAGAAACGCACATTCAAAGGGCAAGAGAAACAGAGCAATTGACCTTTAAGGAAATTGGAGGAAACACTAGCTGGGTAAGGCCTGAGCTTTGAAGCCAGAATTCTGGGAGCAAAGAGAGGGAAAGGGGAGGCTCTCTGTCACTGTGTAGCAGTTTAGGCTAGTGCAGAATTTGCTACAAAGCCCAAACTAGCCTCAGACTTGTGATCCTCCTCCTCAGCCTCCTAGTGCTGATGTCACAGGTCACATGCCTATAATTCCAGCACTTAGGAGGCAAAGGCAGAGGACTGCTGTGAGTTCCAGGCTGGCCTGTGCTACAGAGTGAGTTTGAAGCCAGCCTGGGCTACATAACAAAGCCCTTGTCTCAAAAATCTGAAACTGGCTGTGCACAGTAAAACTCTTAAGTTCTATCTATACACATTTCCAGACAAATACAGACCAAAGGAGCCACGCATGAGATCATTCAAAGAACAAGCAACAACCCAGTGTTCAATGCTCTTTACAAAGGAAAAAACAGCACAGTTATAACAATCTGCTTGTCAATAATCATGAGGTCAGGGATGTGGTCCAACATTTTATCTATTCTATTTCTACCACCTAACATCAATGCCTGACCCTGTAGGCTCTCAGTAAAGAAATGTACTTCTTAGCATAAACAAATGAGATTTGCAAAGTTCTTGATTGGGGTTTGTTGTTGACTCGGTGGATGATGGGACAGAACCCAGGGCTTTGTGTGTGCTAGGCAAGCACTCCACCACTGACTTTATTTCCAGCCTAGAGAACCTTCTCCATGGATGGGTATTTACCTCAAAATCATCCTTAAGAGTAGAGTTGAGCAAAGGTGCTCTAGAACAGGTATTGTAGGCCACCACGGTCATCAGGAGGAAGGAAGGGTGATTGGAGAAGACATTATCAAACAATCGGAGCCACTCCTCTCTTGTCAGCACTTCTGAGAACACAGTTTCAAGGAGAGGCCAGGCATACAGCTAAAGTAAACAAGAAACGATGGATACCACACTGACAATCTAAGAGTCAAAAGAATCAATGGCAATTTAAATTATGCAGTAAATATATTCAGTATGTAAATATGAAAAGAACTTTGTGAATTTGGGCAACAGGCCTGCTTTACCCCAGGCTAGAGATCAACCCAGGGCCTTGTGCACACAAGGCAAGTGCTGGACCTGGTGTGCACAAGGTACTGGCACTGAGCTGCACTCTCAGAAACTATTCGGACTCTCTTCATAGACTTTCAAGAAGGCAACTTAATAAAGAAGAATGGCGAATTGTTAAAAATACAGACTGTGGCCGGACAGCTCAGCAGGCACAGTTGCTGGCCATGAAGCTAGATAACCCAAGTGTAAGTCCTGCATACATGCCTACAGATGTGTACACACACACACACACACACACACACACAAACACAAATAAATTAATCTAAAAATAAAATTACAAAGTAGAATATATCTTTCATTATTCATTGGGGGAAATACTGCTTTATCCATAGCAGAGTCAAGCTTGGCTCTCACAATAAAGATGCCACTCTAAAGTCCTTCTGTTTCTTACCTGGGAAGTTACATCTCGCTCTATAAAGTGCTGCAGCAGTTCCTTGTCATGAAATGCCAAAACATTTTCTATCATGCTAAGAATATTGATGGGAGGGTTAGGAAAGTACTCAAACCAATGTTGACACCAATTGACTACAAAGGAAAAAAAAATCAGAAATTTTGTCTTTAAATACTTTTATGTATTATAAAAGAATTTTTTGAGACAGTTTCACTATGTGTGTGTGTATCTATGTATGTATGCATGTATGTATTCATATTCCCAGGCTAGTCTCAAACGTCTGTTGCTCCTGTCTCAGCCAACCTAATGTTGGGATTACAGGCAACGGCACTGGAACTTTTTATCTCTAGTTCTGTGGGTTGGACACAGGGGCCTTATACATGCTAGGCAATGCTACCACTAAGCTGTACCCCCAAGCTATTTACCCATTCACTTAGTTAGTTAGTTATAGGTTCTAAGGCAGGCCTTGCATTTGTGGTCCACCTGCCCTAGCCTCTGGATCACAGCCCTGTTCCACCAGCCCCAGTGAAATAATTTTTTTTTTTTTTGCGCTCTTCAACATGCTCATGAATAAAGAAGAGATATCATTTTAGCTTCTAGAACACGAGGTTGCCAAACTCCATGGTGTTAATACAGTAACTTAGGCATAAAGAGAATTTGCCAATTTCTTCAGAGCAGTCATTGAAAATGTGTCAATAAAAACATGTGTACACACACACACACACACACACACATACACACATACACACACACACACACACTTACGTCCAAATCATTCCTAATCCAACATGTTGGGCCTTCTGGTTCTCTGCTGACTCCTGTATTTTCTGTCTTTGATTAACAAAGGGCTATGTGTTTTGGTTTACCCTTATTGTCAACTGACAGGACTTAAAATCACCCAGGAGACAAACTTCTGGGCATGTCTGTGAGAACATCTCCAGAGAGGTCTCAATGAGACGAGGAGAGCCACCATCAGTACTGTGGCTCTGCTCCAAGATGGGGCCCTAGGAGGCATAAGGGAGAGCGTGTGATGCATTGGCACCAGTGGGTACTTCCTGCTGCAGCCTGTGGACTCTGCTGCCATGACTCCCCTCCCACGATGGACCATGAGCCGTCAGCGATTTAAGCTGTATTCCTTGATGTTATGACTGCCCATCTCAAACCAACAGCAGAGGTTTCAATAGCAGAGCATTATACAGTCTATAAGGGCTTTCTAATTCTAGAACTCTATTACTTCGTTTACTGCCATACATTGAAATCTGAGCTAATAATTAAGCCAGAAACAAGACTTGCCAAAGTTTGCACCTTTTTAACTGCTGCTGTGGGAACGACACAAACAGTGAATTACTGGAGCAGACTGCCCTGACCTAGCCTGAGAATGTGGGTCTTCGCGCCTTGGTCTCATCTCTAGAATTAGCCATTGCACAGGGTGGCTACGAGGGGGAAAATGAGCAAACAAAAGTCCAAGACCGAGAACAATGCATCATACAAATTGATCGACTTTAGGAGCCTCAGATGTGGGGGCGAGGGCAGCAGCCAGCACCTGGGCACTAACCAGCAGGCCCTGTGTGCAAAGGGCTCCACCGGACAGCGGTTCTCTGAAAACAACCAATCCCCACCTAGTGCAAGACCTGCTTCTTTCTAACTGAGTCCAGCCCGCAACAATAGTGTCTAAAAACTCCAACTCTCCATATATAAGTGACTGACGTGTTTACTTCTGCTCTAAACTTGACTGTTTCATACTTCTTGACTCAAAAATAAAGATCTCTAGGTTCCCTAAGGGCGGCAAAGGTGCCAAGACACCAGGAAGACATGTGAGGCCCCGCTCTTGGTTTGGTTATGTAGTCATGAAGTACTTACTTATGAGAGTAGCAACAACTTCAAAACAGATGAGCTGATTGTTCTGGAATAATTTTACAAATGGAAAAGCCAGGAGTGGAAGATATGGTGTGTCACTGAAGATCGCAGACCAGTGAGCTAACGCAGAGAGGGTTCTGGAAATGAGAAAAGGAAATAAAAACTAGAAAGGGACAGCATTATTAAAAAAAAGTCTGAGTAACTAATTTGGATTTGGTGGAGACTTTCTCGCTTATCTTTATCAGACAGCTCCCCTCTTTAGAAGCACTGGGTGGTGACGGTGCACACCTTTGATTCCAGCAATGGAGAGGCAGAAGCAGGCAGACCTCTGGGAATTCGAAGCCAGCCTGTTCTACATTGTGAAGTCCAGGCCAGCCAGAGATACAAGGTGAAACCCCATCTCAAAAAAAAAAAAAAAAACCAAAAAAAAACCAACCAAACAAAAAAAACCAAACCAAACCAAAACCCGATCTGCCCTTATCATCAACAAAAGAACTTAACCCCATACAAATGGTGGTATTACATAAATATGTGTCCTGTGCCTTTAAGTTTTCAGTTAATACTTGAAACATTTACATCAGTATATATAGCATAAATATCTTCATGATGTTTTCTTGGTGCCTAGGAGAGCTTTGTGCTGAAGAATCTCATTTATTTAAATAAGGTTCCTGTCATTGGGCCTTAGGGTCTTTCTGCTTTTCTAAACAATGCTGCACTGAGTATCATTACAGATGCCTCCTTCTTCAAGAGGGAAAACAGACAGGTAAGCACATAAGATATGCACAGCTGTAATTTTCGTAGCCACCGCCACACAACCCTCCACGGAATGTCTGTGTACATTGCCGCTGACACTGTGAAGGGATCTCTGTTTTCTCAAGGTGTAACATGAGGGCCTGGTTGGTTTCTGTCCTCCCACCAGGTCCCACAGTCATTAGGTACCAAAGAAAATCACGCAGAGTCTACATTAGGTTATAAACTGATTGGCCCATTAGCTCAGGTTTCATATTAGCTTTTATAACTTATATAGCCCATTATTCTTATCTATGTTAGCCACATGGCTTAGTACCTTTTTCAGCAGGGCAGGTCACAGACTGCTTCTTCGATGGTCTAGGCAGGACTGGGGAAAGAGCTTCCTTCTTCCCAGAATACTCCTGTTCTTCTGGCCCCACCTTTACTTCCTGTCTGGTTTTCCCACCTATATTTCCTGCCTGGCCAATCAGCGTTTACTTAAAACATGATTGACAGAATACAGACAATTCTCCCTCACCATCAAGGCTCTTCTCAGCCTTGTCAACAGTGTATGGATATTCCTGGCTGTCAATTCAGCTATATCTGGAAATACCTAAAGCAGGAGGGGCTGGGCACACCTGTGAGGATGTTTCTTCATTAAATCATTTGAAGTGGGGCGACCCACTTTTCATCTTCTGAGGTGGGCAGACGGGCCCCACCTTTGGCAGCAGTGTATATAAAGGACAAGGAAGAAGGAAGCTTGTTCTCTTTGTCTGCTTGCCTTTATTCTCGCTGGCAAGTCCATTCTTTCACAGGCATTAGAGCCTTTAAGACTCTGGCGCATACTGAAGATGAGCTAAGAATCCAGCCTCGTGGACTGAACAGCTACTGGATCTTTGGACTTGCCACTGGTAGACAGGTGGACATCATTGGACTAGGTGGACAACAGATTTTAAGCCATTCTAATAAATCCCCTTTCTGAATTCATTCAGACTCATACACATTTCTGCCAAACTTTTATCTTATTTTGAAAATAAAATATTATTATTATTTTGGTTTTTTGAGACAGGGCTTGAGTAGCCCTTGCTATCTAGGAACTTACCTTATAGACCAGGTTTCTCCAAGTAGCCCTGGCTGTCCTAGAACTCACTTTGTAGCTATCTATTGCACAGGGTGGTTACAAAGGAAAATTAGCAAACAAGTGAAATGCCAATCCTCTCATGACCCAGTCCACTGGAAAGGCCTATGTTTAAATCTAAGTTTATAATGTATAAACTTATTATTTGAGGCACTCTAAGATAATTAATTTGCTATTTTGAAAACTGGTTAAAAAAAAAGTTGATGATGGGAACCTTGTCTTTCTTTGTATGTATGTTTACATGTGTGTGAGGGAGCCCACATGCCATGAGAGGAGACCAGAGGGCAATCTTAGCTGTTGTCCTCAGGTGTCCTTCACTTTTTGTTTGAGACAGGGTCTCTTCTTGTCCTGGAACTTCACTGACTGAGCCAGACTAATTAGTGGGTTAGTGAGCTGCCATGGACCTGCCTGTCTCTGCCTCCATATTACCATCACTGGGATTGCAAATATGCACACTGTCTCCAGATTTTTGTGCGGGTTCTGGGAACTGAACTCAGATCCTTGGGCAAGTGCTTTATGAACTGAGCCATTTCCCCAACCCCTGGAAAATTTTCTTTATAGAAATTTCCCACATAATAAAAGAGAAGGAATGACGGAGCTAGATGGTCAGTGTTTTGCTAATCTCTGGGACGCGACGGCTCTAGACGATGGTCACCAATGACCGGTACCACCTTCAAGAGAGACAACCAGGGACTCTAAGTCTCCTAACAGAAGCACATGACTACCTATGATATCTCCCAGTAAACACCAAGTGGAGGAAATTCTCTCTCTCTCTCTCTCTCTCTCTCTCTCTCTCTCTCTCTCTCAAGACAGGGTTTCTCTGTAGCTTTGGAGCCTGTCCTGGAACTGACGAGTGCTGGGATTAAAGGCGTGTGCCACCACAGCCTGGAAACGCCCTAAACTCTTTTCAGGACCTTTCATGCATGATCAGTGGTGAGTACATTGTGGATAAAGAGAAATAGGGCAAACACTAGGAAGGTTTTGGCGGCCAAAATCCAGAAAATTTGTGGTAGAGTATGTAAGGTAATTCTTGGTTCTTCACCAAATACATTGCCAGAGAAACAAAGAGAATCTGTGGATTAAAAGAGGCTCCAGGGGGTCTGGTGTGGTAGCATATGCCCAGACTCCCAGCTCTCATGAGGTAAGAGGGCTAAAGTTCCAGGACAGCTTAGGATACACAGACACTGCTTCCAAAAAGCCAAATAAACAACAAAATAGAAAAATAAAATAGACTTTGAGGGGGTGGAGTCAATCAAACATTGTATGTGTAACTTGTTTGAATTCAGATTTGAACAAGTTTACCATAACATTTCCCATGTCAGTCAGTGGTGGGGACGCTGACTGGGTATGTGGGTATAGGAGCCTTCTTGCCGATATGACAATGGTAGTACGCATGCTCAGGTTAGAGGAACAGTGTCTCCAGCCTTTAAAAGCACACATGCAAACACTTAGCACAGCATGTGCATACATGTCCGGGGAGGCAGCAGAGCGGCTGCAGCGAGAGGGCCCACGGCAGCTGCTGGAGCTAGCGATGGCGCAGGCTGCTCTTTATGGTGCCCTACTTTTACATAAGCTTGCGGGTTCTCATCAGAAACACTTAACTCTGAAGAAAGGTCTTGGATTTTAGAGACCAGGAGCAACTCCAGCTCTAACTAAAGTGACCAAATCACATTACCCAATCTCTCTGTGCCTTAGTTTCTTTACCTGTAACATAAATTAAATCCACATTTACCTAGCAATGAAGATGTTTGTGCTCAGCCTTGTGTTGTGACACAATGCTACCTACAAAGTTCACACTTGAAAACTGGGCAATACAGTTACTGAAAAAAACAATCTTCCAATGTTTTAAGTAAGCTTACAACTTTGTGCTGAGTCACCTTCACAGTCGTGAATCACTAAGATGTGATTATGTTTTGTTTTTAAAACAACCTTACATATATGTAACATAACACAAACTAACATCCATACATGATGTGTGTATGTTTTGGTTTTAAAACAACCATACGTATCTGGAACATAGCACAAACTAACATCCATACATGATGTGTGTGTTCTGATTTTAAAACAGTCCTACATACCAAACAGTCCTACATACCAGACAAGGATCAGCGATACTTATGAGAAGGGGATTTGGAAAAGGCGCAGTCCCTGGCTGCCATCCCCATGCATAGCTGCAGTGTGCTGCGCATACCTCTGCAATACTCTCAGCAGCTTTCTACTTTTGATGGGGTATTTCTTCTGAAGGTTGAGATAAGCCACATGAGTCCCCTTATCCACCAAGCTACTAAATGCAGTATGATTTTCAGGCAGTTGTAGTAAAGAGCGCCAGATAAACATTCTGAAACAAAAATTTAATTTTAAATAAATAAAAAAAACCCTGCTTTGAATAAAACCGACTTAGAATGAAAGAATATGAGTTTTACCTGTATTTTGTTGGATATTCCCCATAGCCTTTTAATAAGATTTGCAAACGTTTTTTATTTAATCCTTCTGACAATTCATTCTACAAAAGATTGTATCGGTAAGTGACAGCTGTGTAACTGAAAACATGGCAGTCTAGTCCACAGTAACCGCCGAACTTCAGAGCACAGACACCAGATGGGCAGGGCGGCACATGCTGGCAACTTAGCACTCAGAGTGGGCTGCAGGGTCATGAGTCTGAAGCCAGCCTGAGCTACACGGAAGCTCCTCTTTCAAACAACCCAACAGAACTAAACATAATATACAGTAAGAAATATTCATGCCCCCACACCTTCCATCCACGCTTCCTCTCTCCTAGCCCCCAAGGATCGCCATACATAGCATATGACATTCACTCATATTGTTCCCCCTAAAAAAGCACCAAGAATGAAGATGCCAACAAACACACCTGGAATCTGCTTTATACATTCTTTCATACATGTAAGTTTTATAATTGAAATGTTTATAGAAAAAATTATTTAAATTAATGTGAAAAATATCAAGTGTTGCTGAAGAGAAGGGATAACTAGAACTCTCTCTCTACTGTGTTAGGAATATGAATTACTCCAATGGCTTAGGAAAACTGACAATATTTACTAAACAAACCTATGGTATATCAAGAGGCTAAGGTATGAGGCAGAACACATACTTAGTACATATGTGTAATGCAAAGATCTCTCCAATACTCACTCTCCCCAGCAAAGAGAGTATTATCACTGAGGCAAAGGGCAAAGTCTAGAAGGGAGTGGTAAATTCCATTCTTTGATGTAGCTGCTGGTAGCCTGGGTGTATTCAGTTGGTGAAAATTCACTGTGTACTTTGCATGTGCATTTTACTGTCAATAAAAGAAGTTCCTTGAAGATAATGTTAAACATTTTTATGAAGATTTATATTTTCTTTCTATTTCAAAGTAATATATATGCTTTGCAGAAAAAACATTTAAAAAAGAACAGAAAAACCATTTTAGAAAAGAACATGGGGCAATAAGATGGCTCAGTGTTTTGGCAAAAGTGCTTGCTGCACGAGCTTGGAGACCTGAGTCTGACCCTCGGAACTCACAGTGGAAGGAGAGAACTGACTCGAAAGTTGTCCTGATCTCAACAAGTTCACATTCATGCGCATGCACACGCATGCATGCACTCATGTACACGCTCACACTCATGCACACATACATACACTTAATTTTAAAAAACAAAACTTTTTGAACTCCTTCTCTCAGAGTGATCCTGTACAGTGACAAACTCTAGGGGGGGCCGTGTAAAAAGCATGCTTCCTGTTTTTCCCATTATAGCCTTCTACTGCAGCACTAACAGAAATACAACATGAGTCACAAATGGCATCTAAAACTTCCTAACAAGAGCATTAATAAAAGTAGAGAGAAACAGGAAAAAAAATCAATTTCATAATATAACTTTTTTAACCCAACACAATCTACTTTAACACATAATCAATATAAAATCAATTCTTAAGATATTTTACATTCCAGGCTTTCCTACTTTTTACTGCATGTGTTTTACACTTAAAGCAGCTTTTAGAAACATTTAATTACTTAGCATGTGCATATGTGAGTGCATTCCACAACACATGTGAAGATCAAAGGACAATTGCCAGAGTTGGTTTTCTCTTTCTCCAGTTGTTAGGGTTTGTTGTGTTTTGTTTTGAGATAGCATCTCACTATGTAACTCAGGTTGATCCTGCCTCTACCTTGTAAGTGCTGGAGTTACAGGTGTGTGCCACCATGGTAGGCTGCTACAGCACATCTGCATTCAGATCACCATATCTCCAATATCACCAGCCACACACCAGTCCTGGGTCACAGCAAGCTGGAGTCTAATTATAATGCATTCTTACCTCTTTGTGTTCTACGTTACCCGTCAGGTCTTGCTTGAGCATTCTAGTTTGAATTCTGCTCTCTTTAGATCTTGCTGGCCGCTGTACTCTTCCTGACACCATCTTCATCTTAAGATTACTGGAACTCAGTGTATTATTAGGCAAATCTTCAATCACTTTGACTAAGGGAGGAGGTGGCTGAAGAGGAGGAAAAAAAGGCTTCATGTATTTATGTACCTATATGCATCTGCCACAGTGGGTATTCTTGGAAAATAGGCCTATTAATATACAGTTCATCAACTTTACTTGAATAGCATGCTTTAATTTGTATACAGCATATGTCTGTCAAATTCCTTTAAAGAATAAATAAATATACATGATTAACACTAATAAGAAGAATTTATTTCAAAAAGGTGGCTCGAAACAGCATGATGCCAAGCCACTTTCTACTTGCACGATAGAGCCAGCACATGACGATGGCACAGAGAAGGCAGGGTTAGACACATGTCCTAGGAGGATGAAGAGGAGAATACCCTAACAGGCTCGGGGCTCATGGTGCAAATGCTGAGGGAGCACTGGGACCCCTGCACTGCGTGTGGTCAAAGACCGTGGTCTGCACAGCGATGGCTGTCAGTCCCTTAATGCATCAACTGCTTAAGAGGGCAGCTAGGCAAGATCACTCAGAACCCAAGGGCTCATTTTTTCGGGGGCTCTCAAGTGGGAAAATCTAACAATCAACTTACTCAAACTGAAATGACTCACTAGAACATTTTCTTCATAAATGGCATTCCTTTTGAAATCAGATGATCTTCCTTATTCAAAGGAAATGAGCAAATAAGGTCACATGGGCCAAGTTCTAAAGACAAGGTACCGTGTCCCCTTCCATGATGTAATTCTTCATCTCGGGTGGCATCAAAATAATTTGACCATGGTCATCTTTAATATTGCTGAACTGTTCATTCTTTAATTTCAGTCCATTCTAATTTTTTATTAAGCCTCTATTCCAAAATTGTTTCCCCTCCTGGGGCCTCCACCTTGGCTCTAAGCACAATCTCCCCAAGGCTAGAGCTGGAGATGGGGCTGAATTCGACTCCTCTCTGTAATGAATATGTAAGAACTCACTGACTATTAGAATCACATCAGAAATTCTCTAATGACGAGAAAACGAAGCAAAAGTCGGGAGAAAGGGGCACAGGTAAGTCAAGGTTTGTACAGGAAAAGTGGCTAGACATTCATGCAGCTGCAACAGCCACAGAGACACCGGGCCATTCCACTTTGGAGCAAGCTTTCCTTCACTGTGCCCTCAGAGGGCTGGGTGCACAGCAGCACCAGAAGGTGACTCAGTCTCTTTCCACCTCCTTTAGTCGGTAGTGGAAAATCAAATGAATAGGCTAAAGACACTCAGCAGGAGCACTTAATATACTGGTGATTTAAAAAAATAACATACATTAAATGTTCCAACAAAAAAAAGCAGAGCTATGGCATCTATAATTGCATATTTTATGTAATATAGGTTATATATAAGAACAACAGATTATAATTCCATGATAGAAAATACATACTCACAAACACACACACACATGAACACATCTATTAGATGAGTCTTGTCATTTCAAGTATATAATTATATAGAATTATCCCAAGTACTGAATTAGTAGAAACAGAACCACTGATTCCAGGAAAAAGTTAGGGAGCCTCATTTACATATCATCAACTGACTTGTAACATATAACCTTGCTTTGATATGTGTTTCTGTTTAAAGATACCTTACTTGAAATATATTACTGACTTCCCAGCTAATAGCACTAGAACTCACGCCCAAATGAGTTTAGGATATATATATATATTTTCCCTTAAGGGACAACACGGCTTTCTTGTGCTTAAGAAAACCAGACTGAGCTTGAGCACTATTCTTGAGGGTCAGTAAAACAGTAAAATCACAACAAAAAGACCCAAAATGTAAAATGCAAAACTCATGATTCTGTACAGATTCAGAAAGATACTTTGATTGTAGCATGAGAGATAAGGCAGTAAAAGCCTTGTCCTACTCAACTGTAGTGGGGCCAAGGGTATTGAATGAGCGTGGAATGAGTGCATCAAGAAGGAAGCTACTAAGTAATATTAAGAAATCACAAGGACAGAAGAGTGGCTCAGAGGAGAGAGACAACTGTACAGGCCTGATGGCCTGAGTTCCAGCCCTGGATCCCACAATATAGCGGCTAGAGAGAACCCCGCCTGAGACCTGTCCTCTGACCTTCATACACATGCCATGGCACATGTGTGCCTACACACATTCACTAAACATTTTAAATTACGAAATGACGAGGGACTGGAGAGACAGCTCAGCGGTTGAGAGTACTGGGTATTCTTCCAGAGGACCCGGGTTTGATTTCCAGCATGTATGGCAACTCACAACAGCCTGTAACTCCAGTTGCAGGGGACTGGACACCATCACACAGACATATAAGCACACGCAAAACACCAATGTGCACAAAACCAAATTTAATTTATTATAAAAAATGATGATGAAAACATTATTTTAGAAAAATTTCATATAGAAGATGGATTGATAGGAGGAATAGCCACTGAAGACTGATTTTAGGAAATTTGTTTAAATTACTGTAACAGAATTAGTTAACAAAGACCAAGATAGAGAGCAGGTAGCAAAGACAGACGACTGACAGACAGATTAACAGACAGGTGACAGACAGATAATAAGATGCTCGACAGATAAGGCGACAGAACATAATGGAGATGATGGTAGCTGAGTGACAAGTAACTGATAGCTAGGTGATAGATAAGATAGATGATAGGTGGCTAGAGACACACATCAAACTTAAGAAATGTTATGACTTTGCAGAGACTGGATTAGAAAAGAAACAGAAATGGACACAGTGCTCCAAGGCTTGTAACCACAAGCTGAGAAGGAGCCTGGTGAGAAATCAGAGCTGGAGCTGCAGCTCTTCAGAGCCAGGGAATATATCCAGAAACACGGGTGTGTCCTAAAGAGGTTAGAAAATAGCACAGAAGAATATTTCCTTCTTGGTGAAACAATATCGAAGTGCAGAGAGCAGATGCAGTCACTAGAGAACACACCTTATTTATCTCTTGTGTCAAAGCCTGAACAGAATATATGTTCAGACTTCCATTCTCCATAATGGATGCTATGTACCGACCATGTGGGCTAATTACTGACGAGCTAATTCCTTCTTCGACGCTCCCAATTTCAAAGAGAAGTTTACAAGTCTGTATGTTGACAAATCTCATAATTCCATCTTGACTCAGCACACCAAGAACCTGAGTAGACAGAAACGACGGAATTGTAACATTTGATAGCCTAATGCCTAGAAGTTCACATACATAGAGACTAGCTATATGTGTGTACATTTATATGTGTCATGCAAACATATTTTAAAAGTAATGTATTTGTTTTATATAATTTCTAAGAGGGCAGTTCAACTTCCAGTGAGCCATTATGCATTCTGAAACTAGTAATGATGGCTTGTGTAAGTGTGCCTGACTCTTACAGGTATGGAGTATATCCCTGGAAACTATGGAAGGCTTTGACTCCCCTGCAGGCCACCTCCACTGAGGGTCAGCACAGAGACCAGGTGCTGACCCTTACCTCCACACTGCTGTCAGAGGCAGGAAAGAGGTGCATGTGCTCTTGGTGAAGGCTCCCCACTTCCTGCCAATCTTCAGCTGCTCTAACTGATATTTGAAGAACAGACTGAGATTATGGGTTGTAATAGTAGGAAGCTAGTCTTCAATGGAAAAATAATGTAAATTTAAGTCATATAATTTGAAAGCATTATATGGGTAAAGCCTCTTACACCTGTGGCCTGGGGGCCATGGCTACAACCTATAACCACAGGACTCTTCGCCATCCCAGGGTCGTGTTGCTGCATGGTGAAAACAGGAAAAGCATGCTCTTCCACTGGCTCGCTGGCAGGGCACAGCGCTCCACGTGTGCAGCAGATGCAGGCTGCTCTTGAGAGCAATTTGGAAAGACCCTGTCCTAATTAGAGATAACTCTGTGAAATGACTTCAACTCTCAGATTTTTATCCTACAAAAAGGATATGAAAAATGACATTTGCAAAAATTTAGTTATCTGGTGAGGCAACATTTATAACAAAAAGAACTAAGAATATATTAAGTGCCCAATAACAGAGAAATTATTTAAACACATCTGATTTAAACACAGATAAAGAAAAATATGAAATATTATGAAGCCATGAAAGACATTTTGTACTAATATAGAATAATTCCCAAATGAAGAAAAAAGGTATAAGGCTGTGCAGAGAGAGAAAACATGTTATATATAAAAACAGCAGTTTCAGGGGAGAAGTGAATAATTACACAAACAGGAGACAGGATGGGGCTTTTACCTCCAATACCTACTTGTAAGCTTTATAATTCAAACCACATAAATGAACAATTTAGAAATCTTAAGTAAAACAAGTAAGATACCCATGTGCTTACATATTACATATGTGTATAACTACATGAAACACATATGAATTTAACTTTAAAATTCATGACTGTGACTGTCAATTTAAAGTTAGAGCAGTTATTTATCAGTAATACTAAAGAACACAAGATTCTGACTCCTCACACACACAGGTAAATTAGAGTTGTGTCAGTCACACTCTAGGTGGAACAGGAGCTGATGAAGATGAAGCTGGGATGCGGGTGGGGTGGGCGCACTGTGGGGAGGTAGTGTGGGTGGACACGGCTAGCATACTTTGTATAAATGTGGAAACTTTCAAAGAATAGGGATTATTAAAAAAGAGAAATACTTGAACAACAGAGCCAACATGGGTCCGGAAGCGGAGCTGGCTCTTTCTGTTACTAACCTGATTGGAACCGGCATCAAAGCTGTCAGGAAGGAATTCCAGATGGCGAACAGCTCGGACCTTAGTAGGCATCTGGACGATTCTGAAGAGCTGTGTGGTCTCCAAACACCACAAATGCAGGTGGTTGGATTTGCCTCCAGCAGCCAAGATTCGGCCATCTCTACATTTAAAAATACAAACCTAGTGAGGGACCAAGAGCAACTTTGCTGCGTATGCAGCAGTGCGCACCTGCAGTCTCCTGTGAGGTCAACTAGTCACGTTGACCTCAGGCACCTCTGGCCATCTACAACTTCCTGACTCTGGGAACATGGCTATTTACACTCCTGATGAAAAGAAGGCTACACGTGGCCTGTAGGCCATACAGGATGGCTCAGGCTCACAGCTTCTCGATAGCAGCACTTTCTTGGGTGGGCTCTCATTTAAGAGGCTTGCTGACTCAGTTTTAGCTGCAAAACTTTGCAGCTCTTTTAAGAGTTCCTGCCATAAAACACTTATATGGTGTTGATGAAAAGCTGACTGCATACTTTTTAGTGGTGGCAGGGAGCTTGAAACACCACAGAGTTGTGGCAATAAACATGGCTCCAGCCAGTACCTCTGTCATGAGGCTAGACTCTCAGAAAAAAGCTAAGAAATGGGCTGGATCCAGCCATCAAAGCCACAGCTTTAATCCTAGCCATATCGCTTAGCATATTAAAGACTCATGTGGTCAGAAAATGAGAGATACATAATAAAGATAGATTCAAAGACGAAGAAAACCTCTAAATAGTTTACTGTGTGTTTATGTAGGCTTAGAAAAAAAGGGATAAAGTCCTTAAAAGAAAAAAAGAGAGTAGTTGGGTGTGGTGGCACACACCTTTAATCCCAACACTTGGGAGGCAGAGACAGGCTGATCTGTGAGTTCAAGGACAACCTGATCTACAGAGTAAATTCCAGGACAGCCAAAGATACACAGAGAAACCCTGTCAAAAATTAAAAATAAAAATAAAAGAAATAGAGGTTAAAGCCACATAAAGATGAAAAATACACAGAGAGTCTGGATACTGTATGTTATTGTACTGTCTTTAAATTGTTTGATGGCTGAGGAAGGAGCAAAAGCTGCTAAAAGATATCTGATTATAAATGCTGCTGGATTAATCCAACATATGTATTTTGAAAATGTCTTGACTTTAAAATGTAAGTCAAAAGGTATGTTACTTTGGAGAAGATGTTTTGCTTTTGTTTCTACAGGAAATGAGAGGCTGTGGATTCATTCTGGATTAGAAAAATCAGGTTTGATCAAGGAAGACCCCCTGAGAAATCTTCAACAGGAACAGATGATCCAGATGTCTGAGTTCTACATCTAGAACAGATTCAAGACTGCTGCCTGAGATGATCAAGACTCACAGGATACTCCAGTATCCTTTAGGTTCCCATAAGATTATCAGCACCCCCAATCAGCAGGAAATAGCCTGGAAAACTATGCCCACATTCCCAAAAAATGGATTATGGATGTTTGCCTTTGTTTAGAATGTTGGTTACAAGTTGTTATGGATAATGGTCAGTAGAAAAGCTAAACAAAGGAGATTCGATTTAGAGTTCTTGTTTTAAAAAAAGGGGAGTGCTGTAGGACAATGGTCTGTACCCTGTCACTTGTGTTTTAAATAAATGCTGATTGGCCAGTAGCCAGGCAGGAAGTAGAGGTGGGGCAATGAGAATTCTGGGAAGAAGGAAGTTTCAGTCTGCAGAGAGAGAGGAAGCCAGACAGAGCAAGCAAGACGTGACTGCCTCGCCGAAAGAGGTACAAAAGCCACATGGCTAGCACAGGCAAGAACTATGGGCTAATGTAAGTTATAAGAGTTAATAAGAAGCCTGAGATACTAGGCCATTCAGTTTATAATCAATGTAGACCTCTGTGTGATTTCTTTGGGACTTAACAACTGCGGGAACTGGGCAGAACAACAGTATGGCTATGTTCTCCAAAGGTAGAAATACACACTGAAATGTTTACCAATGAAATGATTCATGTAAGCTCTGCTCCTAAACAAGACAACAGAGAAATGGGCAGAAACAGACCAGAACTGGCTGATAACTATCCAGCTGATGAGTTTGCAAGTTTCTCCATATTTATATATTTTGCACAATAGCCAGGAAGTAGTGATTCAAACCTTTAATCCTAGCACTTAGGAAGCAGAGGCAAGGCAGTGTGGTCTATAGAGCTATTTCTAGGAAAACCAGGGCTACACAGAGAGACCCTGTCTTGAAAAACCAAAGTTTGCATGATAAAGTAAAGTCAAAGGTCTGCAGATTACATCTAAAGCTGAAGGATTTTTTTCCCCAAAATCCTGAATGGAAATTTAGAATTTTTAAATAGAAACTAAATTTCTTTAAAATGCCCATTACCTGGTCACAGCAAACACTTTGTATACGATGCTAGAGCCTTCAGGTGGAGCTGGCAATTGGTACTTGCAAAACAGAGTATCACATTCCCAGGCGAAGATGGAGTTGTCTTTAAAGCAGCTGAGGATTGTGTTACTGAACGGGAGAAAAAAAACCTAGAGACAGAGAAGGTCACCTTTCACCCTGTGGCCACATAGTCCTCTTAAATTTAAAACTACACACAGTTATTTTCTCCCTTTTAAGTTGATCTCTTCTAACACTGAGAAAATACATCTTAATATATGATAGTATAATACTAGTATTTCATAAGCTATAATAAACAAAAATAAAATGGCAAACGCTTTCAACTAAAAAGTTGACAATGATGAAATAAATAAAATTCTAAATAACAATTTAAAATTTGTCAGATTATATTTAATAATTAGATACCTGATGAAAATTAGATACCCCTGAATCAAATATTTTACACTAATGAACATACTTATATACATATACAACGTACACATGTATTTAAGAACTATACAGTCATCTGCCTATTGTCCCATACGTGCAATGAAGATGAAAATCTACAGTACCTAGCAGCATGTTGTAAAGCTGTAGCAAGCTCACTACTCAAATGTCTAGGATGCCAGGCGGTGGCAGCGCTAGCCTTTAATCCCAGCACTCAGGAGGCAGAAGCAGGCAGATCTCTGTGAGTTCGAGGCCAGCTGGTCTACAAAAGCTAGTTCCAGGGCAGGCTTCAAAGCTACAGAAACCCTGTCTCAAAAACAAACAAACAAAAAACGTCTATAATGATGTTAGCGTAAACAAACCTGCAATGCCAGTTGCATTCAGTGTAAATACGCACTAATGTACAGGACCTAACACGGTAATAATAAGCATGACTGTTTCCAGTTCACACATCTACTCCACTTTTTTAATCACCACTTTGGATAATCCTCCCACTTTTTCTGAGCATGCTGCTTCACACTGGCAGCAGCTTCAGACACCTCGTGCTCATATGCTTCCTGGCTACATCCAGAGGCCCCACAGTCATTGACCTGTACCATATGGATTGTGTGAGCATGGTGCCATGTTCACACAACAAAACTGTTCAACAATGCCTCTCTCAGAACACCCACATCGTTCAGGGATTCTGAATCTATAGTCATACGAACACTATTAAAAACATTAACCATGCTAAAGAATACTGCATGTTGGTGGAAGCCTAGAAAGGCTCCATCATGGTCTCTCTAGACAAGAGAGTCCCACATGCCTCAAAGGCCTTAACAGCATCCCTCCTGAACCAGTCAACTACTCTATAAGAGTAAGTTCTCTGGGAATCACTGGAAAAGTGAAGATAAATGTAAATATTACGTGTTCCAGTGAAATGAAAGTGTATATACAACCACGTATTATTAGATATGTCACTTTAATGGAGAACTGAGGGTGGAAGCCATTGAAAGCAGAGCTGAAAATGTTTTTTATTTGTTTGTTTTTTCAAGACAGGGTTTCTCTGTGTAACAGTCCAGGCTGGCCTTGAACTTATATAACCGCCTGCCTCTGCCTCCCAAGTGCTGGGAATAAAGGCGTGCGCCACCACCGCACAATGGAAGTGGCATCTTTTATTCTATTTCTCACTTTTCTGTTACATAAGCTTTAACCAATGTGTCTTTTTGAATACAAAGGTTTTGCTAGGGCTAGGGGTGTGGTTGTGGCTCAACAGTAGAGTGATTGTCTAGCATGCCAGAGGCACCTGAATTCCATCCCTGGCACCCAAAAACAAACCCCAAAATACTGAAATTGATCAATGACAGCCTCAATATAACCCTCTGGATTTATCTGCATAAAACATACACATACACACACACAAATATATATGCCACACAAAAACATGTATATAAAGCACTATGAAACATAAAAGTCAAGGTCATTGTCGATAAGACACATAGAAGCCTAACCAAAGTACCTAAGATGCCGACAGAGCCCAATCAGAAGGCCCTGATCCTCATTTGTGCTGGGTGCACACTGCCACAGGCCATCACTGGACCTTCTGATACAGACTTACTATATGAGAAGATTTATAACATGATCTTAGAGAAAGAATTGGCAATGAATATATTATAATCCATAATGAACACATTAAGACACTTTCAAAACTGGTGTCAAAAGTGACTTCAGAAAATTCTTATTTTAATTAGCAGTCATTTTTTTGTAGAAAAGTAATATAGTTTATTCCTACTGGGAGAAGCAAAGGCTTAAAAGTTAATGAGCATCAACTTCTATTTTAGGTGAATAGCTGTGATAAGATTATTGCCTGCATGATTATTCATTACCAGATTTGTGATTTTAATTGCTAGATTTTAATGATTATAAAATTGTTCCTAATGAAACATGTCATTATTATTTAGATAATGTCATCTCCTGACAACATTAAGTACTTAGAAAAAAAACTTCAAAAAAATTAACAAAATGCACGGGGGGGGGGCCGACAATTGAGCTCAGGGGCGAGACTTGCTTCCTTGTGGTGTATGAAAACTCTAAGCTTTCTGTATTTGTCATTTTCTATTGCCATGACAAGATACTGTTGGCTAGGTATTCAGCTCACAGTTCTGGAGGGCTGTGAGCACAGTCCTGCTCCTGTTGGGTTCTGGTGGGTCTCTGGCTATATCATCATGCAGCATGACAGTGGCAGGTCTGCAGAGGGAGCGACCATGCAGATATGCAGGAAGCCAGAGGGCTCAGTGGCACGGCTTCCTTGCTTTCTCTCTAACTCCATCACCTTTCCTTTCTGCCTTCCCTCTTTCTCTCAGAGTTCTCAAGAATATTTAATCCATTTCACCTTCCTAACGCTGCGGTCCTCTAATACAGTTCCTTGTATTGTGGTGATCCCCGACCATAAAATTATTTTCATTGCTACTTCATAGCTGTAACTTTCCTACTGTTATGAACTATAATGTAAATACCTTGCAGGCAGGATCTCTAATATGCAAACTCTATGAAAGTGTCGTTCAACTCCCAAAGGGGTTGCGACCCACAGGTTGAGATCCACCACTCTAAGGGTAGACCATCTTAAAGGTTCTGCTAGGCACCAACATGGCCACCTCTGGGACACATCCCAGCACGCACACCTTTGGGAGGCAAGTACGCTCAAACCAGCATTTTCTGGTCAATTTGGGGAGGTGTATGAATGCTTACTAAAAATTAAGAAATTCTGGCCTTCTCTGTGGCCACTTTCATACCATGTGCAATACTCTGTGTTTGATCCCTAGCACTGAAAAACAAAAAGACAGAACCAGAGCCAGAGATGGTGGCACATTCCCATAACCCCAGCATGAAGAGGCTGAGGAAGGATGGTGAGTTAAGAACACCTAGGCTAAAGAGTGAGACCTCACTTCAACTCCAACAATCTAGGACAGTCATAGCAGAAAGGTGGAAGCCAGGTGTAATATTTTACAGAAATATTTTAAGCAGTGTTCATAATGTAAAAGAACCTTCGTTATAAAACATTTCTGATAGACATCATAAAGTATTTTCCCATATATATACTAAACAAAGGTAATCATGAATACAAGGATATATTCCCAAATCGTAACTGAAGAACTGACTATAATAGCATCCTAAGAAGCAAGAGTTACTAATCTGAAGAGGTATAACTAGTTTACCTCCTGTAATTGAAACAGAACCTTTATTTACATTGATCACAAAACTCTCAAAGAAACTTTGGGTCTTTCACTACGAAGTTAATTTCATAATGGCACATTTCATCTAAAACTGTGTCCCATTATGTTTTCCTGTGACAGGTTCCAATTAAATCACAGTATAGTACTATGGACCACTCTGCAGTCACATCAGACTTGTCAGGTTTGGAGTCACATCAAAACCACTCATTCTACAACCTATGTGACACTGGGCGAGTTAATGATTCTGAATTTCAGTTTTCCCTTTTGGAAAGCAGTATGCCTTTTAGGATTATTATCATATAATAGCTATATAAAAAATAGCTATTAAGTCAGTGCTGGTGGAGCATGCTTGTATAGCCTCAGTGCTCAGAAGCCTAGGGCAAGAAGGTAACGAAAGAGTTTGAGGCCAGCTGGACCCCACTTCAACTCTAGACCAGCCTTGGCTGCATAGCCAGATTCTGCCATAGAAAGAAAGGAAGGGGGGAGCGGAGTGAGTTAGCTGCAGGCTAGGCATTCAACCACTGTTATTATTACTCCGTTTTCGTTTTTGTTTAAGATGAGATTCTCACTAAATTTCCTGGGCTGGCTTTGAATCCAAAATTCTCCAGAGGATTGGCTCTATGGGTAAAGGTACTTGCCACCAAGCCTGATGACGCGAGTTCAATTTCCAGGACCCACATGGCAGAAGAAAAAACTGACTCCTGGAAACTGTCCTCTGACTTCACATGTATGTCATGGCATGCTTGTGCATATGTATGCACACACAATCAACACATAAATGCAAAATGTATTTTAAAAATATTGCATTACATTTAAAAAGTCATCTTTCCTCAGCCTCTGGAGCAGCTGAGACTAGGGTGTGCATCACAGTGCCTGACTGACTTTTAATTGCTGCTGTACACTACATACAAACGCAGTGGAAAGAGGGTTGAAGCAGCAGTCCTTCAAAGGCACCACGAGAGACGGGAGGCATGGCTCCTAGGCACTGGCCTAACACATGGCCCTAGGCTCACTTCCCACCTCACCCCACCCCAAGAAAAGAACCCACTACACCCCAAAATAACAAAGAACACTGGAATCAGAGATCTACAGTCACCTATCTGGACTTATTTTAGGAGCAGAGATGTTTCAGAATCAGCATTATTACCAACTGAGAAGGTGCTGTAATATGATACATACATGTATCATACTACAACAGGATGTGGTCTGGCCAGCAGCTCATCCTCAGGTACATCCGTGCTCTAGGCTATGCCAGTCAGTTCAGATTAGGTTGCCAGTTAACCAAGGTCAGATTGCATTTTGACATAAACTGAGTTAAACACCTCTGAGCTTTAAAATTATTAGGACTAAGAATTGTGCATCTACAGCTCAAAAGAAAAATACTATTACTATCTAGATTTTAAAGAACACATCTAGAGAGACGCTCAGGGTTCAGGCCAGTTGGTAGAGTTCTTGCCTACCATACATGAAGCCCTGGGTTCAATGCCCGGCACTGAAAAAATGGCATGGTGACATGCCTGTAATCCCAGCACGCTGGTCTTCATTAGCTACATAGTGAGCTCATGGCCAGCCTAAGCTATGTTAACTTGCCCCAATTACATACATACGAATGTACGTACATACATACAGGCATGCATACATACACACACCAATTTTACTAAGCGCTGTGTAAAGCGCTGCATAGATGATCACCTTAAGCACTGAAGTCAGCTCTGAGGTAAGCACAGCTACTATTCTTACACTGGGTGGAATACCTTGTGGAGAAGATGACCAGGAATCTACTCAACCCTTTAGACTAATGTCCTGCTTCTGAGAAATGCAGAGGACAGGAAGCAAGTTAAACAGTGATGAGGGTAGGACCAGTGCAGGCTGTGAGGCCTCTCCCGAGGCAAGTGATCTTTAAAAACACTGGCATCAAAGAAAAACAGAATGGGACACTTTTTAGATTAAAAGTGCCATTATGACATTAACCTCATAGTGAAAGCACCATCAATGTACAAAATCAAAACTTGAAATAAACGTATCCTGTCAGTAAAAATTTGATCAGAATTAAAGCTTTAATTTGAAGACTGGGTTACATTTAGCTTCCATTTCCAACACTGTACATCAGGAAGCAGAAACCATTTGGCCATCTCCAAATTTTGCATAGCCCAGGAGGAAAGACCTTATTTCTTTAGTAAATCTTTTTTTTCAATGGCTGGCCTGCAATCAGGTTGGCCTTGAACTTGTGGCAATCCTCTGGCTCTGAAGTGCTGAGATTACAGGTATAGGCTGCATACCTGGCTATTTTATATTTTTGAATGTTCCATTTTAAAGGGCTATATAACCTTGCTTTTGTATTATATTTATTTTCGTGCACATGTGTTTGTGTGTGCATATATGTGACAGAACACACTTGGTGGTAAGGGCCTTTTCTCGCTGGGCCATCTTGTTTGCCCAACTATCTCTCTTGGAAAGAAAGAGTTTGCTGGTAACTTATAGATTACGATGCTCTATTATTTTACTATATACTTACATGCATGCATCACAGCACACACATACACACATTGTCTCTCTCTTTCTCACTCTCCAATTGGATTCTCATACTAAAATCCGGAGACATTTTAACTAAATGCCTAAGTGAGCAGCACTGTTCATGTCGGCATCCATGCTAAGAGCAGGAGGCACTGTCATGTTCCACAGCCATCTCCACTGAGGGTTCAACTTTATGCCTTGGGATTTAAAATTCAATTTAAGTGCTAAAGCAATTAAAGAGGAAAAGACCTACTAAGACATTTGGCTCCTGTCCCTAATGAACACGCTGCCTACAACTTCTATCTTCTTTTTAATTATTAAAAGCACACTAAAGAACCGTGGGATTTCCATGGAGACCGCATGATAAATTTTTGGTTGACAAGCACTATTAGCTGCTCATGTTAATAACGAAGAGAATAAAGGCAGCATCACATTACAACATAGCCTAAATAAAGCAATTAATCTCACAGGAGACACAGATACTACTAAAAACAATACTAAGCTAATCAGAGAAAAAAATATTAAACACTGAAAGCAAAATAAATGAATCTTTTTAAAGGTGGTATATTTATACATGGGACACTAGTTAGTGAATAAAAGGAGTAAAATACATAAAACAGGCCTTATATAAGTTAATACCAAATAGTTCAGTTTTTTGAGTTTTATAATAGACAAAACCAAACCACAATAAAAAGATATCAGAACTACCTATGAATGGATATGATGACTAAGTAGTGGAGACAATGCACCCTGCAAAGTAGTTTACTACATGTTTGTGTAATTATGAACTGAGAAAAGGACATAAAGAAAAGTAATAAAATAAAAAGAATTTAATGCATGTGATTGTTGGCTATATCCAAATGGACTTTCAAGTTAGTGTCTGTGTATGCAATACTCAATACTGGCTTGTTTCGAGTGTGCCATCTTCCTCTACCCAACCCTCAGTTCATGGGCTGCTAGTCACTCTGGTGATTAATATGCTAATGACTTGATGGCCCTTGATTGACTGATTGCCCTGCTTTATTTCGGCTTCCCCTCTGGACACCTAATAGGATGTAAGTTATATTTTTTGGTCAGCTTACTCCTTAAAAAATTTGGCTCCATTATACAAGGATTTTATTCTCATGTTATTTTTTTCCTATAAATTTAAGAAGCAAGTGGCCATTGATACCAGCAAAAAATCACAAGACAGCTAAAACTTACTGTTTGGTTAAAATCAGCTAGTTTTGAACCCAAATATTAGTGGAAATCACCTAGATTAATTAAATGAACACAGTGTTGCATGGACAGCTTTGGTCATTCCCATTGTATGGGCTTCCATCATGGAAGATTCAATTTGATACAGACTCAATTAAGTTTGACATGGAGAGAGAGAGAGAGAGAGAGAGAGGCGGTAGTGGCGCACGCCTTTAATCCCAGCATTTGGGAGGCAGAGGCAGGTGGATCTCTGTGAGTTCAAGGCCAGCAGTCTGATCTACAGAGCGAGTTCCAGTACTGGCTCCATAGCTACTGGGAAATCCTGTCTTGAAAACCAAAAACAGAATCCTCAATAAAAAGCACATTTCATCTTCTTTGTGGAAAAAAAGAAAAGAAAAAAAAGAGTATGATGAAAATTCCTCAGGCAACAGTAAGGATCACCCCACAGGTCACACGCATTCACATCTGTCACCCTCACCAAAAGTGTGTAGGCATTTCATATGTAAACATGTGTAAGCTTAAGTACTTACGTACAAAGATGTTCACATTTAAATTTACTTTAAAATACACAAACAACAATCAATGACCAGATGATCAATCATACACTAACATGTAACAAACTGTACAGTAGAGTAACATGTTAATGAAGGACTCTAGATTACAGGTGGTGCGGGAGAATTGTCTGTATTCTGTCAATCATGATTTAAATAAACACTGATTGGCCATTAGCCAGGATGTATAGGTGGGACAACCAGACAGGAAGTAGAGGTGGAGCAAGGAGAATAGGAGAATTCTGGGAAGCAGGAAGCACTCTTGGCACTCCTGCGGAGATCACCAAAGAGGCAGGATGTGACCCTGCCCCACTAAGAAAAGGTACCGAGCCATGTGGCTAACATAGATAAGAATAATGGGTTAATATAAGTTACAAGAGCTAATAAGAAGCCTGAGCTAATGGGCCAATCAGTTTATAACCTAATGCAGACTCTCTGAGTGATTTTTCTTTGGGGCTTGCCGGCTGTGGGGTACCGGGCTGGACAGAAACCCCAACAAGCCAGCCCTCATGTTACAGACAGGTACCCATGTTCACTAGGAAATTTTATAAATCTGCTGCATGTTTAGAGTTGTTCATAGCAAAACTGGAAAAGGGTTAAACTAAAACATCTTAAAATCTTTCACTTACAACAGTGGACGTTTCACGGCTATAATAATTTAAAAGAAAAATTTCAGTGCCCTGAACATAACCGTAAGCAACGGTTAAACCCAACTCTTCTGCCCGTGCTGTGCGGTGAGAACACAGCTGCTGAACATACGCAGGTCACTACTTTCTGTCCCCTCTGAATCCCATGACCAAGCTACCGGTGGGAGGAGCACAAGCCACCATCGCTGACCTTCTGTATCCCCACAGATTGGCGGATGTTCAGTTTTCTTTTCCTCTGGAAAGTGTCCAAGTCCCAGAGCTGAGCAGTGTCTGAGGAAGTAGTGATGGCGTATCTCCCGGATGCGTGCACAGAGATGGAACTAACTGACGATTCATGTCCTCTCATCCAGCTAACCAGCTCCTTGGTGACTGTGGAGACAGTGAAATTATTACACGTAAAGCGTCACTCACAGATTAATAAAACACTATACATAAACACTATGCAAGGACTGATTCAACTAATGGACAGGGGACATAAAGGGATCTCCTTTAACATTGGCAAAGATGGCAGCCTGTGGCTAACATTTACCACAGGAGTGTTAGTAACGTACAATCACGGAAATTTCATGAGACCTACTGAGGGCTTAAGAGTAGCCTCAGCGGACACTAGAGCTTGGGTACTGTGACATGGTAACAGCTTTATGTTGCATTTTACAAACAGTTTGAGGCACAAAGAACATGCTTAGATTAAAAAAAATTGATTTAAATAATTAATTGTGCCAGGCATAGTGACACACACCTGTCACCTGGAAGAATGGGGGGGAGGGGAGGACTGTAAGCCTGAAGTCCACTTGGACAACATGGTAACTATGAGGCCATTTCTGACCACACAGAGATCCTATTTCAAAAGAAATAAATGAATCAAGCCACACAGATAATAAAAATTGAAATGAATTTGGGCCACGCGTGTTGTGGCCCATAATCTCAGCACATGGCAGGCTAAAGCAGAAGAGCTCTGAGCTTGAAGCCTGGGCTACATGGTGACTTCTAGGTCAGTGGGGGCTGCACAGCAAAACTCCAGCACTATAAACAAATAAATAAATAAAAAAGTGTTTTGGCTTTGAGGTAGGTAGTTGTGTGTGTGTGTGTGTGTGTGTGTGTGTACAGAGAATACAGTCTGATAGAGAAAATAGCAAAACTACTCATGATAATTACCACTGAGTAACTAAATGTGAGTTTTATTTTATTCTCACACTTGTTTGAATGTTCTAAATCATCAATATCATATTACTTTTGTGACCCAAATTCTTCCTCCCAGAAAAATGGAAGTGAGGAGAAAAAGAAAGCGAGATATAATTCTTGGAAACAAAGTAGGTCAGAACTGAAGACAGGGCCACGAGTTCCTTAGGGAAACAGCAGCCGATTGTCTGTGGTTGTTCTCACTCCTTCCCGTGGCCCCGCAGTGAAATGAAGAAGGGGACAACCACACTGGGAGCTTCTCATAAGCTCCGTTTAAATCACTGCTTCCGATCCGCCTGTGGTGGGAAAGTTTCCCCTTTAATATGAAGTGCAATTCTCTTTTATTGATGTTGAGTAGAAAACTAGAAGCTGGCCAACGACGCTGCAGTTCTTTGTCTATAGGGTAGAGTCCGTGAGATACATTCCTTTCAGGATAGCCTGTCTAGCGTTGGCATTGCTCAGGTCTTCTTTAGGCAGTCATATTGCTGAGGTATCATGGGTGTAGTAGTTTCCCTGTCATTTCTAGGAGACTTGCTCTCACAGCAGATTTCCTGGTCAATCCCAAGGTTTTCTGGTCTGTTTGGTTTTTAGAGACAGGGTTCTCTGTGACCTGGCTGTCCTGGAATTCACTTTGTTGACCAGGCTGGCCTGGAATAGATCTGTCTGTCTCTGCTTCCTGCATGCTGGGATTTTTAAAATATGGATTATGGGAACTGAACTCAGGTTCTCACGCCTCAAAACAGGCACTTCACCACCTGAGCCACCTCCCAAGTTCTAAGTGCTACTGAGAAGTGGGACAGCAGTGGGTGCTTCACAACCTTGGAGACCAGAGTCTTGTTATCATGGGGTAGGAGGCACAAGAGTCATCTGTTAATGGATTCTGTGAGGAAGCAGGATTTGCCACAAACAGAAAGAAAAGGTGACTAGAAGTTGGGAACCGGAGATAGCATCTAAGGAACTTAATGGGGTGTCAGTTTCAATGAGAGAGACTAGGCTATAAAAAGATGGAGCTAAGACAGAAGAAAATGGTGGCATCTAAGAAAGCTAACTGTAAGCATATAATTTTTTAAACAATTTTTGTCCCAGCAGTGTTGACTGGATTTCTAGGCACTACTAAAAAAGGTAATTATTTCTGCTTATTTGCATGTGGAGTGCAGTACAGATATTCCAAGTTCCAATTCTGGCTGCTTTACTTTATATAAACCTGGAACACTGGTCAAGTTATCTCACTGCCTCAGTTTCCTCATCTGAAAAATGATGATAGCGATATCCATCTCAGTGAGTTATCAGAATGAAAATAAAGTAGAACATATAAATCCAGAAAGATATAAATATGATTAATATTAATGATAGTGACAGTGAGCATTATATTGTATTTATTCTTTCCAAGGACTATTTTCTGGATTTATATGTAGATGCTGAGAACTCATCACTGAAGATGACAGAAGCCTCCTTTTAGAAGCCTCCCAGGCACTCCCTATGCATCTCTCCCACTGGCTGGCTCTAATGTACATGCTACATAAGACTGCAGTCTGTCACATGTACAATGCTTTCCTAAGTTCCCTTGAGTTTTCTAGAAGGTTATTAGAAACCCTGACTCTGGAAGCAGCTAACCTGAAGCAGGAATGGCCCCTGGACTCCAGGCTTGTGGCTGAGTGAGAGCGTTCTTGATTGACAGCTCCTGAGACTACACAGACGGGTAAGGGCCTCACAGTCTGTTAGCCTACATTTTATTCCACTTCAAAAGACAAACTTCTTACCTGTATCAAAACATTTAATAGAATAGTCGGCTAATGCCACAAGGAACTCAGACTTCCTGCGAAGATCAAAGGCCAGAGCTGTGCAAGCTTGTGCTGTTCGCTGAATAAGAGCAAACCTATAAGAAATAGCTGCATTAGTATCAGAAATTCTACCAGTGATCATAAACTTTACAATGGTGGAGTCCTTGGAGCAGAAAATGAGACCTAGAAAATGGTGGGCCAAAAACAGATAGGAAGGTCTAAGAGACCCACTGTGAACGACGAAGGCATCCCTATCATGTGAAAATGCCAGGGCTAGGACTACTTCTCAGGAAATCATGCTAAGGAGACTGGATTCTACTGCCATAATTGGGAAGCCAATGATGGTTAGCAGATTTCTACAGACTGCAGATAAATCTGAGGCTTCTTTTCCAGAATGATCAAAGAGTAAGCCACCAAGATCATGTTTCCTACATTTCCACCACGTAATCATCAAAGTCCTTCCACACCCTGCCTGGTCTCAGAGCTTGACACAGGACGGGTGCAGCCTCACACCTTTGCCACGCCTCTCCTCTCCCTCCACCTGCAAGTTCTCCTGCCTTTACCCAGCATGCTCAACCATGACCTCTGTGACAGTTATAGGGCAGTTTTGTCAGTGAACGCCCCGACAGGCTGCAACCAGGTTCTGTCTTTGGCAAGAACCACACAGAACTGTGTGCCATTTACTATATCTGGTCACACAAATATTTATTGGTTCTATTAACTTTAATCACTTGATTTATAGTGTGTGACGGGCCTTTTCATTTTAACAATTATTCTGTTTTTCTTATAATTAAAAATATTATGGTGAGGATGAGGATATTCAGTAGCAGAGTGCTCACCTGTGTAAAGTCCTGAGTTCACAACCCAGTACTGGAAGATAAAATAAACAAATAAAAGAATTTTGTGGGGAGAAAAATGTTTAACTATACCATATTCCGGGCCACAGTAAGCTACTGCTTACAGCAGGAATGTGTGGGTTTTGATCAGCATCAAGAGGGTATGACACATTGCACTAAGGACTTACTTTAATGCGCAAATTATCTCCACTATGGGCGCTCCTGTAAGCTGGCTTCTGTGCCCTGACATATTCTTACTGCTCTCTGGATAATTTCCCTATCTATGAAATGCTCATCTTGTACTACCCACCCCTATTCTGAAACTGGCCATTTCTGAAAGGATCTCTGGTTTCTTTCATCAAGGAGTAGCTCTTGGGATCTAAGAACTGGACACGAGGTATAGTCACTGCTCCTGGCATGTTATTCTGGCCCTCTGAAAATACGCTAGGGAAAATGTACATGTGTAATGTGCTCATACTCACAGATGTCTGTGTTTATTTCTATCTCTACTCAGAAATTCAAACCCAGAGTTCACGTGACAAATCCAACTCTAATCTAAACCCAAAGTGTTCGTTCTAGCTTTCTTCTTTACTTTGCATGGGGCCCTCTTCCAGTAGGAATAAAACCCAAGTCCTTATTTTCCCAGGGTTTTCTTGTTTATCAAGGCTCTCTAAGCTAAGTCCCCATCACTGACACTTGCCCCATGCAGACATCCTCAGACCATTGCCAGTGATTCCCTTCCCACCTTGCCTCGTGGCATGGATACTTAGAGACCAAGCCTACTTCATCGTTTCTGCACTAAATGGAAGAGCAAGGAGGATGGTGGTAATTCTTTGTGGTTCTTAGGTCTATACATTACAATAAAACTGTTCAAGGGAAATCAAGTTTCTAAATTGCCCAGTGAAGTACCAGAACTTAACAATAAATTAGCAGCAATGAAAAATTCAAATAAAAGAAAAAAACAAGCAGAGCTGTCAAGACACCTCAGGGGGGAAAGGTGCTGGCCATAAGGAGTAACGGGCCAATTTCAATCCCTGGGACCCGCATGGTGGAAGGCGAGAATCAACTTGTGCAAGTTGGCCTTTGACCTGTACATGCAAGCTGTGGCATGATGTGCATGCACACACACACAGACACACATAAAATAAATAAAATGCAACATAATTTCTTTTTAATGAAAGGAAAAAACAAGTAGTCGGGATGGTGGCTGCCAGCAATGGGAGGTGAGGCAGGACTGCTGAATGTCAACCCGGGACATAACTAGACTTTGTAAAACCTTTATTCCTCATTTCCGCTGTCCTTCATCGGGCTTAGAGCAGCTTCCCAAGAACTCAGCAGTGCTTTGTAAATCAGTCGAAGGTAACGAACTAATCAACTGTCAGTAACTTTCTAAACGGAAAGGTCCATACCAAAAGCATCTGCTTACCTGTTTCCATGCAAGTCAAAAGCATAGATGTTTCCCTGGTGGTCCCCAGCAATAAGGGAATTGCCTGAGCCATCAAAAGCCACATTCAGAAACCGCAAAACTTTCGGATGGTATTCAGAAGTGCTGTGAACAATGTTCACTATAATTCTGCCAAAACACATCAATCTAAATGTTACATTCTATATCACATACCAGCTTTTATGCATAGGGTTCTACTGAGGGCTTTCTGCCTGCTTCCTGTAACTCTTCCTTCTCTTCCCTGGAGTCTGTCTTATAACAACTTCTAAACAATTCAGAAAGCCATTTATTATGAAAGAAGCTAGCATTCATTTATTCATTAATGATTCTAAAACTTACTGTCAGAACTGAAGAAACCAGACACTAGGAATAACTGATAGACAAGGTTCCTGTCCTCCCGTCATTTACAGATACATACAAACAGTATGTGTTATGATGACAGGCAGCAGGGTCTAAGAGTTTATCTCTGTAATATAAAATGCTCCAAAATGAGTTAAATGTGCATGAGCTGTATCTCTGCCTCTAAGAGACTACATACCCTAGCAGGTGTGTGCTGTGGGGACTACCTGCTCCTCACTGCATTCCTGCACCTGGCCTCCCCACGCAGCACACTCTCACCACACGCCTGGGGAATGCTTTGAGTTGCTTCTTCATAGCCCCCGTGAATCACACTTCTCAAGTGGTAAGAATGGAGTTTACTCTTCAATATTGTTGCATAGAAACACATAGCATGCGTTAAAGCTATGTGAAAATTCAAACATCTTAACCATGGGCTTTAAATTCATACATAAATTCAAGCACAAACATGCAATTAAAATAAAAGTGCAAAAGATAAGATGTACACATGGGAAAAAAGATACACAGAGAACAAGAACATGGGTGACTTTCTCCTACTCTACTTTTCTATTTGGTATCGTTGCTAACAAGCATATACTACTTTCATGGGCAAACTTTGTGAAGGACGTATAGCAACATTTGTTTAAATTTACTATTTTTGAGGATTCTTGTACCATATAGTTGCTGAAAAACTGTTTATAAAACTTACAGCACTGGGCCAGAGGGATGGCTCAGCAGGCAGAGCCACTTGCCACCACGCCTGGTGACCTGAGTTTGATGCCCCAGGCCCACATGATGGAAAGAGAAAAATGACATCCACAAGTTGCCCTCCGACCTCCACATATATGCCATGCCACACGCACACCAAATATATGAAAAAAGCTTGCAGCACAAAATGATTCTTCAATATATATATAGGGTTGCACAGCAGTGCACACCTATAATCCCAGGACTCGGGGTAGAAGCAGGAGGCCTTGAACTCACCTTGAGCCACACAGTGAGATTTTATCTCTAGTACAAAGCCTGCACACTCATTCTCGTCTTGAACCAGTACAATCCCTTCCTGTTTAAAATAGTGTGTGTGTGTGTTTGTGTGTGTATGTGTGTGTCCATGAGCATGCGTGAGTGTGCACATGCCTGGCATGTAGAGGACACAGGACAACTTATAAGAATCAGTGCTCTCCTTTAAGCTCAAGAGGTCAAGCTTGGTGGCAAACTCCCTTACCTTCTGTGCCCTCTGGCCAGCACTTCCTTCTTTATTTCAACAATAGTATTTAATCATGAAAACTTTATCTTTTGAATCTCTTAGAAACCATTTTACTCAGCTGGGCATTGGTGGTGCACTCCTTTAATCCTAGCACGTGGGAGGCAGAGGTGGGAGAATCTTTGTGAGTGCAAGGCCAGTCTAGTCTACATAGCGAGTCCCAGGACAGGCTCCAAAGCTACACAGAGAAACCCTGTCTCGAAAAACAAAACAAAAAACAAAAATTGTTTTTTGTGTTATGGGTCTTTTGACTGAATGCATGGTGCCTGCAGATGCCAGAAGAGGGTGCTAGATTCTCCTGGGACTGGAGTTACAGATGGTTGTGAGGTACCAAGTGGATACCTGGAATTAAACCTGGATCATCCGTAAAAGCAGCCAATGCACTTAAGCCCTGAGCAATCTCTCCAGCCTCTTGTAGAAGAGTTTTAATACAAATTAAAATCTCATAAAAAAAGACCTTATAGAAGTGTGATAAACTGATACGTCTATTACATATTTTCATCAAGGACTGAGTATGTATGTAGCTCGTTGGTAAAGCACTTACCTAATATGTCCAAGGCCATAGGCTGAATATTCAGCAGTAAAAAAAGTTATTTTTCTGCATGTTTATCTAAATATATAGCTTTTTAGATTGACTGGGGACATAGAAAAATTCTTACGATGCACTTTTTTTTTTTTAAAAAAAAGGATTTATTTTGTATACAGTGTTCTCTCTGTATATACACTGGAAGGCCAGAAGAGGACACCAGATCTCATTACAGATGGTTGTGAGCCACCACGTGGTTGCTGGGAATTGAACTCAGGACCTCGGGAAGAGCAGGCAGTGCTCTTAAAGGCTGAGCCATCTCTCCAGCTCCACAATGCTCATTTTTTAACTTTCGTTTTTATTTATCCTTTGTGTCTTTCAAATCATGCATTTCCATTCTGTTCATTTTCCTGTCCTTTCATATCTGACCTCTGTCTTTGTAACCTCATCCACAAAATAAGATAAAAATTAAGAGAGGAAAAAAGGGAAAAAAAATGAATGATGGTAAGGACCTTAAATCCTAGCACTCTGAAGGCCCAAGGCAGAAGGATCACAAGTTCTAGCAAAGCCTGGGCTTAAAAGTGTGACCTTGTTTCAAAAAACTAAAGCTAGGCTGTTGTGATGGCCCAGCCAGTAAAGGGGCTTGCTGCCAAGCCTAACAACCAGAGTTCAATCCCCAGGACCCTCATTCATGGTGGGAGGTGAGAATCTCCCCAAAGCTGTCCCCTGACTGCCACATGTGTACTGTGGCATGCAATACAACAAGCTAATAAATGTAATGAAACAAACAAACGAAACCAATACAAAGAACCAACCAAACAACAAGCACAAAATAACGGTAGAGCAAATTCAACTAGGTCACTAAGGGCAGTGCTCAGGCTAACAGAGTGTGACTAGGGCTGATTTCCTGCTCCGAGGATACGGATGGCAAACCTGCAGCTACTTCAACAAATCTTCTGACTCATCTTTGTCTCTCCCAACCCATAGCAATATTTTTTATTTGACAAGTGTAATTATGACCAATGTGCAGGGTGTGTACATGCCATGCAGTACACGTGGCGGTTGAGGACACCTTTGCAGAGTTGTGCGCACCCTTGCTAGTTTTACTAGTCCATTTGACACAAGCCTACGTCATCTGAGAGCAAAGCCTCGGCTGAGGAAGGGTCTGATTAGACTGGTCTGTGGCATGTCTGCAGGGGACTGACTTGATTGGTGGCACCATTCCCTGGGCTGGGCAGGGAGTCCTCAGCTGTACTTCAAATAAGCTACTTGAGCCTAACCCAGGGAGCTGGCCAGCAAGCAGTGCTCCTTGGTAGCTTCTGTTTCACGTCCCCACCCTGACTTCATTCAGTGATGGCCTGGAAACATAAGCCTGTCCTCAGCTGCTTTTGGTCGGTGTGTTTAACACAGCAGCAGGCGGGGAGCTGGAATATGTGAACTCTGGGGATTAAATTTAGGTAGCCAGACGTATGCAGCAAGAGCATCTTTACCTACCCAACCATCTCCCTGGCCCAGCAATGGGTTTAAATCCGTGGTTCTCAGCCTTCCTAATGTTGCGACCCTTTAATACAGTTCCTCATGTTGTGGGGACCCCCAACCATAAAATTATTTTCATTGCTACTTCATAACTAAATTTGCTACTGTTATGAATCATAATGTAAATATCTACTGTGTTTTCCGATGATCTTAGGTGACTCTTGTGAAAGGTCCGTTTGACCCACAGGTTGAGAACCACTAATTTAAACAACTCAAAAGAAAGCTGTGTTTTCATAGAAGCACATTAATAAAGAACCTGTTCTTTGTTTTTCTGTCTTACATATCTACCTAGATATGCAACAGCAAGATTGTATCTAGATTGTAACAGCAAGAAATGGTAGCTTGGCTACAATTCTCAGCCGTTTTAGAGAAGCCAGAGGTAGAGTGTGCCACTAAATAAACTCCATGTTTGGAAATGAGAACGCTGAAGAATCTCCATTATTGACCAGATTTTTTATTCAATAGGTTGGTGGGTCAATAGCATTGATAAAGAAAGGGTGGACCACCACCAGAAACCAAAGTAGCTAGGTGGTTAGGTAAGTGGCTGACCCAACACTTTTAACTGCGTTTTCAGCCATAAAAACACATATTTTGATTTCTGGGGGAGCAACTAAAAGAGAAACAGAAAAGTCTCTGGAGTAACAAACCTCGAGCTTGAACCCAAAGTGATACCACGAAAGTCCGTGCAAGCCTAGAGAATCAGAAACACCAAGACATGCACCATGGGAAACCAAACAAATGTATCAGTGGGGCAAAGACTCCCTCTGACGTCACACAGGAGGCCGGGTCTCAAACCCGGCGGACAACTCTAAACAGAATTAAAAAGAAGCGCAGGCGCTGTAGAAGCCCCCCCCCCCCCGCAGAGTTGACAGCCCCAGCAATAACTCCTTTGCGCAAACTGCAGAACTTAGGTTTGTTCCAGCATCGTCCCACAGTGCTTCAGCTCACACTAGGCTCTCAACATTACAGATGTGTGCAATGACTGGAGGATGACGAGCTTCGGCTTTTGGAGCGATGGGTGTGCATTGCCTTCTTTGCTCCCATCACCTCCTGGAGTCTCTTCCCGGATGGAACAGTCATTAATAAACCAAAGCAGGCGGAGTCTGGCACTTAGCAGAACTGCAAACTCTTTTGCATTAATCGAAGAGTCTCTTCCTGCCTCCCGCTCCCTGGGACCCAGGACCAGAACCTGGGACGCATCTGCAACCTAAACGGCTTCCGGAGCTATTTGCTCCTCCTGAGGTCCCAACACAGGGATGCAGCGCTGGGCCAGAGTCAGAACCCCGGGGCCGGCACCCCACCGCCACGCTGACCCTCTCAGCCTCCCGCAGACCCGCCCCCTCGCCGGTCCCCACAGCCCGCGGCCTCACCCGTCGTGAGTAGCCGGAGAAGGCTTGCGGTGCCATATCTTGCCGCTCTCCTTGTTGCCCAGGTCAGTGCTCTGCATGTCGAAACCCCACTCGGGACCACTGCTGGCCGGCTGGGTAACCGTCCCGAGAGCTTCCCGGCAGGCTCCGCGCGCCCAACCCGGGAAATTCGAGCGGCCGCCGCGACGTCTCCGCCCCCCTGAGGACCGTACCAATCCCACGGCGGACGCTCTTCCAAGTTACAGCCAATCAGAACGCGCATAGCCCACATCCGCCCAGGTTGTCCCTCCACTCAGAACAATAGGATGGGCCAACGATTTCTTCCCTGGACTCCACCCCTTTTCTGAGGCGTTTTCCAATCCTGCGACCCAAAGGCTTCTGGGAGTCGTAGTTTTCTGAAGACAAAACTTGTAACCGGCTTTCTAGCTGTCTCTTAAGTTCAAATAGACAACGGAAGTGTTTTTCTCGTGAGAGCGCCTGCCTCCTGCATTCCGTTCTAAATCGCGTTTAGAGAATAAGGGATTTATAGAAACAACTAATGCAGAAGCAAAAAGACAAGTATGTTGAGAATTTACAGAGTTCCTTTCCTAGAACTTCTAGGCTCCGCAGAACCTCCTACCTAAATATTCTGTCCTTTTTGCCATAGTCATCGTGACTTAATTGTGTAAATTTACAAGAAACTCCCATATTATGGTTTCCAGTCTACCAGTTACAATCTAGAAAAGCAAAGCTGTCAAGAACCAGATACATTGACATCGGAAATCTTTTTTTTTTCCCTTGCAAAATTCACTTAGTGTTTATCTAGTGCTTACTATATGTGGCTCTCCTGCGTGCTTAGCATACTAACGTAATTTGCAGAGAAAAACTTAACAATTTAAATAACACTTCAGTGCTGTATGAAGTTGAGAATTCGTTTCAGATCAAATTGTCTCACATTTGGTGTATAAAACAACAGAAATATATTCTCTCAGCAGTCAGTGTCAATAGCCTGTCAACAAAGATTTTCTTCGTTGTCTGGGATACCCACCTTCTGCTTGTGCTTGTTGTAAATCTCTCTGTACTTTTTTCTCTTATGTGAAAATAAATGGAAAAATCATAATAAAGTAAAAATTAAATGAGGTTTTCAAAATAGAGTAAAAACGTCTGTAAGGAAGCAGACCTTGGGCTGCCCTCACTGATGTTACTACTGCCTGGGAAAAGGATCTTCGGCTCACGGTCAGCTTTGGGCTACAGTCGTCTGATGAGCATATTGCTCTTGAGACTTAAGGTGTCTTTCCAGAAACTATCAGGCTTTGCTCAAGAGATATTAGGTATGTGTGTGTGTGTGTGTGTGTGTGTGTGTATGTATGTATGTATGTATGTATGTATGTATGTATGTATGTATTTCCTTCTTATTGCTGATAGGTTACATAGCACCTGCCACATAGCTCCTGCCCTTCCTCAGCTTCAATAGATGCTTCTCTGTTTTAAGTATTTATGTATTCAGTGTTCTGCCTGCACGTATGCCTGCAGACCAGAAGAGGGCACCAGATCTCATTTTGGATGGTTGTAAGCTACTATGTGGTTACTGGGAATTGAATTCAGGACCTCTTAGCAGCCAGGGCTTTTAACTGCTGAGTCATCTCTCCAGCCTCCAATAGAAGCTTCTTACAAGTGTTTGCTGCTTTGCAATAAATCAGCACTTCTGACCCATAAATGCTCCTATTTTGCCTATTTCATTTGGAACACTCATGCAAGACTATTTGAATCTGTATTTCCTGAATTTCAGTTCTTAAGTCTCTCTAACAAGGTTCTCTTGAAGTCTCAGAGCTTGAATTGATTGTTGTTTACTAGGACACTTATAACTGGATTTAGGATTCACAAGAATAATCTGAAATAATATTTTCTTAAACAATTTATTTTATGTGCATTGGTGTGAAGGTGTCAGATCTCCTGGAACTGGAGTTAGAGACAGTTGTGAGCTGCCAGGTGGGTGTTGGGAATTGAATCCAGGTTCTCTGGAAGTGCTCTTAACTGCTGAACCATCTCTCCAGCCCCCAGAATGATATTCTTATATGAAAATTCTTAACTTAATCACATTTTCAAAGGTGTGTGTGTGTGTGTGTGTGTGTGTTCACGTGTATTTAATAGGCTTCATGAATACTAAGAGATTGGTATATGGACATACATGAGGGGGAGGGATGAAGCATTCCATCTACCATGGTAACGGTTATTGTTATCCCTATTTTCTAGACAAGGAAATTGAAGTAGGGAAAAAGGCAAAATAGAATTCTCATCCCTCTGTTCCTGATCCCCATGATTTTCAACAACAGAAAAGCAACAACAAAAGAAGTATTTGGTCAAGCATTCTGACGCATACCTGTAATCCTAGTACTTGGGAGGCTGAGGCAGGATGATTTCGAACTGGAAACCATCCTGAGCTACAGAGTGATTCTTGAGCTAAGAAAAAAAAAATCATGTGGATCATTAGTCAATAACAGATACACACACACACACCAATATATGTAGCTTTATTTACATAAAGTGTATCATTGTGTAAGTTTTGACATAAGTACCCATTGTGAAACTACTACCAAATCAAGATGATGAACATATCTATCACCTTAAATTTTTCCTCTATATTATCTGGGCAGTGATGGAGCACACCTTTAATCCCGGCACTCGGAAAGCAGAAGTGGGCAGACCTCTGTGAATTTGAGGCTGGTCCACAGAGTTGGTTCCAAGACAGCCAGGGCTACACAAAGAAACCCTGTAAAAAAAAAATCCTCCTATATCTTCTTTGTAATTGTTTTCTATCCCCTTTTATCTCCTTGGCATACAGCAACTGCTGATTGTTATTGGTTCCTTACATTTTCTAGAAATTTATAAAAATGGAGTCTTATTTATCACCCACCTATTTTTCTTCTCCAACTGGCTTCTTTCATATACCATAAGTTTGGAAGTATTATTAAGAGATCCATTTGTTTTGTTGGGATACTAGTTAGTCATCATTTTTATTGCTAAGTAGTGTCTCATTATATCCTTATAATGTGTTTACTCATTCATGAACACTGCCATACTTGCAGTTTTTACTTATTCCTTGTAAAGCTGTTGCGAGTGTTCCTTTTCTTTCTCTGGGGGGTGTTACTGGAAGTGGAGCCACTGCCTCGTGTGGCAGACATCAGTTTCACTTTTCAGGAAAACTGGCAGACATGTTTAGCACGTTTGTGCTATTTTCCTTCCCACCCTCAGAGCAGGAATTCAGGTACTCCACGTTTGTAATGGATCTTTGTCATTTTGGCCACTCTGGGACTATCCCGGTATCCATGGTGATTTTAATTTCTTCTGAAAATACAAACGAGGCTCGGCACCTTTTCATGTGATTATTTATTTGTGTTCTACATGTATTCTTGTTAAGTAACTGTCCAAATCCTTTATGTGTTTTTAACTGGATTGTTTGAATTCTTATTATTGCACTTTGGGAGCTATTCATACATCCTAAATACAAGCTTTTCATTGTACATATATATGTTTTGTGAATATTTTCCCAGTCTGTGGCTTATTTTTCCAGGTGTTTTTAAAAAAAAAAACCGATGTCTGTCAAACAGTAGAAGACATTAATGAAGATCAACCTACCTATTTTCATCTTTGGAGGGTTTTGGGAATCATATTTAAGAAACCCCCCTTACCCATGGGATTGGGTGATGGCTCAGTCGGTAATGTGCTTGCTGTGTTGGGTTCAAAGCCCAGAATATGCACAAAAAGACTGGGCATGGTGGCACACACTTATAATCCCAGTGCTGGGGAGGTAGAGATGGGCAGATCATGGGGGCCCCACAACCCATTACCCTAGCCTACTTCCTGAGTTGGAGAGAAGCTGCTCCAGAAAAAAAATGAGGTGGATGGTTTCTGAGGAAGGACACCTAATGATGACCTCTGACCTCCACAAGCACACGCATGTACATACCCACACATACAACGTGCACCCACCCTATTGCTCCTGTAAACCCTCAGCTCAATCCGGATAAAGATGCCTTTGCACAGGGCACACTTCAAAACCACCAGTGATAACAACATTAACAGTTGTTACTGTTGAGTAGATGGCAGAGTGAAGTAGGATGCTGGCAAAAGTCAGAATGTTAGAAATGAGTATACAGGCTGCCATTTAATGGTGTTTGAAACTTACGCTGAAAGTATCTAATGGACATCCTTGTCTCTAGATGCACTTTGGTCTGCAGTAGGGAGGGCGCTTAAAACAATTTGAGGGTGGACTGGGGAGATGGTTCAGCTGGTAAACCCGTTGCTAGGCAAGTACCCAAACCCAACATAAAAGCGGGCCATGGTAGCATGAGTTTGTAATTGCAGCACTCCTAAGGTGAGCTGGGAGGTGGACACAAGAGAGGACCAAGAAACACTTGGGCTTACTTAGCAATGAACAAGGAGACCTTGTCCCAAACAAGATAGAAGGCAGAGACTGACTCCTGTGGTTGTCCTCTGACCCTACGAGTACACACTGTGTCACACGTATACTCACACTCACATACATGAACAAGCACACACACACATACATATGCATACATCACACACACATACACATATACACAAAAGTGAAAGTAAAGAGTTTGAGGCTTGAGAGGGAAAAGGCGGGGGAGGGGAGGAGCTGCCGTTCCCACTAGGACCGAAGGGGATATGGAGTTGGCCGGGGCAGTCACTGAGCAAGGGCTGTAAGCAGACAACAGCTGGATGGTATTGATAGACTGATGAGGAAGGCTGACGTTATGTAATAAACAGTTCTGTTTCTTCAGTACAACGTCCGGGTCCTGCTGCCAGCTGATGCAAACGCAGGCAACGCTTGCCGTCCAGCTGATGACTCAGCTGTGTGACCTTGTGAGAGGGAGGAAAGAGGCAGAAGTCATTGCAGGTAAACACGGCGGAGGCATGTCCCCGCTTCTGTCACGAGAGTCGGAACAGGGGAGAAAGAGAAATGTGTTCCAAGCTGCTCGAATAACTATCCGTGCCTACGTAGTCTCATAAAACATACATGAGAGCAAGCGAGGGTGACATTTCATGTAGAAGGGGAAGGATTTGACCCTTACAGCTGAAACAGTGCAATATCCTGGGGGTTGGCAGAAATGTGATGCTGATTTTGACAGCAAGTTCACGTCCACACATGATAAGAAAACTGCTGACATAGATCAGGGTTTCTCTTTTTGTTGTTATTGCTGTTTGTTTTGTTTTTCGAAGCATGGCTTCTCTGCATGGCCCTGGCTGTCCTGGCACTTGCTCGGTAGACCAGGCTGGTCTTGAACTCAGGAATCTGCCTGTCTCTGTCTCCTGAGTACTGGGATTAAAGGCATGCACTGCCAAGTTCAGTTTTTTTGTTTGTTTGTTTTTGTTTGGTTTTTGAGACCAGGTTTCTCTGTAGCTTTAGAGCCTGTACTGGAAACTAGCTCTTGTAGACCAGGCTGGCTCCGAACTCACAGAGATCTGCCTGTCACTGCCTCCCGAGTGCTGGGAATAAAGGCCACCACTGCCCAGCTCAAGTTCAGTTTGGATTGGGGTTTCTAAAAGGACCCCAGACCAAAAAAAAGAAGAAAAGAAAAGAAAACCAGAGTGAAGCTTCCTAGTCCATGAAAGACGAAATTGTGCCTGGGATTTCCAGTGTTCAGTCTTTCCTAGAGCCAAAGAGAAGGAGCATATGGAGTTAGCAGCCTCTGTCACATTTAAAGCTGACCTAAAAGTCAGAACAGTCTAGAGATACTTGGGCCTTAGCCACTCTGTATAATCCTCCGTCTCAAGGGGGCATAATTTTATGATTCCCCAATTACTGGTAGGTGGTTTTAAAAGCTATTTGCAAGTGAGAGAAATGACCCTCTAATTGTGCTACCATGGGCATTAGTATATACCAGCTCCGGAAAATTCTATTGGTCAAGCGTTAAACCTTCAACATCACATTCTGCAGTACCAGCCTATCTGAAGACTTCCTCAGGCAGATGGCTATGAAGTCAGGATGCCGGGAATATTTCCTACAGCATTAAATAATTAGCCTGATTCACAGGCTTCTAAGAGCATCTGTGGGCTCAGAGGGCAAGTCATCAATCAAGCATGACAGGACGCTAGTAAACCTGGAAATTTACTTGCAAAGCGCCTGTAATTACTGTGAGGAAGGAAGACACGCGGGTTGAGGGAAATGTTTATCATCGAAGAAATGGCTTTGGGGTGGTATAGCATCTTTCCTCTGGTGCCCACTTGGAGGACTGTGTGCAGAGAAGCCGTCCACCCACATAACGATGACCTAGAAGAAAGTCATTCCGAGCAACCTTTTGCAAATGTTGTCACATCTCAACTGCTATTCAGGACCTCTCATTTTCTATGTAGTCTTCCTCAGTGGTAAAACTCATTGTTCCTCAGGTACTGTTGTTCACTTTGTTCTTTGAAATGGGGTCTGTCATTGGCTAGAAGCTTGCCAGGGCGGAGATTGCAAGTGTGTAACACCACGCTCAGCTTTTTGTATGGGTCCAGGGATTGAAAGCAGGTCAACAGGCTTGCAAGACAAGTACTTTATGGGCTGAGCCATCTCCCTGGTTTGATTTTTGTTGTTTTTAACATACTGATGAGTTTGGGAAATACAGCAAACACTCTCTAGTGAGAAAAGCGAAAGATAGGCTATCCAGTGAAGTACTTGATTTAACTGACTGACCTTAGAAGAGTGTGGTCTTTGTTAGCGGAATCCAAATCCAGCAGTTAGGACCACCTAACTAATCCTGCAGGAGAACTGAATGCAAAGAAATACATAAGAGGCAAAGGCGGGCTAATGGAACCCACACTGACTGGCATCTGGATCAGGTGTGCAGTCACTCTTTTTCATTTCCCTAGGGCTTTTTTAAAAAAAAAATCACTTTTTTTTTTTAGAAAAATTAAACCCCATGGAATCTTGTATTTACATTGTACATTAAGTAGAAGTCTCTCGTTCATTCCCTCCTCTGCCCTGTTCCTCTACCAGTAAACTTATACTGATTAGATATTCAGCCTCAGGAAGATATTTAGAAAATATGGATTAGAAATTGAAAGACATGGCACTTAAAATACCCATATTCTTTGAACCCACTGTTGATAAGGACTTTAACTTTGGCCAAAGACGTTAATGTGTCCGTGTCTTGATTACTTCATCTGTAAAATTAGGGTAATAACAGTACTAAACTTGAAATTGTGAAGGATTCAGAAGTGTCTGGCATATGGGAGACAGGCATTATTAAAACCCTACTAAAGAGGGTGGGTACCATGCTGTAAGTGTTTAGCAGCTGCCTCTCTGAACTAAAGAAAAAAAATCCAAACTGTGGCATCTATAGTTCGGCAATTCTGTGGTGTAAACACTCCTACCATGACCGGTTTCAAACTCCTGAAATGGCATCCCTGGCTGCAGAGCTGAGCTGCAGTAAAGATGTGTCAGACATAGATAACCTCAAGTTTACGGATAATAAAACGTGGCATACTAACTAAAACAGATTTGTTACCTCTTAAACCTATGTTTTAAAGTACGCTTGTGTCATTGGGTTTTTTAGTAACAGTTGTGTTTAATCATTGACTCGGAGCAGCCTGAGAGTGTAGCACTGGCTCCTATAAGCTGGGAGGAGCTGCTTCAATCACTGTGCTGCTCACACGCTCAGGTCATTTGGTCAGTTTGTTCAGTTGTTTCCTACTATACAACAAACCACCTCACAATTTACTGTTTTAAAGACAGCAATTTCCTCTTTCTCACACTTTTGTGTATCTGTGCTCGGCCAGACACTTCTTCTGATCTACGTGGCACAGCTATAGTCGTTCATGACTGCATTTATTTTAAGATCAGCTAGAGCTCGAACATTGGATACGGTTTCTCATCCATCCACACCTTTCTCCACGGGGCCTTCCGCCATTCAGCAGCCTACCCTGAGCATTTTTGCATGGCACTGGCTTCTAAGAAAGAGGCGTCACATCAGGTCCTGCTGCAGAAGCAAAAGGTCAAGGCCACACTCACTGCAGGAATGAACTGTGTACCTGCAAGAATGCTAGGAGATGTTTTCTTTGGGACTGGGTCTTGCACTGGACCCCAGGCTCTTGAACTCTGGGTGTTTCTCCTACCTTCACCCCTATGTACTAGGATTACAGACGTAAGTCACCAGGCCTGGCTAAGATCCGATTTAGTAAAGGTTCTTTGTACAACAGTTTACATAGGACAGCAAGAAACCCAGGGGCACATTTGGAAGGAGTATGCAAAGGAATAAATCATCTTGTATTGGATGGGGGATGTCTTATGTCTTAGGGGTGTGTGTATGTGTGTGTGTGCGTGTATGTGTGTACTGGATTGAACATGCAACTACAAAAGGAGGAGGGGGTGGACAGGCATCACCAGTATCACATAGAATCCAGGGCTTCTCAGTTGGGGTGGTTTTACTCGCAGGGCATTTGACAACTTCAGGAGTTGTAACTGGGGAAAGGAGTTGTTTGTGGTGGCCCCGGGGATGCTGCTAACCAAACAGAGGCCCCAGTGCATAGGTCCGAGCCCCCCAAAGAATAAACCAAGCCAGACTGTCATCAGCCACCACACTGAAGCACTCTGGGTGCAACCTCACAACAGGCACAGCCCTGATTGTTGAGTATGTGCACTTTCTCTTCCCGACACATTCCCCCTATCGCTTCTGACAGCACGACATCTCCGAGCTCTCTAAATGTGTGTTCGGCTTATTTGGATTGCTTTCAAACAAACATGACAGATGTAGCATTCTGGGCTCAGATGCCTTGCCAGTCAGACATATGCATGCGTGCACATCAACAGCAATAACATCCTGTGACCAAATGAGTCTGTGCTTAGAGTGTTCACTACTACATCTCCGATTACCTCATGTCCCCCTAAGTCTCTGGCTTTCTTATTGCTACTCTTTTCTCTCTTCTCTACTTGAACGATTTGATTCTTTCTGGTACAAAGGTTACCTGTGCTGGGTTTTGACAGCGGCGCTATGCAATCATTAGTTATGAGCTGTTCATTGAGCTGCTACAGTGTGCAAGAGATGCTCATTGGGCTGCGGAGTGAATGCAGCAAAGTTGTATGTGCATAGAGCTTACTTCCTAGTTAGACAATAAACAGGTGGTTTTTGTTTTGTATTATTTTGTTTTGAAACAGACTCCTTACGTATCCCTGGCTGTCCTGGAACTTTGTGTGTAAGCCAGCCTAGTACCAATTCCTGGTTTGAAACTATGTCCATTTAACAAAATAATAGTAGTATGTTCATCCTTTGGGGCTGATAACTCTCCAATATGACTCCTTGGCCAGATCTTAGTACCAGGTTTACCAGGTTTCTCTCTCTCTGTCTGTCTCTCTCTCTCTCAATTCTTATTGTTATTGTTTTATTTATATTTCTTCTTCTTCTTCTCTCTCTCTGTTTTTTTTTTTTTTTTGAGACAGGTTTCTCGCTGTAGCTTTTTGGAGACTGTCCTAGAATTTGCTCTGTAGACCAGGATGGCCTCTAACTTAGAGATCCACCTGCCTCAGCCTCCTGAGTGCTGGAATTAAAGGCGTGCACCACCACCATCCAGCTTCTTCTCCCTTTTAATCCTACAGGTCCTTTGAATTCATATTATGCCTTCCAGTTTAGTGTTTTTATGAGATTCCTGAGTGTGTGAGTGAGTGAGTCTCTGTTTCTTGTGCCTTCTTTTGGGCTCTTTTCCTTGTGTTTGTCTTGTCCAACTAAAATATGTTAATTTTTCTTTTACTTTACTATATTTTATTTGATTTTATTATTAGAACCTTAGAAGCCTGTTTGTTTTCTTATTATTCACTTATTTTTTAATGTGCATTGGTGTTTTGCTTGCATGTATGTCTGTGTGATGGTGTCCAATGACCTGGAACTGGAGTTAGAGACAGTTGTGAGCTGCCATGTGGTTGGAGGGAATTGAACCTGGTTCCTTTGGAAGAGCATCCAGTGCTCTTAACTGCTGAGCCATCTCTCAAGCCCCATGACTTGTGTTTCTCCTGTGGAGTGGGCATTAAATCCAACCAGGAAGCAGTTGGCTACTCCCATAACAGTCTCGACACTATTGCATCCATGGGTAATATCTTGCTACACTAGCTATTGCAGTTCACAGAGGCCACAGCTGGGTGGGACTGTTGATGGCTTCTTTCCCTCACCATCCTTGCACAACACCTCCCAGTCCCATGAAAGCTATGTGCTTTTACAATTTGAACCCTTTTCTTCACTCGCCAGGATTATTGGCAGTCACTCTGTACTCATAAAGAGTCCCCTTATTCTTTCTTTACAGCTGCATGCTATTCCAAATATTATTTTACTCAACCAAGCATCTTCTCCATATGCACATTTAGTTTCTGCATGTTGTTGTCATGAATAATGCAACATTAACTAACCTTATATCTGATTCTTTGTACAGTATTTGTATACTGTTACAGTTTTGTTTCTAATATTCAACCAGGGTTTCCTTACATAGCTCATGCTATTCTGGAACTATCTATATGGTCCTTCCTGTGTCTCTCCTCATCTGCTCAGCCACATTGATCACGTTAATGGCTTTCAAGCAAGACTCCCTCCCTGATATCCTGCTGGGCTTTGTTATCCCTCTAACGAATCTGCTTCCCCCCAAATATCCACACAGTCTGTTCTTTCAGTGTCTTGAGGTCTGGACTACAGTCTCCTGACGTCTCATTGAAGCCTTTCCTGACCAGCGCAAGCCTCCTCCTGTTTCTCTTTTCCTCAGCATTAGCTATCACTTCACCTATTTTACCTCTTTCATTCCTTTCAACTACTTCTCTGCTCGTTGTAGAAACTAAGCTCCAAAGTAACTGTCAAGTTGGCTAATTACCCAGAGGAGTGCTGTGTACATAGCACACTTTGAAAAGAGCTCTCTGTCCCTGCTCCTTGAGTGCTGGGATGAAAGGCTTACACCAACATGCCCCACTCTATTCCTTTTTTTAAATGTGAGACTGATTTTCACTGTATAACGCAGGCCGTTCTCACACTTGTGAGCCTCCTGCCTCAGCATCCTGAGAACTGGAATTCCAGTCGTATACTGCCAAACTCAGCTTAGAAATCATTTTATTCCCAATACTCTACATACACTCTTTGCTCCAGACAGTCCAGCCCATTCATCTGTTAAGCACAGAATGCCTCCTGTATCCAGGTCTTTTGCCGAGCAGAACAAAACCAGGACCTCTGTCAGATACTTTGGACTCTTTAGAATCTTCCATTTATCTTGGAGGAAAGGCACTGTAGTGAGAAAATGGGCTGTCTAGTTGGATTTAAGTAGATTTCTAAAGTTTGCATTTAAATTTTAAAATTTTATGTGTGTGTGTGTGTGCGCGTGCGTGCACGCACACACATGCATGTGACTGCCATGACAGCCATGTGAGGTCAGAAGATAACTAGTGTATGTCAGTTCTCTCCTTCTACTACACGCGGTTCCTGGGATTCAACTCAGGCTGTCAAAGTTGACAGCAAGTGATTTTATTCCCTGAGCCATCTTGCTGCCTCCTTGTTTTGGGATTGTTGAGATAAGGTTTCAGGCTAGCCTTGAACTCATGGACACAATCCTTCTGCCTCAGCTTCTCAGTGGTTGGGCTTATAACTGTGAGTGGCTGTGCCTGGCTTTATGGACTTGATGACAACCGAGTTGCTTGTGACTTTGAAGAACTTTCACCTGCTCTTCAGTTGGCATAATTACAGCGCTCATTGATGGGTATTAATATGTGAAGCGAGATAATATATACAAAGCGCAAGAGCAGGTGCCAGGCAGCGCTCTTTTTCTATTAGGATGAGTTGGGTTAGTGAATTGTCCACATTACACGATTAGCCAACAACATACGAAGGACTGGAATTCAGGCTGCTTTTTAACAGACTGAGTTTACAATACATGAATGCATGCATGTACACACATGTTTATGTGCAGGCACACATACACATGCATCAGGGATAATAAATAAATACTTTCTATACGGCTCAACAGATCCCTTATCTCCTGGTCCAGAGTGCCGGGGTTTAGATGTTTTCCAGGACTGTGACTAAAAGGACTTGTTCTACTGGGAATATCATGATTCTTTTCATCTTCGTTTGCAAGGGGGGGCTAATCGACCTGTTATTTAAGGTAAGGATTAATTCCATATTGGCAATATGCTGTGACCTTCTTAAAGAAACACGCCATTGTGTGTCAGGCACCCTGCTAGGATGGTGTTCCTCTATGTGACAGAATCTTTGAGTTACCAACTCCCCATCTGTCAGCATCAGAGAGCTGCACAATACAGAGCTGTAGTTCTAGCTAGCCGTGTGCTATTGACTGCTGGTTTCACTCTCTTTTTTCTAATTTATGTTTTTGAGAGAAACAATAGGAAATGGATTTTTAAGGTTTTTAAATGACTTTTATACATATGAGGGTTTTGCTTGCATATATGTATATGCACCATGTATATCCTAGTACCCGAAGAAGTGAGAAGGTGGCAGTAGATCCCCTGGAACCAGAGTTATGGATGGTTGTTGTGGGAGGCCATCGCAGTGGCTCCACTCCATCCTGACATAAGGTCAGAGAGTTCAAGCTATTATTGCTCCTACAAAGTCAAACGACAGAATGTTTGACCTAATGTGAAGTTGCTGTACATCTTGCCTAGATAACAGGATGTTTGGCCTAAGGTGTAGCAACTGGATGTTTGATTTAGGGTACAGCTATTAGATGTTTTGAATACTAAGAAAGTAATCACTCTTGTTTGCTCCTTGTATTATGATTCAAAAAAAAAAAAGGTCCTTTTGCCCTCCCTTTTGGCTTGAGGTGTAAAAGGGCTATGACAAATAAATTTGGCAGGATTCAGTATTCACTGGGATGCCCTCCCTATGCTATCTTCAGTCTCTCATGTATTCTTTCCTTAACTTACACTCTGCTTCTCAAGAACGTACAGCTGGACTGAGACAGGCTGTAAGTCACCAGGTGGGTGCTGGGGATCGAACTTAGGTCCACTGAAGGAACAACAAGTGTTCTTAACTGAGTCGGCTCCCCAGTCTCTTCTTTTTTCTTTTTTTTTAATCTTTCTGTTTTTATGAGACAGAGTCTTGCTATGCAGCTCAGGGTAGCCTGAAACTCTCGCTCTCCGGCTTCCTGCATGTTGTGATTGCACGACTGTTCCGCCACACCTGCCTTGGACTCGTGTGCTTTTGTGTGAACGCTAGAGTTTGAGGAGATCGATTGCCAGCTCCGGGACGTCACGTGGTTTTCACATCACGGTATCTCAAAACACCATAAACTGTCTCTAAGCCGGGTGGTGGTGGTGCGCACATTTGATCCCATCACTCGGGAGGCAGCGGCAGGTGGATCTCCGGATCTACGTGAGTTTGAAGCCAGACTGGTCTACAACACGAGTTCAGGACAGCCAAGGCTACACAGAGGAACCCTGTCTTGAAAACACAAACAACAGCAACTATCAACAACAACAAACCCTCTAGTGTTCTTAAAGCAGGCAGTCAAGCCCAGACCACTTACCGAATCTGGGAACACAGCCTGGATTCTGGCTATATGATCTTCCTGTCCTTTTCTCATGCACATGGTTTGATGAGCTCATTAGTGGAACTTTCCAGAGCCACACTGGATAACCAGTGTTTCTTATTCCTTATTTAAAATGAGAGTGCTGGGGACAGGAAGAGACAGGTACAATGACCTTCTTGCAAGGTTGTGCCGTTTGAACACTCCTATGTTCATAGTCAGTTTTGAAACTGACTATGCATGAAGTTTCTTCATAGACTTTCTCTACCTGAGATTCTTTAGGACCCCAAGTTTTGTATCCTCTCATTAAACTGTAAAATACTTAACACCGTTCTATCTTGCAAAATGTGCCTTTCTTAACCTCAAGAGGGTAGTGACCAAAATCTTTTGAAATAATGCAACACTGGAAACTGGAAATGTATCAATGGACCCTATCTTTGCTTGGAGGATGTGAGCGACCTGGGCCAGTTGGACCTAAGATTCTCAATTAATCTACAAAGTTAAATAATTTTTTCAGATTCCATATTCCACATTTGTTTTAAGTTTGAGGATTTTTTTTTTTTTGCCCTCTCACTGAGTCTGCTTCTTATTTTAGGTCCAGGCCTGATGTTAATCAAACACTACACACAGTTCTGCTCCACTTTGCTTTGCGCCCACAAAGCACTGTTTCTTCTAGCTTGGCCAACACTCCCCTCTTTCTCCGCCATCCAACAATGATGCCTTTGTTTAGTGAGATGGGTCCAGGTTTCTTTGGTGAGCAATCTCTTTTAGTGCAGTAAGTTCAAATATTTTGTTCATTGCAGGTCAGTTTACAGCCGTGTTTTCTATGGAAGGTTTTAGCGATTCTAAACCAGAGCTCCTAGCTCTAAAACAACAGCAACAACATAGAATAAAAGTTCTAGCGAAATCGATATCTTTCCACCAATCGTGTGCGTGTGTGTGTGTGCGTGTGTGTGTGTGTGTGTGTGTGTGTACTGTAAAGCAATCACCTTCATCTGTAGCTAACTTGAAGCTCCTCAACGAACCAGATTAAAAATCAAGGCCAAACCCCCTTTCAGCTTCTTTGGCATTCCTGTCAAAAGCAGTCTTTTCTCTTCGGGAAAAATTCTTTCCCTAGATTTTTGTCCAACCACTCTGCTCAGAAGGCCCTGGATATGTCCCATTCTTACAGGCGGCCTCCAATCTGTTGTCTCAAGGTTTTCCAGTCCTCCGCTGCACTCTACACCATTATCTTATTTTTTTTTCCTTCTCTGAACATTTTTTTCTTCATTACTCTTTGATCTGCCTACCCTACCCGGAGACTATAAAGTCCAAGTGCAACGACCGTGTGGCAGCCGCAATGGCATTTCTAGTGTCCAGAAACACGCCTAAAATGGTGAACAAATTGCTGATGTTGGGAACAAATGGGAACTATCCCCTTTACCTCCTCCTTTCCCTTTAAATAAACTCTCCAAGAGGCACGTACTCAGATTACACATCCAGCGAGAACTAGGTGAAGGGCATGTGACCTCCCGATTGGCTTGAAAGGCTTGCCGTTGCTCTGGGCAACCACTGTTTTCCACTAGACACGTCGTCGTCGCCCCGCCTGTCCCGCTTGGCCCCACCCCAGGACGCCGAGCCTCCGGTCTCCTCTTAAAAATCGATGCTGGCCCTTTAAACCGCGAGGGCATTTATTGGTCACGTGGTCCGCGGCCACCGGAAGGGGAAGTTTCTCTTGTGAGCTCTGCCTGGCTCGTCCGAATTCGGTGGCGCCACGTCCGTCGGTCTCCGCCTCCTGCACGGCGGCTGCGCTCCTACTTTCCCTGGCCGAGCCGGTCGAGGAGCGCGGGGTGGGCACGGGAGGACGCGCGGCGCTGCGCAGCGGGCCACCTGACGGGTGACCATGTCGGACATCGGGGACTGGTTCAGGAGCATCCCGGCCATCACGCGCTACTGGTTTGCTGCCACCGTCGCGGTCCCTTTGATCGGCAAGCTCGGTATTATCAGCCCGGCCTACTTCTTCCTCTGGCCCGAAGCCTTCCTCTATCGCTTCCAGGTAGTAGCGGGCGTCGGGCAGTGGAGACTACAGCCCCCAGGTGTCCCCGCGGCGGCAGGACTGGTTCGGCGGGCTGCAGGGCGCGCTGGGCCTGGTGGGATCTGTAGTGCGTCCGGCTCCAGGGGTTTAAGGCGGGGTCCTTTGGGTCTGGGGAGGTCCTGGGGTCTGGAGCTAAGACGGAGATAACTTAGAGTCGCAGATTGGTGTGCTGGGAAGTGACTCACTATACTTGTCTGGCAAGATTGGGCTTCCCGCCTTCCACACTCTGAAGTAGATAGTGAGAAGGTAAGTTTGGGATAGTCATCATTCTCATGGTAGATTGGGCCCACCTGCTTTAACGTCCTCTGCCCTTCCTCATTTCCCACCGTGATGGTGCCTCTTAACCAGTGGTGTCTACTTGACAGCCTTCTAAATGGATGGCTCGTATGTTTACAGTTTCTCTCTCTGACTTAGAGGTGTAGTTTAAGGACGGAGATTTTTAAAAAGTGTGAATTTCTGTGTATTTCCTGCGGGCCCCAACCCGCATAGAGTAGTTAAATGTATCAATGAATGAACTACTCAGGAAACGGGAGATGTCAATTTCCTTAAGCATCCAGGAAAACACTCAAGATTATTATTCCAGGCCAAAGAATATTAATTTCCTTGAGGTTGTTTTTTATCGTTTCTGTACTATAAAATTTTTATCAGGGGAAACTCAAGATTCCCAAGATTAGATATGAATCTCAATACAAGTTCCTTGGCTTTCAGTTTCTCCTCTCCACTGCGTGTTATTCTCTAGTCTCCTTTGCTGATTTCTCGTTTTTCCTGACCTAGATGTTGTGATATGCCCCAGGAATCCATGATAGGATCCCTCTGTAGTCACTCCCTAACCGTGGGAGGCAGATCTTTACCAGTCATGGGCATAAATACTTGAACAGGAGACTGTCAGATACACAGGTATCTCTAGTGTAGTGGTGGAAATCACCACTTGGTGACCAGTCGACTTCTAATCAAATCTCCTTTTTTTTGTCTTTCCCCTAGAAGTAAATAACTTCTCAGGTGAAGCTAACAGTCATAGAGACATCCCTGAGTTCTTTTTTGCTTGTTCTTTCTTTTCCAGTGCGGGGAGTCAAACCCAGGGCATAGTATAGACAAGTGCTCTATCATTGAGATACATACCTTGTACAGTCCCTCGACTTTTTCCCAGCCCAGAATCTATCATTTGATTCCACCTCAGCCGTGTATCCAGAGCCCCGGGCTCTCTTTCTCCGTGGCAAGCTGTCATCATGCCAGCTTGGCTCTTTTCGCCCTCGGTGGGCAGGCTAGAGTGATCCTCCTAAAACATGAATTATGTCTTGTCCGTCTCCCTAGAATCCTTCAGTGTCTGCCTGCTTGCTGTTGTCCTAAGTCAACCCCAGGGCTTTTGCACATGTTATTTCTCTACTGAGGAAGATAATCATGGCTCGCTCTTTTACCACTGTGTATCCTTCATGCCTCTGCCCAGATGCGATGCGTTGTCCTTTTAAGGCCTTCTCTGATTGCTCTCCATCAGAGAGTGATCCTTCTTCACTGTTTCCCTCACCTTTACTTTTTCCTCCTACATGCCATCTGTTGGTATCTGTTAGTCCACTTCCATCAGAGAACAAGATTTTGTAGGATCTCTACCATTGCCTGTGTCACCTAGACTAGTGCTGGGCACATAGCAGGTGCTTATATATTGCTTGAGTTCATAGGAATAATTGGATGCTTGCGATGTCCTGGGCACTTGACTACAATAGTGAATTAGACAGAGGTTCCTGATCCTATGGAACAAAAACAGAGAGAGGCACAAATTTTAAGGAAAATGATTTAAGACATTGGTGTTTCTGAAAAGTTTAAGGACACTTGAAGAATATCTTTGATTGGATCTGGCTTTAGACCTCACCTTCCAGAGAGGAGGAATAATAAGCTGGGAAAATGGGGCAAAAACTGGGAACAGAAAGAAGACTGGGTATGGAGTAGAGAGTCATCGGAAGCCAGGGAAGCCTGGGAGATGAAGACGGAGTTAACCAGGGGTGTGTCCTGTAAAGCAAAGATGGGAATGTAGAGGAGGGCTGGATCACAGAGGGCTTGGTAGTTCTTGGTAAGAGACTTAAATTTTAATTGTTTACAGTGCTAAGAATCAAACCTAGGGCCCTAGGGCATTGCCCATGCTAGGCAAATACTCTCTCCCTTTGAACTTTGATTTGAGAGCACCAGTGACTCCTGGGAGGATTGGAACACAACCCTGAGAGATGACTGCCTACTCTGAGGAGTGGAGTTGGTGTGTTGGGAAGTGCTGGCTCGTGGAATCAGAGTGACACACACTAGGAACAAGGAACATGGTGGTTGGTATCCAGGTGGCTGTGGATAGATTTGGCAGTTAGTGTGGATGCAGAAGGTGAGGAGGTGAAGGAGAGCAGGCTCAAGGATAGCACTGTTTTTCAGGAGTGACTGGCACAGACCTTTTTGAGCGTGGGAATGCTGTGCTCTGGGGCTTGGGTTTGGTTTGCAGTGTGGCTGTGCTCTGGTCAGTATTAAATCTGGAGGTGCTCTCCAGGCACCCTAGTAGAGACAGCCTGCAGAGCTGGTCGAAAGAACATGGTTCTAGAGCACAGCCTGAACTGCATACTGGTTTCACTCACTTGCTTTAATTAATACGTCTTGGCAGAGTGCTGTTGCGCACCTTGTACCTGGTGGCATATTGGGTAATATGTGTGCATGAGGAGCGTTGGCTGTAAAACATTTTATGAGACGTGGTCGAAATGGACTCTTTGAGCTGAAATGTTGCTCGCTTATAGCCGGATTGGTAGAATAATCACCATCAAAAGCCTTTCTAATAAGCTACAGATAGAGCAATATTAGAAGCAGGGAACCGAACCAACTAGAGACATCATTTGTTTCACACCTCGAGTATGGATACATCAGCCCCTCAGATGCAGATTGGTAACAAACCTCGCAGAAACAATGCAAGAAGGATGAAAAGCACAGAAGGTGTGCTTTCACAGTTTCTGCAGCAGACGCCTCTCCTTAGGCACTCCATCTGTGGCAGTTTAAAGAAATTGTGGGATAATTGATTTAGAATTGTACATTCACAATTTGAAGTAACTGAAGGTATTTTCCTTCTCCCCTGTAGATTAATTTTGTGTAGTGTGGTGCTTTCAAACCATAAAGTCTAGAGTGCTATTTCTCTAGATTGGGTAACAAAACACAGCAAGTGTGCTAAGACTCACTGCTGGGCTGTTCACAGTTTGTACCTACCAAGTACTTCTCAGGGATCGAGTGTCTTCATATTTGCCCCTGATTACAAAAGAGGGGGCAGTTTCCTGATTATGTTAGTGTTTGCTGAGATTATATGCCCCTGTGGAGCCTGCACTATGTTTCATTTTTTAAAAACCAAATAGCACCATTTGCTTTGATTAGTATTGTGCTTTTCTGTACGAATGTTATCTCAGCTTCCACAACTGTCTTGAGATAAGTGCTGGCTCGTTTATGAACACCTTAAGCTGGTTTCTATCTCGGTTAAGAATAGTCTAAGTTGTTAAACCCCTTGCTAGCCCCTCACCCCCAAGTATTTAGCAGAATATTTTGAAAAGTGATTTCTCCCAAATTAATTATAGAAAATGATTCTTCCTTTTTTCCTAGAGCTGGAAGACCATAAGGCATTGGGTAGTTGAGTAATTTAGGATAGAAAGATTGCAGGCTTTCAAGTATTTCAAGTTGTTGGGTCTTGACATCAAGGCCCCAACTCAGATGCTTACAAGTTGTGTGCCATGAACCAAGTTATGTCTGGACCTACACTATATTTACCTAAAAGCAGAGATAATATAATGACATGCTAACTCACCAGTGTTATAGAGCTCTATTGACTATAAGGCTCTCCATTAGTTTAATGCTTTTTTGGGGGGTGTGGGAGAAGAGTAGAAATTACATTAAATGAATTCATTACATTAAATGAATATATTAATTGTAAAGTAAGCCCTAATTTCAAAAACATAAACAAAAGTGCCTTCAAATCAAGGAAATAAATTAGCTGTTTCATGCCTCTCAAATATAACACAAAAATTTGTGTAATAACCAATAAACAGTCTTAATAAGCAAACTATTGAAATAGTTGACCATTTGTTTTAATTAGTAGTAATAAGGTATTTTAATATTAAATTAGAAATATAATTCATGAATTTATTATTATTATTTAAATAATCCCATCTTACTGGGCATGGTGGTACACACCTGTAATTCTAGCACTGGGGAAGCAGAGGCCAGGCTGGGCTGTACAGCAGATTTCAGGCTAGCTTTGCTACAGAGTAATACCCTAGCCCAAGAAAGTGAAAAATAAACAGCAACAGCAAGAATCTGAAAGGGCACTGTGGGCCTTTCTGATGTGGCCGAGTTGGTTTTGGTGCTTGCCTAGCATCCACAAAACCCTGGGTTTGATCCCTGATACCACATAAACACCAGCGTAGGCATGGTGGCATGTGATGTAATTCCCACATTCGAGCGGTGGAGGCAGGTGGATCACAGATTCATGGTCATCATTGGCTATATAGTAGCTTCGAGGATCGTCTACCTCAGAAAGAAACAGAACTAATCAACAACAACAAAATGCCCCTAACTTAGAATGGGAAGACTCTTGTGAGCTCTGAGCTTCTCTTACTTGTTTCCCAGAATCAGAAATGGCACGAGCTACATCTGTGCTGCAGACTGGTGCTTACATTTCCTAGCTTTGCTTGTATTGTCACATTTAACCCAGGGACTGTAGGTTGACTTAAGAATATTTGGGCTATGCTTTATAAATAGCTGGAAAGAGACTAAACTTGAACTGTAGGTTGACATGGCAGTAGCACCGTCATTCAACACAATCACTCTACTTGGAGGCCCATGTAGTTGTGTTGCATGTGTGTATACAATTGTGTGAAGGCCAGAGATTAACCTTGGATGTCATTTGATTTTTTGGTTTATTTTGATACAGAGTTTCTCTGTATCTTTGGAGCCTGTCCTGGAACTCACTCTGTAGATCAGGCTGGCCTCGAACTCACAAGAGATCCATCCTCCCATCTCTGCCTCCTGGGTGCTGGCATTAAAGGTGTGCGCCACCACCGCCCGGCCCAAGCCTTGTTTGTTGAAACAAGCTCTCTCACTGGGATTTGGGCTCACTGATTAGCCTAGCCTAGGCTGGTTGGCCTGCAAGCCTCAGGTGCTTACCTGTTTCCTTCTAACTAGTGCTGGAATTACAGGTGTTTATCACTGTGCCTGATTTTTTACATGGCTCCTAGGTATTGAGCTCATGCCCTCATCCCCTTTCCCTGTCTGCTCTCCAGTGTTGACATTCTTAACTTCAAAATAACCCTTTTTGTTTCAGACAAATATTTTTCTCACTTTATTATTCTACTTTGATTCTGGATGGTATTTGCAATGATCTCATCAGCAGGTTGCTAGGGAAGTGTTAGTTAAATGATGGACACAGCCTCTAACACTGTTGGAAGAGTAGCTAAAGAATAATAGGTCTGGGGCTGGAGAGATGGCTCAGAGGTTAAGAGTACTGACTGCTCTTCCAGAGGTCCTGAGTTCAATTCCCAGCAACCACATGGTGGCTCACAGCCATCTATAATGAGATCTGGTGCCCTCTTCTGGCATGCAAGCATACATGGAAGGAATGTTGCATATGTAATAAATAAATAAATCTTTAAAAAAAAAAAGAATAATAGGTCTTCTTGAGGGTTTTTGGCATTGAACATGTGGACTAATATTATCCTTATGTAAGGAACTCTGATTCTTCAGATTACCTAAATTCTAATTAGGGCCTAGCTTTTCTCTTGAAGAACACACACACACACACACACACACACACACACACACACACACACACACACACACACACACACACACACACACACGTATTTGTAGCTGGGCATGGTGACACAGACCTGTAATTTGAATACCTGATAGGTTGAGGCAGGAGAATTAGCAGAGTAGCCTGCAATGTGAGTAACAGGGCCAGTCAGGATTACCAGTGTCTCAAAAAAAGGGAAAGCAGACCCCTCCCCCAAAGAACCTCATCGCTACCAGGGCCAAGCAAACCCCACTGTATATTAAAGGTCTGGCCCTGGGCCGCTGTGTGGTAAAGGATTCTCTCCACCAGACACAGAGTTCAGCCTGCTAGTCCTGGGCTCCTATGCTGGGCCTGGTGGCTCCTTCAGCTTTCTAGAGTTGAAAGTGTACCTTTCTGCTCATGGCCCTGCAGATAAAGCCTGTTTCCTTTCCTATTTATGTGTCAGACAGAGGAAGGAAGGGGGCTGTTGGGGATTTCAGAAATAAACACTGTATCCTTCTGAAAAGACCCAGTGCTTAGCAATTTCAAATTATAATTTTAAAGTAATACAAAAATAATAAGTCTCTCCGATGAATGAAAGCAAGTGTAACTCAAGGGTAGGCTTAATGAACGGCAAGAGAAGCAAGGTATTTTGACAGACACTGATTTCTAAAGAACAGGTGCGCACAGTGGCTAAAAATAGTGTTGTGTCATCAGCATTAGAGAAAATGTAGTCAGAGAAAAAACCTGAGGTTTCTCTGCTAAAATCAGGCATTGAGTAATTTAAAGGAGTATGAGAGTAGGTGACATGCGAATTTTACAAACCAGGTCAGTGGGTGTTTTGTGGAAGGCTGTAATAGCAGCACACCTCCATATGTGCTTTAACAGAGCAGTTTCTTCCGTTTCTTGATTCCAGCCTTTCAAGCCTTGAGATAAAGGATGAGGGCAGGTGTCCCAGGACAAATGTCACTGGGTACACAGAGAGAGCCAGCTCAAACGTCTAGCCATACAAGATTCCAAGGCTAGGAACTTGCTTCTGCCCTGTATTGCAGTGCTTTTTGCAAGCAGGGGTGGAGGTGGTTAGGTTTGCTCTTAGTTCGTTTCTGGGTCATACAAGGATAGCAGTATTGGAAATTTTTATTAATTGTAGCTGTAATACCAATGTCTCACAATACTAGAGTCATGCTAGGACAGAATTCTGTCTCTACTAGTTACTAGCTCTTATGTAACCTTTTATCACACCGTTTCCTCATCTATAAAACCTACCTTCGGAATCATTGTGTGTAAATAAACTAAGTAGCATACTGATTCATTAATTTTTAAAAAGTCATTAATCAAGGTCTGGGGATATATACAACTTAGTAGATTTATCCAGCATATTCGGGTCCTGGGTTCCATTACTAGGTCTCCCTAAACAAAACAAAATAACAAAGTCATTAACCAATTGAGGACTATATGTGATTCTCCCCTTATACTTTGAAATTGAGGCTACAAAATATTAACATTACAGCAACTTACGTTCAGGGCCTCATGCCTTCTGCAGTGCCATTTTCACGAGATAGTCAAGTTGTGAATGGAGATGATTGAACCCATTGCTTCTCTGCTTTAATACAGGTCTTAGAAGGTTGCATTTACTCCATACAGATGGTTAAGCTCTGGGGGTTACATTTCTGCCCATGGAGAATGGACTTGGCAGCTCTGTTCTTGCAGGGTCTGTGACTCTGATCTTCTGTTCTAGAAGCCCTGGATTGTTAACAACCCCCTCCTATTTACTGTGCTCTTGCAGTTCTTGGGGGCTTTGTGCCAAGAGTGTATTTTCCCTTCCTTGTGCCAACTCTTGCTCATTTTGACAGTCTTCCCATGATTGATCCAGCCATGCTTTTCGTGCTTGGCACATGGTAGTGTGCCTTAAGACACATAGCTTTTAAGCCAAAGGTCAGGGTCATGCTGTTTTACCAAAGTCTAGGAGGCCGTCACTTTATACTGTTTAATACTGTTTTGGAGATGTATGTGAACCAGTGAATGGTTAAGGTGAAAGAAGATACAAACTTTTATTTGTGCATAGGCTTGTGTGCTTGGAAAGCCAAGAGGTTCAATTTTCACATGTTACTTGCTTTGATGGTTGATTATAAAAGGAAGAAGAGAAAGTTGTGTAGAAAACTGTGAAATTTGGCAAGAGTATGTCAGCGTCACATTGATAAAAAAATAAAGCTGTTGGGTCTGATTTACTTTAGAAGAGTACTGATACTAGCCAGGAAGAGAACTTGTGAAAGAAAAGGGGGAAGGAGGTTATATTTCCTTAGATCTGGAAATATTAAATCAGAAATAAAAATAACTTGTATAGGCATTCATTCCAAATGATCTAATCTAAAGTAGGCTTTAAGATGAATTAGCCTTTCACATAATTGGAGAAAATACAGTTGCTTTAACGAGATCAGAAAGCTAAATGATCATCTAGAAAAATAAGTTGGCTCTTTTCCTCGTCTGTGAATTGTGAAGGTGTTGCAGTAAAATTGAACATGTTCTTATCCTTGGAAAAACATCTTTGAAAAACTTTGTAAGCTTGGTAATGATGGGTATCTGCCTGTGTCTTAAACTTTATGTAGAACATATGGTAAAAGTTCTGTAAAAGTCAGTGTATTTAAAAATGAAGAGACTATAGCAATCGATATTGCCGTATAGAATACACCAAAAGTGCTATAAAAGCATGAGTCTAATGGCAGAACAGAAAACAACTAGCAACAAGAAATTCCATAATATATAAAGAAATGCCAGTCTATTGGGGAAGTGGATGTTTTTAAAATATAGGAAAGATAGAAAGAAAATATAGTTAGAAAATATAGAGAGATGCTTAGCTTTCTCAAAGCAAATAAAAATTGGTTTTCAGGTTAGTGATTGTAAAATACTCTTCGTGGTGAGTAAGTGTAGAAAGATGGCACTCATCTCCATTTTAGGAGGAGGTATAAATTAATTAAACATTTCTGTAGACATTTGGCAATATCTACCAAAATAAGTGCATATGTCTGTTGATCTAACAGATTGATTCACAGGCATTTACTTTCTCTTTCTCCCTCTCTCTGTGTATGTGTGTGCATGTGTGTGTGCGTGTGTGTGTGCGTGCGTGTTTGTAGAGAATATATAAAAATATTCATCATGGCATCATAACAGTTTAAGCGAAGTTTGAATATCCACATACAGAAATACTCTGAAGCCAATAGAAATATTTTGTCAAGGCAGTGAAGATAGAAAACTGCAATTTAAAGTATGGTGAAGAAGGAGGAATATGGTAGAACACACAAGGAAATGGGCCTTGCATGGTGGCCTGCTTTTGGAATCTTAACTCTCAGGAGCCTGAGACAGGCAGATTGAACATTCTGGCATAGCCTGGGCCTTGAAACCCTGTTTCAAACACAAAGCAGAGACCGGGTATGGTGATGCGTGCCTTTGATTACAGCACTTGGGAAGCAGAGCCAGGCAGCTCTCTTGAGTTTGAGGGCAGCTTGGACTACATAATGAATTTCAGGACAGCCAAGGCTACACAGAGACACTGTCTCAATAAACCAAAACCAAAAACAGGGCCTTGTGTTGCAGGCAACTCTTGTAATCCAGCAGCTCTTGATGCTGAGGCAGGAGGATTGAAAGTTCAAGAACTGTCTCTGCTGTAGAATACGTTCAGGACCAGTCTATACAATGTAGTGAGTCTCTCAAAATAAAATGTGAAAGGAGGGCTGAGCTGTATCTCGGTGATAGAGCACTTAACCTGGCATGTGTAAGGCCCTGGGTTCAGTGCATAGTACTGCCCCCGAAAGGAAATAACATTTGGAGATTGGAGTCATGGCTTCCCCCTTCATGTTGATTCCTCTGTGTGTGTGTGTGTGTGTGTGTGTTTGTGTAGTCAGGATTTACCCTTTCATGTTGGTGTGTGTGTGTGTGTGTGTAGTCAGGACTTACCCTTTCATGTTGGTGTGTGTGTGTGTGTGTGTGTGTGTGTGTGTGTGTGTAGTTAGGACTTACCCTTTCATGTTGGTGTGTATGTGTGTAGTCAGGACTTACCCTTTCATGTTGGTGGTCTGTGTGTGTGTGGTGTTATTTGCTTTTGAACCGTATTACCTATTTAGCACATTGGTTTGGTTCCTGCTACCCTCTAGCATTTGAGTGTGATTCTTTTACCTTAGGATCATCTGGAAGCCAGAATGCAGGCAAGACTAGCTGTACATTTGCATAGTGTTGATTTTGTTGACTTGTTTAAAAATGTTTTTTGATAATCTTTGATGTCCTTTTATTTAATTGATCTGTGAATTGATGTTATATAAGTTGGCAGGAATTTTGCTCTCTCAGATTGTGTTGATGGCGTCACTTTAGCTCTCATAGACAGACAGTTTGATTTTGTTTAGTTAAAAGGAAAAAACCATTCCATCCAGCACAGAGAAACTGACAGCTGTTTGTTTCGATCTGTCCAGATATGGAGGCCATTCACTGCCACCTTTTATTTCCCCGTGGGTCCAGGAACTGGATTTCTTTATTTGGTCAATTTATATTTCTTATATCAGTATTCTACACGACTTGAAGCAGGTAAGTTATCTTTCCATAATTGTTCTAAGTATTGTTTCATTCTAACTTACTAATTCGTACATTTACTTGGATTTGGAGGGCCTTTAGCATTATATGAAGGAATGGATAATGACAGTTCTTACCTGCACACTAGGTCATGACTGTAGTAGGCTCTTAGACTGAGTTTTGTGTTTTTTTGTGTTCTTTTATCTTTGGAAATGGGGTCTTACTATCTATTCCCGGCTAGACCCAGATGGCCTCCAATTTAGAGATCCACCTGCCTCTGCCTCCCGAGTCCTGGATTAAAGGCGTGTGCTACCACGTCCAGCCTGCTTGAGTTTTTAGTCACAGAATGAGTTGTGAAGTAGCACTGTTATAGAAGAAAATAACAGCAGATCAGAATTTTGCCTATCTTTGTTTCCTGAATGCTTGGGCTGTGTTCTCAAACTTATTCCAGTCATTGTCCTGCTAGAGTAAAACTGGGCAAGAGTATATGCATGTCTTATACTGGCGGTGAAAGGCTTACTTCATGCAAGTCAGAGTTTAATCTCATTCTCAGTGGTTAAAGCACCCGGCTTGGGGCTGGAGAGGATGGCTGAAGCACAAGACTGAGGATTTGATTTCAGATCCTTTTAGCTATGTAAATAAGCTGGGTGTGGCACTTTGCACCTGCAGTTTGGTGCTGGGAGACTGAGACCCAAGGATCCTGGGGGCTCCCTGGCCACCTAGTGGAGTCAGTTTACCGTAAGCTCCAGTTTCAGTGCCTTGCTCAGAAAATAAGGGGGTGAACAATTGAGGCAGATGCTGACTGTTGACCTCTGACTTCATTCACAATGCACCATGGGCACCTGCATGTATACACATGCATATACTGCACATAGACTTTATGTAGTTAGTATTTGGTAGGTACTGTGGTAGTTTTTCAGATATATTCTCTTGTATGATAGAGAAGCAATACATTGTTTTAAAAGTGTCTTGTTGAATTATCTATTTCCTACAATACTTCATATGCTATTTTTAAGTTGCTTACACCAAGAAGCAGTAAATTGATACTCTGTCAAAATACAGATACACTTTTGTTGAGTGGAAATGATTTGCAAAGGTTGGCAGACTTGTGGAGATTTTATAAAACTGCTGGCTCGTACGAACCATCCTTGAGTGTACCCAGGTATTTGGAAACCATGCCTGTCTTACAGTAGGTTGGATGTTTGCTGTGAAATACAGCTTTCCCTTAAGTTGACATTGCTGTTTTTCAAAAAGAAGTCACTGTTTTAATAGAGAGATTGGGTTTTTCTTTGAGATTTTCTTTGCAGAAAAGCAGAAGACCGAGGCTGGTAGGTAGTTCAGCTGGTAAAGGTGCCTGCCACCAAGGCTGACTCCCAGAAAGTTATCCTCTGACCTCTACCTACATGCATGCTGATGTACACGCATGCGCACAGACACAACACACGCAGTACATCATGTATAATTCCTTTTCATTTGTCAGTACCTAGCATACTTCTGACACCAAGCCTTAAGGATTCCCTTTGATAACGGACACTGGGTTTGAACTGGGATAGTTATGTGGCCACTTCTGCTCTTGTTTGCTGTGTTCCTACATCCATTTACCCCTTTATTAACTTGACCAGGCAATGCAAGCTGGTCTGTAATATTCTGTATATGAGTAACAGGTAGAGAAAACTGTCAGTTCTTAGACTGCTGGTTGCTTTTGTTTGCTTTTGTCCTTAGAAGTGGCTTCCCTTTTTTTCCAGTCAGAGCATTTTTGAAATGCTCAAGCTGAGAGGTGTTTTTGAAACAATTTTTTTGAGATAAAAAGTTGCTCTCTATATCTGTGGGTTCTGTGTCCTGAGTCAACTGCCTGAAAAATTGAAAATATCTGGAAAATGGGTGTACTGAATTTGTACAGTTGTCCTCTCATCATTATTTCCCAAACAACATATTGTAGCAGCTATTTCATGGAATTTACATTGTAAAAGGGACCATAAGTAATCTGATCTATTTCACAGTATATGTCAGAGTCTATAGTTTCTGTGCAAATACTATACCATTTTATCCAAGGATTGTGAACAGTTGTAGGTTTTAGCATGCAGGAAGCCCTTGGATCCCGTCTTCCATCCATGACAAGGGAGGATGGTAATCCACATCCCATCCAGCTTCCTCACTTGAGTTTAAAGTGTACAATTCAGTTTGTGTGTAGAATTGTACAGCCATTACCATAATTAGTTTATAGCATTTCCTTGGTCCCCCCCCCCCCCCCCCGAGTGTCTATACCTGTTACTGCTGCCCATTTCCCTTCCACAAAAGCCACAGGAAACTACCAGTTTCCTTTCTGGCTCTTTATATTTGCCTGTACTAGTAGTGTCTTGTACTAATTTTGATAGGACCATACCATATATGGCCTTTAGTGACTGTGTTCTTTTACTTAGTATCATGTTTTTAAGGTTCTTCTGTATAGCATGTAGTTGTAGTTTATTCCACTTTATTGTCAAATTATATAGATTATGTTGCATTCCGTTCATCCATTTATTGATGGGCACTTGACTTCAGCTCATTTTGTGGCCTCCATGACTGATGCTGCTGTGAACGTGACTATGGAGAGGAATCGTTGCCATCAAAGATTGTCCTGAGCAGTGGTCAGATCTCCCAAAGGTCGCAGCTGTTTGAGATAACACAACGGGGGATGGAAGCCAGGTTTTCTATTTTTTATTTTCTCTGCACTCCACATAGCCTTAAGTTAATATGCCACCTGCATAATTTCTTGCCTGGCTAAATTGTTAAGAATGAGCCAGGCGGTGGTGGCACACACCTTTAAACTGAGCACTTGGGAGGCAGAGGCAGGTGGATCTTAGGCAGATGGATCTCTGTGAGTTCAAGGCTGTTACACAGTGAAACCTTGTCTCAGATTCACCCCCCCAAACCCCAGAAACAAAATACTGTAGCTGGATGGTGGTGGCAGATGCCTTTAATTTCAGCACTCGGTACTCAGGAGGCAGAGGCAGGTGGATCTCTGAGTTCTAGGACATCCAGGGATGTTAAACAGAGAAACCCTGTCTTGAAAAACTAAAAAAAAAAAACCCAAAAAACTAATAAAATAAAAAAAAAGAATGAAGCAGTGTTGGCTTAAGAGGTTTCTGATTTGCACTGAAAGAATGCAATTTAAGACCAATTAATTGTAAATTCCTAGTTGCTTGCATGCCAAATAATACAGCACTACAGTTTATGTGATCATAGGTATCTCAGTCTAAAGAATCCTTAGAAATCACAGAGCCAGAACCACCCCAGAAAAGCTTGGCTCTTCTTCAGATTCAGAAGTTTTGTTGGAATCTCAGCTGTCCTTCATTATAGTGAGCCTTTAGCATGTGTGTCCTTACGCTGTGCTGAGAGAAGCAAAGAGGACAGGAGAGGCGACTGGTCCCTCCTTACTCTTCCTTTTTTTCAACCTTCTGGTCTGAGAATAGGACCTTACTGTCTATGGCCCAGGCTGCCCCAGGCTGGCCTTGGCCTTGGAATCCTCAGTTTCCTGAGTACTGGAATTACGGGTGTACACTACAAAACCTGTTATGTTTTCTTTCTTCTTAAGATCCATCCTTCTGTCTTTTTGATTCTTGTTTTGGGGCTGAAGAATTGACTGTGTGTCTTGAATACAAGCAGAGTGTGTAGAGAAGTGGCTTTCTAGTCATTTTTGTCTCTTCCCTCCGCTTCTCTCCAAATGTCCTGACTGAGGTGTTAGGAACTGTCCCTAGACTAAGAGCTGGACTGTTGTGGGTTTTCTCCCTTGGAATGAAGCACTCTTAGCAATGGTGGCGTGAGAAAAGCACTAACCTAGTCCTTAGCCCCATACTGCTTCAGATGAGCACGTGACTTTATTTTCTCACTTTTAAGTAAGGGGTCATAGACTTGGCCCTTGAACCTCACAGACACCGTATGGAGAGGTCTGGCCGTTCCTGTGTCCGTTCCTCCCCACATTGTCCTCCCTTGTTCCTGAGTGTGAGATCTGTAATAGAGGCTGACTCTGCTCGTTACGTCAGTCCGGGCCTGAACAAGTGGCAGTTCATCTGTCTGGTCCTAATAGTGACAGGAGCAGCAGCTTAAAGCCTTGTCGTAATAACAGGCTCCCGCAGAGTCATGCTGCAGGAGTGACAGTGGTAGCCAGAGTGGACATGGCTCCTGACAGGCTTTAATCTATAAGTGAGAGACGGGAATTAACCAGTATCAAAAGTGTGCTCAGTAGATTATGGTCGGACCATGAGGGAAGGCCAGCAGGACATGAGGAAGGGGAAAGGGCCTCACTGGGCTCTGGGACAAGGCTCTGTATTTCTGGAATTGACTGTCCCCTTTGGGTCTGTTTTAGCCCGTGGCAGCCACAGTGTGTAGCTTTCTGGAAGTCAGGTCAGCAGAGCATAAACTGACCGTAGTCAGGTCCTATGGTTCAGTTTTATGCCATGGTATAGACTTTGGTAAAAACTCCTTTTTCTTTAAAGAAGTGATTTTAACTGTTTTCAATATAACATTTTGAAGTATTTTTCTCCATAGATGTTATTTTCTTCTACAGTTTTGAACCCTGATGTTTGCTTTGTGTTTGTTTCTAGGAGCTTTTGATGGGAGGCCAGCAGACTATCTGTTCATGCTTCTCTTTAACTGGATTTGCATCGTGGTATCCTTCAGTGCTATTTTGGGCCAGAAACATGCTCATCCTCCACCACCACCCCCCCTTTTAAGGTTTTTTTGAAATAGAATTCTATAAAATATTTAAATCAGTTTTTATACCGTTTAAAAAACTGTAGTTAATGAAAATAACTGAAATTCTTTTTTAAAGCGAGGATAAATCTTGGGCTTTCGGGATGCCTCCTCTTAGTATAGCCTCTGGGATTTTTCCTTAGTCAGTAGAGTTTTACTGCTGTCTCCTTGAGCCCAGTTCTTTGTGTTCTCTGGGATGACAGTTTGTGACTGAAGCACAGTCCGTGCTGCAAGGCAGCTTTCGAAATCTGTGGTTCTTACCAGAAAATTGATTTATAAGCCAGCATTATTCTCCGATTTCATTGCTGTCCATGTTTTGAGTCCTAAATAATAATCTAGTCCCTCCATAAGGTCCCCTACTCTGGGTATAGTCCATCTCTCTGTGAGGCACAGTTGATAAGCAAACAGTTGAACCTAACTGTCATTTAAAGTTGGCCAAGAGCCAGAAAAATATAGGGCATGGGCTATGCCCTCTCCTTTAAGAGAATGGAAGGGAGAAAAGGTCATGGACTTATTCATGCTTTCAATACCTGAGTGTGAGCAGGATCATCGTTTATTTGAAATGCACAGGCATCTCCATCCTGTAGTTGAAGGAGAGACGCTGAAACAGTAGCAGGGCACCAAAAGTGACCAAGTGACCAAGTTGCGCTGAGGTTTTCATTTCTGTTCTGCTCTATTGACTGTGCAGGCTAATGGGAAACTTATGCACAGTTATCCGAACTTTTGTGTGTTCCCATATCTTAAACAATCTGATTGATAGAAAAATGTTCTCCTTTGGAACAGTGTAATGAAATTCTGTTGGAGGGAAATAATCAGATCAACCTTGATATTTGTAGAATACTTTGTACATATGATCTTTAACTTTTATAAACCAAGATTACTGGTTTAGCAATGGATATGCAGGTAAGTCTTTCAACCATTTGTTTTTGTGTATGTTTTAGCAGTTGAGATTACATTGAAAGTATAAAATGATAACTGCTATTGATTATGTTAGCTAAGCCTTTGAGGCTCTTGTAGACATTATCTAAATCATTGACTTTTCTGTTTATTTTTGGCTTATGCTTGAGCATTCAGAGTAATGGGTTTGCAGTATTTCCTGGCCATGTGTGAGGCTCTGTATTCCTTGAAAAGCAGCTTATATGGTTAAGGAAAAACTTTATTTTCAAATAACAGCTTGAACTAATGTTTCTGACTTCCTGTAAAAACATGATTGTATTGATTATAGATTTTTATGGAACTCATTGTATGATAAATGATGCAATTTGTTTGTAATTCTAATCATTAGTTTTGTTTGCAGATTTTTAGGGGTGGGTGGTAGACAGGTCACATCAAACCCTTGTTGCATGCTCCTGGATCAGAGGTTCATATGTTGCCTTTTTTGCAGTTGCTAATGATTCCTCTGATCATGTCGGTTCTTTATGTCTGGGCCCAGCTGAACAGAGACCTGATTGTATCATTTTGGTTTGGAACACGATTTAAGGTACTTTACCTAGGTGGAACAAAACTCAATTCTTGTCTTTGTAGTAATCCCCACTAAGCTCAAATGTGTATCTTTCTGACACTTCCAGAAGGGGTCACTGCAGAGTAGTATAGCATAGGCAGGCATCTTCCTCCCCCTCCTCAGTCCTGTGCCTAGCTCTCCCAGCATTCCTTGCTGATATTGCTTCCAGTCCCTCTGAACCTCTGGTTCCTCAGGGATATGTCCCTTAGTGATCTTGTCTGTGTGTGTGTGTGTGGGGGGGGGAGTACAAGAGAAATTGCAAAAGGGACAACATGCAGGAATCCTGCCATTTCTAATCTTTTTGTCACTCCTGCATCCCTTTTAGGTGCTAAGAGCTTTACCTTGAATAGCACCCTCAAATGCTGCCTGAGCTTAACCATTTTCTACCTGTAATGTCCTACTCATTACAGAACTGAATATTGCTTGAGCCGTCTGCCTGGAGTTAGATTTGTCGAGTCTGAGATTTTGTCGTTCTTACCTCACTTAGCCTTACAGCTGTTTATGTATAACCCTCTTTTTATTAGTTTGTGAAGTTTCCTTGAAGTTCATTCTGCCTTTGGAATGAGGTCTTACGTTTGTCCTAAGGTTCGGATGTCAGATCTGGAGAGCTAATACCTTGTTGTGAGAGTGTTAGTTCAAGACATCCACACGTAGTGTTAGATAAAAATTCAGGTTAATTATCTGTGACCATTTGCTGGTTGGAGTTTTAGAGTTTGGGGTGTTTTTACTGTCATCCACAAGACACTTATTTCTTTGTTACTATTAACTCAGCAGGGTATATACTGAATTTGAAAGGATTCCTTCCATGCAATTACAAGTGTACAAATGAGCACGGTTTTAGATAGGAAGATGTAAGTATGATAAGGATGGTGTTAGATTTGAGAAATTCTTAATGCCCTACTGATTTCCATAAAGCTCTGGTTAGTATTTCCTTCCCCATTTTTAGGTTTTGCAATGTCATGGTGTCTTCAGACATGGCTGTTCACATTTGTGTCCTCTTTACTAGGCCTGCTACTTACCTTGGGTTATCCTTGGATTCAACTATATTATTGGAGGCTCGTAAGTAATGTTAGGTTTATTTAACTGGAAACCAATCCTTGGGAAACTTAATTCATTGTTATCTTCCTTTCCTGGTCTTTGAAAGACTTTAAAGAATCTCAATGTTGATATGTTAGACCCTTTTAAAGATGTTTGATTCTAATTGGTTGCACAGTAGGAATTTAAGCACCTTTGACATTGGATGACTGTCATTTAGTTAGCTTGTCACCAGATACATTGTATTTCTAGACATATTTTTTGAATACATATGTCTTTCTTTATTCACTATCCATAATGAACAAATACAGAAATATTTGTCATGATTCCTCTTAGGAACCTATCCATAAGATGACTCTATTGTGTATTTTTAAGGCACTTTCAGAATGCCTTGGAAATGGCGTACTGCCACAGAACTGGAGAGTCTCAGAGAAGTAGTTTTGTACACAGTTTGATGGTATAGAACTTTTGCCAGGCAGGTTGAAAGTTTTACTCTCTTGCTGGAGTTCGTACTGAGATGTGGAAAACCTTTCACGTTTCCAGTCTAAATTCAGAGAGAGACCATCTAGATGGAGATGTCCTGGGCTGGAGAGGCAGCACAGTGGTCAAGAGCAGGTGCTGCTCTTGCAGAGGACCCAAGTTTGGTTTCCAGCACCCATGTCAGGCAGCACACAACTGCCTGTAACTCCATGTGGTTTCTGGTATCTCTGGCCTCGTTGGAGACTTATATCTATGTGTACACACACATAGGCATGCACACACAATTACAAATAAGTTTTAAAGTTTCTTCTGCCTGGTGTGGTGGCACACACCTTTAAACCCAGCATGTCGGAGGCAGAGGCAGGCTCTGTGAGTTCAAGGCCAGCCTGGTCCACATAGTGATTTCCAGGAAAGCCAGAGCTACACAGAGAAAAATACCTGTCTTGAAAAAAATAATGAGAATGTTCTTCTTAAAAACAAAACACAAAACTAGAGATATTTTAAGAGCTTCCATTTCTTCCATTACCAAATATTTTTAAAAGTTAATAGAATTGGAAAGTACTAATCCTTCATATAGCTGATGTGTTTGCCTGTTGTGGTCCTTACTCCTCCTCTGCACTTACAGAGAAGGGAGTGGACTAAACGAAAGGACTGTCTAGATCATAGCACGTTTCGAGATTGGTGAATCCCCCTCCGCTCTCCCACCCTCAAGGGCAGAGGCTCGGGCGAGATCCCGTTGTGGGTGACAATGAAGAATGATGTATAATAGCAGCAGTGGATAGGGAGCCCTGGGTGAGCCCTGGGAAACCTGAAAAAGTCCCAGGTGGTCTCTGTGTGTCTCATCTGAGTGTCAGGGATGCAAGAGAAATGCAGATCCTGGCTCCAGAAATCAGAGCAGTCATGTGTTGTCCACCTATCTCCCGCCCATGCTCTTCTCTTGGTAATCTGCATATTTGTCTGTTTTACATACACTGTGTGTTTCAGAATTTAGAAACTAACTTGCTTTGCACCTGCCCCAACTCCTGAAATAGACTGGAACACAGTTAATATTTTGAGGCTGGGCGGGGCCTTGGAGATTTCAGAGGTGCCTCTGGCCTTGAGGAGCTGTGGGCCTCATTAGTTCTTCAGGCCCAGTTTTCCTCTCCCTCAGAATGCATTTGTCACTCACGCTGTACAGGCCATTGTCGAGCTGTCACTGACTCCCAGGGACTGGAATGGCTACAGTGAAGGCTGCCTCTCTTTCCCATGCTCTTAGTTACAGCTTAGTGCAGCTCACTGTGTTGCCTGGATGTCTTTGCACTGACTCGACTTTCTTTGCAGGGTGATCAATGAGCTCATTGGAAACCTCGTTGGACATCTTTATTTCTTCCTGATGTTCAGATATCCAATGGACTTGGGAGGAAGGAATTTTCTGTCCACGCCTCAGTTTTTGTAAGTTTTTCTCCTCTTACTGAATGTGGTGTTGTCCTGTGGTTTCAAGTATCCTGATTGGAGTTTCGTGAGGAGACACTCTACTGCCCTTTCTGAGAGAGAAATGAGGACTAGTGAAGTTCTCACAATCATGACACCAGGGATTGGTGCCACAGCTCTGTCTCTTTCATGACAGCTTCTAGCTAAAGATCACTAACTTGACTAAACCATCGCAAAAATAGATCAGCTATGCTGAGCAGGCTGAGGCGTGTGATTCTACTGTAAAGTGCCAGCAGTGGGCTGGGGGCAGGCGTCATGAAGGATGGCAACATGGTTTCTCTTGGAACATCGGTGTCACCTGTAATGTTGGCTGAGTAAGTTAGCCTGTTATTTGCCATTTCTAGAGTGTGATTTTTGTTTTTGTTTCAGAGATAGGGTTCCTGCTATGTAGCTCAGGCTAGCCTTAAACTCTCCATTGTTCTGCCTCAGTCTCCCAAGTGCTGGAATTATAGGTGTCACTACCCTGCCTGGTTTAAACTTTTATATATTAAACGTTATATAGACTAGAAAATTCCTAGATTGTTTAAAGTTAAGATGAGAGATTTGAGATTTGTGTAGCGGTCCCAACTCCTTAGAAGTAGGTGCTTCGTAGTTGTCTTCTTTTAGAATTAAGTAGAAGAGGCCAAGGGCAATATCTTCTGGGGGTTGGGTGCCATTCCCTTTGGTACTACTTTTTTTTATTTGTTTGTTTTTGTTTTTTGAGACAGGGTTTTTCTCTGTAACAGCTTTAACTGTCCTGGAACTAGCTCTTGTAGACCAGGCTAGCCTTGAACTCACAGAAATCTACCTGCCTCTGCCTCTCAAGTGCTGAGATTAAAGGCATGTGCCACCACTGCCCGGCTAGTACTACCTTTGATAGTGGTCAAGTTACTTACTAAAACCTCCAACCTTTGGTTCACAGTCTGAGTTGAGAGGCTGCCCCTGTCCCACAGGATTGGATAAAGCAAGGCTCATTGTTGAAGGTGTAGTGGTGGGTTGTGAATTAATGGCATAGTGCTGGGATCTGGGTTAATAAAAGCCATGTACAAAACGTTGTGGGGAGGACTGGTGGCTGAGAGGAGATGCTCAAACACGAGTGTGTAAGTAGCACTGCCATTCTGTCAGTGAAGTGAGGGGCTCTTAAAGAGGGACCAGTTAAATCCCATCTGGCTGTCAGTCACACCTAATTTTGTGCAGGGCTAGGAAATAATCACTTGCATTTAAGAGTTAAAAAACTGAACCCCTTTGAATCAAGACATTATTTTATGTTTGCAGTTTTGTCTTTTTTTCCACGGGGTAGGTGAGGGACAGTAACACCTGAGTAGTCTTTGCCCCAGCTCTGTGCACTAGGATGTTTGTGGAAGACAATGATTGCGAACTATAATATTCAGAATGATTCAGTGGCTTGTTTGTTTCTAAAAGAAAATAAGAAATTTGTTTCTCTTCTTGCCTCTGGGTTGCCTTCAGATGAAGAAACACATGACCAATCTGTTTCTAATCACCAAAGGACACAATGGGGGCAGATTTGGGTCTCTGACCTAGGTTATCAAGTAGGTTTGGCAGCTTAAAAAAGCTTGTGTCCTGGGGAGTCATCAACAGTTACTTTACCTTAAACGGCCATTTCCTGACTTTAACAGCTTACAGATATTTTTGAATTGTGGACAGAAGTGTAGAAAATTCTAATGGCAAAATCGGCAGCACACTGGAGCCTGCCTTCCACTTGAGCTTTCTCTGTTGGTGGACGCCCTTCTGTTAGATTTTGCATAAAGATCAGATGGCAAAATGTAGCTCCTTGCAAAAGCAGTAACTGCTTTGGAATTACCATAAATTTTTGTTGATTATGTATAATTGGGTGTCTTTTTATTCTAATTACTGGCATTTAATTTCACTCTTAGCTTACGCAGTGGAGCTGGCTTCTGTATTGTCTTGTGTGTGCAGTAGAGTGAGACAGCCTTACTGCCTTTCAAGTGCTGTTTTATTCTGTACTTCAGAGGGGGAGTATCGGGCAAGATGTTACAGATGTTGACAGTTTGGTGCTGGAAATGACACTTCAGTTTAATGATAAACTGTATTTTGTTCTGTTATTTAGTTTTTTAGAGACAGTTTTGATATGGACATCCTGATGGCTGGGGATTTGTCATCCTGCCTCAGCCTCCCAAGAGCTGGGATTATAGGCATGTGTCCCCATGTCCGACTGGGCATGAGAAAGGAATTGACTTGTAGAAGCTCTAAAATAATCCATATTCTGCATTCCCTTTAAAAGGCAGCTATATCTTTTCTTCTGTACAGTTTTCTTCCAACAGTTACTTTTCTGTAAAAGGGATCATTTTCTTTTTTGGGGAGGAGTGCGAAGGTATTTCAGATGTTACAATTGATGCAGTGCTAGAGCTTGAACAGTTGTTCTCAGTGTTGTAGCAGACGCTCAGCGCCCATGAGTGTGTATGGGCACTAGCTCAGGGTCAGGCTGCCTGCGCTGGAACACTGACCATTATTCCTGAAGAACTTCACTCACTTTCTGCCTCCATTTTCTTGTTGATTTAATACGTTTTTTTTAGCTGGGAACTGTGGCTTGGCTCTAAACTCAGATACTTGGGAGGGTGAGGGCAGAGGTTCTGGAGTTCAAGGCCAGCCTAGGCAACTTAGTGGAACCTTGTTGGGAATTTTATTTTATTTTTTATTTATTTTTTTTACAAAAAGAGGCTGTTAGCATAGCCCAGTTGTAGAGTGCTTGCCTAGCACTCCTGAGGCTTTGGATTCTGGAACCCCCAGAACAGCCAAAAAGGAAAAGAAAGAAAGGGGTGTGTGTGTGTTTGTGTGTGTGTGTGTGTGTGTGTGTGTGTGTGTATGTTAATATCTTCACAGGGTAATTGTGACAATCCAATGAACTTCTAAACATGACATAACACAGGTGCTTCTTGACCAGTAAATTGCTTTCATATGAGGTTGTGCTGTTGGGTGTTGATGTGACTACTAATCATGACATTCTGGCTGCAAAGCAGGGTGTCAGTTTGTACTCCCTGCTTCCAGGAAGCATGTAAACTTTAGAACCCTATATAAAACAGGTCCAAACACATTGCCAATTTACTAATGCAGACAGTGAAGAGAAATGTTGGAAAATGTCACTGAGAAATGGGTTGAAGTTTTGTTAGCTGTCCTGTGATGCCTGGCTTATTAATTTGTAGAGTTAGAGATCATGTGACCTCTTTTGGGCCTTGGCGTTGACACTGTCTGAGATGGCAAGGGTACAGTTGGAAGGCAGGCGATGAGTAAACTAGAAATACACCCATAGCTTCAAGACAGAAAGCCTGTGGCCCAGACGTCTCCAGGAGTCAGCCCAGAGCTATGGAGATGCTGTGCAGGGCTCAGACATGCTGCCTGTGGGTTTTTCTCTGAAAGTGAAGTGAGTTCATTTTGAATTCTTTGATACAGTCTGACCCATATGCTGACAAACCAAGAAGCCATCAGTGACTCTTCTGCTTGTTGGGCTTGTATGTGCAATCTTTTTGTTTCCATATTGCTCTGCATGAATTACTTGAAAAAAATATGGAGAGCGTGAATTTAACTGAAAGCTTGGTAAAGTTTAGAAACGTGAAAAGCAGTTGCCATCTGTGGTCAGGGCATTGCACTAAGTGCTAAAAACGAAAGCTAAATAAGACCATATCCCTGCCCTCTCCCATTATGACAAATGTTTTGGAACATCCAGGAGATGGAGATGTTCCAAGTGGCCAGAGATAGTCTACAAGTAACTTTGTTCTTGTCTTTGTCTTTTTTTTTTTTTCCTCTCTACTCCAGGTACCGCTGGCTACCCAGCAGGAGAGGAGGGGTGTCAGGGTTTGGTGTGCCCCCTGCTAGCATGAGGAGAGCTGCTGATCAGAATGGCGGAGGCGGGAGACACAACTGGGGCCAGGGCTTCCGACTTGGAGACCAGTGAGGAGCAGCCCTTGGCCTGCCCACCAGCCATGCTAAGCAGATGACAGTTTCCTCCCAGTACTGGGCACGCTTAATGGCCAAGTTCTTGCTGCCGCTCTTGGACCTGACCCACGCTGAATGTAGTCTTTCAGTACAAGACGACATTTTTAAATCCTGACGGAAAATACAAGTGTTCCTCAAGTTTCATGATTTTCATTCAAGTCCTTACTGCTATGAAGAACAAATATCAGCTGTGCAGATTTCTAAACTGACTCACGTTCTGGTGTCTTCTTCCCTTTCCATCTGAATAATGGGTGGGGCAAGTGGGATTGGTTAGCCAAGCCCTGCCAAAGGATCCCTTCCTCTTTCTCACACACTTGTCCCCAGAGTTGCAACTTGAGTTGTCCACAAAATGGTTTTGCCTTTGACAAACTCTTATTTATTGACTTTTGCCAAAGCTTGGTCACAAAGAGCTTGTTCACACATCGCTCTCAGCTGTTGCTGGCAGGACTGTGACAGTAGGGAGAAGACTGGAGCAGCGGGCGAAGAGCTTCAGCTGTGGGGACTCTGTCAGCCAGACAGCAGTGCAGCCATTTGCTGCCTCCGCAGATATTTTTATACGAAAAGCACCACTGAGTCAGTGAGGGCCCAGTCTGGGAATAATGAGGTTTAGGAGTTGTTGCTAGGCACTTTTCTCCCCCTAAGCCATGTGATCAAAACCATAGTGGAGTTGCTTCTAACACAGAGAATGGGTTCAACATGATCTCTTTGTGTTTCTTCCATGGGTGTGCTGGCTTTGTGTACCCAGAGCTGTTGTGCTGTGCTGTGCTGTGCCGTGTTGTGTTAGGAGGTTCCAGATCACATTGGCCAGACATGTCCCTGGAGGCAGGCTTCAGGGCTTTGTTTCCGTTTCATCCTCACTGTGGATGTGTGTTCATTGAGTCAGCAAAGGAGAAAGCGTCAGACTCTTTATAAAGATTTTTCTTTCATTGTTTTTTGTCCCTTAATTTTTTGGTCAGGTGTTTTAGTTAATGGTGAGGGAAGTATGGCTCTTCGGATGTGGATCAGTCAATCAGTTTTTAAGGCTAATAGCACACCTGAGTAAGTGACACATAACTAGAGGTTCCAATAGCTTTAGAATTATTTGTCTTTATTCTCTTGGGTCATGCATGTATACATTTTGTGAATCAGACCTACTCCCTTTTTATAGGTGGGCTTTTGCCAGCCGAGCTTGGCTCATCACTAAATAAAATTTACTGAAGGCTACAGTGCTTTATATAGTTAATTTATGCTTTTATTCTGAAACCAGACTGCTGGGAACAGTGTGGTGTGGCCGCTATACTTTGAATATTGTCCAAAGGTTTCCAGTACTTTGGTTGGTTCCTTGCAGGAAGTGTGCCCTAACAGTATGTCTTGTCTTTATCTGCTCATTAAAACTGTGATGTGTGTTGTATTAGGAAGTGGGAGTTTAGAAGTTTGTGTACCTCTCCATATTTAATTTATATGATAAAACAGTTGGGTGGAGAGAGGCTGAACCGAAACGCCTTGATTCTCCTGCTGTCCTGACGCTTCATAAAATGTGTTTGTAAAATTCCACATTCTCCCTTTGGCATTGCACAGGCTCTCCCTGTGCAAGGTGGAGGCTCGAACTTGGAAAGGACTGTACCAGTGAGACAGCAGGAGATTCTGCTACACTCTCTTACCAGGCTGGCTCCTGAGAGCACTGTCTTTTCTAAGGATCTGCAAGTATGTAGAACTTTTCTGTTCAAGGCAAAATATTCATTAAATTCTTTCTCCTGAACATGGTTAGGAGGCTGATCATTTTATTATCTTGCCTGGATTACCAGTCCTGGGATAGTTGTACCAAAGTGAGCTGTTTTAGTTTTGACTTCACAAGGTAAGACATCACAGTGGGTTCTCTTTATGAATGTGAAAAAAACCTTATTTTGTACAGACAGCTTTCCTTTTTGTAACTAATCCTTTTTACTGGTAAATATTGTAAATTAAACTGCAACTTGAAGGCTGTCTATGTTAAGTTTCCATACCTCTGCTGTGCTGTGTTGTATGATGTACTTTATGTTAATTGTCTTCACTGGATCAGTTTTATGTGATCTCCAGTAGGTTTTGGTTAGCAGGACACAGCAAGCCTTTTGTATATGATGTTGTTCATATATTAGAGAATGTTGGAATTCCTGAAGAATTAGTACTGAGTTTTCCTTTGTGTGTGTGAGAGAGTGTATGCGATTGTGATTGTATATGTGTGAGAGTGTATGAGTGTGAGAATGAATGTGTGTGTAAATCTTTGAGAGTGTATGTGAGAATGAGCAGACACGTGTGTGGTGTGATGTGGTGTGGTGTGTATGTATTGATTGGGTCTTGGTATATAGCCCAGACTGTCTGTAAACTTGGGATACTCGGCCTCCCAAATTCTTGAATTAGGTGTATACCACCACCTCTGGAAGCAGGGTGCTTCTAGATTTTAGGTTTTCACCCATGGGCGTGAGTGTTGGAACTCTGGAATTATATAAACCTTTCCTTATGTAAGAACCCCAGAGTAGAACGCACATGCCTAGTTTTTTATCTTAAAGGTGAACAGTTTGAGTATGGTTTCCTGGCCTTCCGGTGCAACACAAAGAAGCAGAGCCGTGCACCTCCTTTCTCTGTTTAATAGAGAAATAATAGAACAAGAAGGAAAGGTCCTATTTATTTGAAACGATGGGACATTGCCAGCCTCGTGATGTTCTGAGCTACCTTTTGAATAGCACTAATAATAGGCAGTGTCTCAGTTGCAAACATCTTCATTGCCAACTGTGAAAGATCCCTTGCCAGTTTACATTTTCAGTAGCGACAATACCAAATAATGAACTTGTTAACTCTTGGGCAAAGGTATGGCTCTTTCTGAATTTCTCCCTGATAGTATCTTAGAAGCCTGGCTTGGGCAGCTGTGCTTGCTGGCAGTTTGCTTTCCAGAGTGACTCTGGGTTGGTTGCATGCACGGCCTGTGTGATTCCTTGGGTGTGTGGTTTAAGCCCAGAGCTCCTGTCTCCTGGTTCCCTTTTTCCACACTGTTCTCTCTGATTTGTCCTGACATGTTAATGTCTATGTGCAGGTGTATTCCATTGTGAATATTTTAGGACTCCGTGGCTGCTTTTCTGCCATGACACTCGTTTGGGATTGGGGCTGTGGGGAGGAATTATCTTGTGTCATTTCCTTTCTACATGTTTATAAAGTTTCTGGTAATTCTGATACTCAGTTGGCTTTGGAAACCAGTGCTTAAACCACTTTTTTCTTTTATTAAATGTGTTCTGTTGATAATTTCATACTCGTGTTTATATAGTACGTTTTGATTACGGTGACACTCATCCTCTCATCCCTCTTACACCTGTTACCAGCCCCCTACAAGTCCCTTTCCCACATTCGGAGTTGGGCTGTGAGCAAGAGTTTAAGCAGGGCTGTTGGCATGTTTACAGGCTTGCTGCTAGTCACCGGAGCGTGTTGAGCTCACCAGTGGGTACACAATTGAAGACAACGTCTGCCCTCCCCCAGAATGCATCAGTAGCTCATAGCTGAGCAGGAAAAGTAGGGTCCCATAGGCCCCTTGGTGATGTGGGATTGCCTCTTGACAAGCCCAGTCTAGCACAGGCCCATGGCTGGTAGCTGCTCCTGTTCTGAGCGCATGATTGAAATGGCTGGGCCATACCCACATGATTTCCCTGATCTTCCACTCTTCCAGCTCTTTGATTCTTCCTTTTCCTCTGCCTTGTTCCAGTAGCTTTAAAAGGAGTGATAAGGATGTCCAGTTGAGAGCTCAGCCCTCCACTGTAAGTATCTCTATTTGCTACCTTTCATTGTAAAGTATTTAGAAGGCAGCCTGATACTGTGTCCCTTTAGCTAAATAATAGTAAGTTTCCACTAGGGCCTAAGACGTCAGCCATGAGTTTTTAACTCTGCTTATAGTGCCAGGCATGGCAGTTGTACCATAATTGCGCTAGTGGGCACAAATTACTTTGTATGTTGGTATTGTAGTTTGTAGGGTTTTCAGCAGAGTTGGGCCACTCTCAACAGCTTACGTTGCATCTTCTGGTACTATGAAGGCTAGCTACCCAGGAGGAAACCTCCAGCTCAGATCTAGTTTGATTTCTCTGTCTCCTGTGCCCAATGTATGTGGTGTCTTCAGCCATAGGGTTTCTGTCAACTCTGGATAGTTGGAGGGCAGCCAAGAGGAATTTCAAGGACCTGTATTGTCCTGAAAACTTCGCGAGCCTCCCTGACCACAGCTCATAAGGACGCATCCCATACTTAGCACTAGGATTTGGTTTAGTAACACCTGACTCTTTTCACCCTCCTAACTCTCATTTTTTACTCGGCTGATATAGTAGAAGGTTTCCATTTGACTTTTTCCTGCACCCTTCATTCTGTAAACCAATTTTTGAAGTCCCCCCCCCCCAGATAAGGAAAGACTCAAAGATTAAGTCATACAGCTAAGTGCCAAAACCGAACCTAACTTCATGCTGTTCTTTCTTGAAACCGAAGCAGATGCCGGCAGGATACGGTATGCCTTCAGGATGTATGCTTTCTACTGAGGCAGTCCCCTTGGCCCATCTTATGCAATCTCGTATTTGTTATGTCATTAAAGACAGTTACAATTCAGCAAGCCTCCAGAATGGAAATGTTAGTTAGGAAGAGGAGCTTGGTGTTGAGGAATTGGTAGGCAATTGTAGGCTAAAGTAGTGTTCTGGGGAGAGGCACTAGCAAGAGTAGCAACAAAGGTAATTCAGAAATTTGACTGTTAGGTGTAGCAGCCTGTGCCTGTAACCCTGGTTCTGGACATGGAGGTACGGAGATCAGTGCATCCTTGAAGCTCATTGACCTAACCTGAATTGATTCAGGGTCAATGAGAAACCCTTTCTCCAAAAGTGAAGGTGAAGTGCGATCCAGGAAAGATATCTAATGTCCCCCTCTGGCCTCTACACACATGTACACAATGGCATGCACAGGTACCCATACCAACAAGTACAGTACAACCTACACAAAAGAAAGTTTGGAGCCAAGAGGACTTTATAGCTGGACATGCAGAAAGCAGTAGAGTGTGGCTGGGAAAAGGCTGAGAAGGAAGATGGGGACCGAATTCAGTGGAGGGAGTTAGGAGAAAAGGCTAGGGCAAGAAGGGAAAGACAAACTGGCCAAATTTTGTGTTGGTAGCTATGGTGCAGTTTCTGATAAGGCTTGCTGTGACTTAAGGTGCTGAGATTGAGGGTGGGGGGATGGGAGAGTAACGAGAGAGAGACAGACTGCAGGATTCCTAGGACTTAATGAGGACAAAGGTTGCTCATGCTAACTGGTCTCCACTGGCAAGCTCTGTAGGTCCAGGTGAGGGAGAGGAAGTTCTGATTCGGCGTCATCCTGCGGGGTCCAGCCTAGACAGTATTTCATCAAGGAGAGACAGCGGCCTGTAGGGAAAATTAGGTGCCATCCCATGTGTCCCGTTGGTACCCTGTTCTTTGGCACACACACTTTGCCATTTGCTTATCTTTTCCATGGTTGATAATTGTCATTCCGTGTTCAAAACTGTCCTGGAACAGTAAAGGCACACCAAATAAAATGCAGGTGGTTTGTGGGATTTTTTTTTTAAGTTGGTTTTTGAGACAAGGCCTCATGTAGGCCCTATTGGTCCCACTGGGTGGCTGAGGATGGCCTTGAACTTCTGATCCTCTCTTCTGTCTTCTAAATGCTTGGATTATAGGCATGTACCAACCGTGCGTGGCTTATGCCGTGCTAGGGATCAAACTCAGGGTTTTTTTTTTCGCATGCTAGGAAAGCACCTTACCCACTGACCTGGATCGCCAGCCTTGTCACGTGTTTTTTCAATTCTGATGAGTAGAGGTTTTGGCCTGCTTTAGGAGAGAGCTAGGACCTGGTCTCCTAAGAGCATTCAAAGATTTGGTGGTTTATGTAAAAAGTCATAGTCCTCTGAGGAAAGATTAAAAGAGTTTGGAATAATGGGAAGAATGTACTCAAAATGTTTCTTTTAAAAACAACAAAACAGTCCTTGTCTACAGTGTGTGGTTAGTTACATATTCATGAGCCTCAGATTTGGGGTGGTTCGGGTGGAGGAGATGGTACAGACTGAATTCAGGCAAGCAAGAGTGTGTAGGAGTTAACTGAAGGTGTAAATTTAGTTTGCTCTCTGAGAAATTCCCCTGGGGTCAATGCAGACGTCAAGCGTAGTAGGGAGAGGAAACCCCTGCCATAGCGAGGTACCACACAGACCTTGGAATATAGAATTGAATTTTAGGTACAGGACAGGCTCACTTGGGCAGAATAACAGGGCTCATTGGAAGCTTTCACCTGACCCAGATGAATCTGATTTCTCCTCAGTGTGCTGGCCTTTTCCCAAGGGCTGGCATAGACACAGTGGGTCCTTGTTAAGTAAGGACAATCACCGTTAGTATCAGGAGCCTTTGGCTTTGGGCTGAACTTGTCTTGATAAAGAAGTAGGAAGCCCAGCTCTAAGAATGTAAGCATCCCAGTCAGGGCCTGATTTTCTCCTGGTGGTGCTTGGACCTGTTCCTGGAGATTTTGTGGTCATATAGGCTCCCAGTTTAGGAAGAACCCTGGCTAAGGTAAGACCGAAAAGTCTATTGGAGGGGTTTGGAAGAACTCGTGACGGGAGGATCTGCTGAGAACTCTTACATTGTCAGGACACCCGGGATCCAGGCGGCAAGCATTGGGCTCATCTCTCGATGGGCCATGTTCATTTCACCATTGGTTGTGTTCTTGTGTTCCCTTTAGAATTCAACTCTCTGGTCTTGTTGGCCCACATTAGACATTTTTCTCCTAGCTTTAAATTCAGGAAAAAACATTTGACTGTCAGCCCCATTACAACTACCCATAATAGGAGGAGAGGTCATTATCTAAAAGCACATCAGAGTGCTCTTGCCAGAAGAAGGAAGAAGTGGATGCTGGGTAGGCAGCAAACCCTGACTGGGTTTGTATGCCACACATTTGACCTCCTGGGAAAAGCCACCGACTGTGTTTCATTTTAGCCTGAAAATGAGACAGTATTCCCACTCTTGAGCTTGGCTACCAAGAATTTAGCAGAGAGTGTACCGTTTGCTGATTAGGTTAGGGACAGAAATGATGGGGGTTGACATTTAACATCAGGGACTGAGTGGCTGGCTGGACTTGAGGGTAGGTACCCTGTCTCCAACAGCCTTCCCTGTGTAGGCTATCTGGGAGAGTTATTAGGGTCTCTGTTGCTGAGACAAAACACCATGACCAAAAGACAAGTTGGGGAGGAAAGGGTTTATTTGGCTCACACTTCAGCACTGCTCTTCATCACAGAAGTAAATCAAGGACAGGAACTCAAACAGGGCAGGATCCTGGAGGCAAGAGCTGATGCAGAGGCTGTGTGTGTGGGGGGGAGCTGCTTAGTGGCTTGCTCCCCATGGCTTCCTCAGCCCACCTTCTTATAGAGCCCAGGACCACCAGCCCAGGGATGGCACCACCATGGGCTGGACCCTCCCCCATTGAACACTAAATGAGAAAATGTCTTACAGCTGTGTCCCAAGGACACATTTCCTCAACTGAGACTCCTTCCTCTGGGGACTCTAGCTCTGTCAAGTTGACACAAAACCACCCAGTAAAACTGACCTCTTGTTAGCTTGACACACAAACACATCACTATTAAGCTATAACCCTTTCTTTCTTCTTATTCATACTCAAGATCTTAAATAACTTTAAAAGCCCCACAGTCTTTAGAAATTCAAACACATTAAAATTTCAGTGTCTTTAAAATGGCCAATCTCTTTAAAGATACAAAGTCTTTTAAATTTCAAGTCTCTCAACTGCAGCCTCCAGTAAAATACTTTAATTAAAGAGGGTAAAATTGGCACAGTCACAAATCCAAGCAAAACAAAATTCTACCCATCCAACATCTGGGATCCACTCACCTTCCAGAAATCTGCACTTGGGTCACATCTCCAGCTCCACTGCAGCACGCACAGCTTGTCTTCTAGGCTCTGGCGGGCTCCACGCCCCTGCTGCCGCTGTCCTTGGTGGTCATCCCATGGTCCTGGCATCTCCAAAAGGCTGGATTCTTCTACTGCAACTGGGCTGCACTTTTACCAATAGCCTCTCATAGACTCTCCTCATGGTCCCAAGCCTCAGTTTCATTGCATGACCCCTTCAGGTCTGGGCCTTTCACTGCCACTGAGGCTGCACCTTTACCAGTGGCCTCTCCTGGCTTCTCAGTGTCAAGCCTCAGCTGCTCTCTGTGACCCCTTCATGCCTTCAAAATGTGTACCACCTGGGTGACACATTACCAAGTCCAGCTGCCAGCACAAGGTATAACCATGACTGCCTTAGGAACACAGTTTCTCAGTGCTCTCAGGAAACAGATCCCAGAAGATTTCACCCCAGGGATAATGGTCTCTTCTTAATCACCGCTAATTTTTTAGCTCCAGCCAACTAGCATCAAGTATCCCAGCAAAGCAAACTTTTGCTGAAGTAGTATCTGTAATCACAGCTGGTTCTTCAGCCCCAGTTAACCAGAACCACAAAATCTTAATTCAGAATAACAAATGGCCCTGAGAGTCTTTAAAGTTCCCTCTGAAATTTCACAAGCCAGGCCTCTATCCTCTGCCCTGCCCTCAGCAGTCTTCCAAGTTGCCACAGAACATCCCACTGAGGTCTCGATGGCTTTTCTAGCCCAAAGTTCTAAAGTCCTTCCACAGACCTCCCCCAAACATGGTCTGGTCTGTCATCAATACACCACTACACTGGTACCAATTTGTCTTAGTCAGGATTTCTGTTGCTGAGACAAAACGCCATGACCAAAAGACAAGTTGGGGAGGAAAGGGTTTACTTGGCTTACACTTCAGCATTGTTGTTCATCACCAAAGGAAATCAAGGACGGAAACTCAAAACAGGGCAGGATCCTGGAGGCAAGAGCTGATCCAGAGGACATGGAGGGGTGCTGCTTACTGGCTTGCTTCCCATGACTTGCTCAACCCAATTTCTTATAGGACCCAGGACCACCAGCCCAGGGATGGCACCACTCACCATGGCCTGGGCCCTCTCCCATTGATCAGTAAATGAGAAAATGCCGTAAAGCTGGGTCTCATAGAGGCATTTCCTCAGAGGAGGCTGCTTCCTCTGATGACCCTAGCTTGTGTCAAGTTAACACATAAAACCATTATTGAAGAATAAATAGATTTCATAACCTAAATTCTTTGCTGTGACCGACTCTTCTCTCCATCCTTGCTTTATGTCTAGGCCCCTCCAATGTCCTGGGTAATTTAGCTCTTGCTTCAAGCCTTTACCCAACAACACAAAAAATTTACAGACCCATCCATCTCAGAACCATATGACAAAGCTGCTTGCCAGGTACAAAGGTCATGTGAGGGAAGCAGATGAATTCTGTTAAGGAAAGGAAGGTTATTCCCCATGAACCTATTCTCCGAGATTCTACTATACCCCAAATAGTGGGTTGAATGGGACTGCCGAAGTTACATGTACCAAAAACCAGAGTGTGACCTCATTTGGAAAAGTAGGTCTTTGCAGTTGTAATTAAATGCTGTTGAGATGAAGTCATCTTATATTATCTGGGTGACTCTGAATCCAATGGCGGTAGATTGGAGTTATAGGGCTGTATTATACAGGCCCATATTTCTATATTGTATGGCTGGCCAGGACTTCAGGGCACAATTTGCACCTGCTACACAGAAGGTGGTCACCTAGGCTTTGGAGACAAACTGACGCCATCCAAAACAAAGGGTCAGGATCTGCTAATGTCGCTCTGCTCCTTCTTTGTAATTTGGGAAGTGGCCTGGGAAAGAGATGTTAACTCAGTCTACGTGACCGAGCAGGCATAGATGGGAAGACGTGACAAAATGGACTGAGAAAGGTGTGGACTCGACTCCAGTCTTTCTCTCGGCTACCTAGGAAACAGAATGCTAATGAATTTCCCCCTCAGTTTACATTTTGGTATAAAAGCTATTTGGAGAATAAACACGGATGATTTTCAGGATGTGAATTCAGGACTTCATGAGGGATCCCTGAAAACTTCCTCCTGATAAAGTCATGTGAGTTGTGTCTTTATTCCCACACCTCTTCTCTGGTTTGAGAAATAATTTGTCAGGGCTGGCTGAATTCAGTGGTAAGAATCTTAGGCAACACATATATATAGCGGTAGATTAGAGTGATGTGGCCACAAAACAAGGAATGCCTTTTAGAAGCTGAAAGGCAACAGACTGTATTCTTAGGACTTTGGAAGGAAAGTAGGTCCTACTAACACCTTACTCTTGACTTCAGGCCTCCAGAATTGAGAATTATTGTCTTATTTTATATCATAAAGCCTGCAATTATGTGTCATAGCAATTCTGGAAAATTAACACACCCTGAAGAGCTTCAGTGCTGTCTGCTCACTCCCTTTGATGCAAGGAGCCCTCTTTTCTTCCTTTCATCCCTAGAACTTTCTGTCTCTGTACACGCAGGAACATTGATCATCTGATTTATTTCTCTTCAACCGAGCTGTATTCCAGCTCACCAGCGGTTGGACAGCATTGCCTAAGGTTGTGTGCATATTTCTCTTTTTTTGCTTCCTTGTTGGCAGAGACTGTGCATTTATTTCCTGGCCACCCAGACCCAAAATAATCACACAGAAACTGTATTATTACAACACTGCTTGGCCTATTAGCTCACACTTCTTATTGGCTACCTCTTATATCTTAAATTAACCCATTTCTATTAATCTGTGTATTGCTATGTGGTTGTGGCCTACCAGTAAGGTTCTATCTGGATCTGTCTCCTGCAGCAGCTACGTGGCTTCCCCTTGACTCCACCTACTCTCACTATATCTCTTCCAGCCTGACTATATTCTGCCCTGCTATAGGCCAAAGCAGATTCTTTTATTAACCAATGGTATTCACAGCATACAGAGGAGAATCCCACATAACCCCTCAAGAACTTTTAACTTTAGAAGCTGACCACAGGTTTCTTTCTGGGTCCTAGTGTCAACCATCTTTGTCATAGATCACTGTTATGGGCAGAGGGTACCAACATCAGGTTCTCAGACATTTTCTATATAGATGCTATGCTCTCATGAAACCTCAGCTCTTACATGTAAACGACAAGTGGAGCTGATCCAAACTGTGGCCGAGATGGGTCACCAACTGGAATTACAGGTATGTGCCACCATGCTCTCCTGGGCGAGGGAGATGGCTCTGTGAGTAAAGTGCTCGCTGTGTAAGCATGGGGCGGGGGGTCTGAGTTGGGATCCCAGCATCCATGTGAAAAGCCAGGTGTGGCAGTGCATGACCACAGTAACCCCAGCTCTAGAGGGGCAGAAACAGACGGATCCCTGGGGGCACCTGGCCAGGCTGCCTAGCTGGTTGGTGACGCGCCAAGTTCAGTGAGAGATCCTGCACAAATAGAGTGGCAGAGACAATTTCTAGCCTCCATGTGTGCACGCTCGTTCGCCCTTGCTCACGAGTATCTGTGTACATGTGTGCGAATGTACACGCACAGGTTCTGATCTGGCTTCCTTTCTGGGCTACTGCTGTAGAGGCTGTCTTCTGAGCCTCAGGTTTCTCAGGGAGCCAAGAAATAGCTCACCCTCCCTCCTTAGTTTGCTAACTGCAGAATAAGCACAGCTATTCAATGGAAGACAAATATTGGTATCACTGTAGGGTGCGGCTATGGGGAGGTCCTAAAACTGGACCTCAAACTTTGAAAGCCTCCGCTGGCCACTGGCACAGCTGGGTAAGGACAGTTGGTGGCTTACATGGGGGAAGCTTCTGGGGGTCCATCTGTGTCCCAGAACTGCGCTGAGTTCCTTACTAATTACTACATCTTTCAGGGAAGAAAAATGAGAGGTTTCTTACTTTTCCATTTTGGGAAATTGCTTTCTCTTCCCTGGAAATTCAGAGGTAGAATACTAAATACTTGCTAAGAGGGTTCCTTTTCTATTCCCATTCCTATGACAGAAAGTGCCTTTTGGGGGACCCAGGAGGTGTATGTGCACTGATAGCTGTGACAGCCCCCAAATCGCCATCTTTTTTTTTTTTAAGTCACACTAGAGATTTAGTGCCTGTTTAAATTACAGTCCAGTGTGGGTAAGCAAGCAGGACAGTGGGGGTGAAGAGGCAGGAAGTGAGTATGGGGCTCAACTCGCTGAGGTGTTTGGAGACTTGGAGTCCCTTCATCTGCTGCAGGGATTTTGAACATCGTTTTGTGCCATGCTAAGAACTCACTTCATCTTCTAGGGCCTGAGCCTACCATTGAATCCTTTGCAGTTAAGGGTCAGGCTGAAGAAGAGAAAGCTAGGAGAGAAATACAGACATCTTTCCTAATGGCCAGGCCGAAAGTAGCACACGTCAGTGTGCACACACCCACACATCATCTGTTGGCCAGAGCACCTCACAGCATCCCAGCCAACTACAAGGAAACTCAGAAATGTAATCTCACGCACACAGGAAGAGGCTCAAAAGAAGGCTGGAGAGAAAACACAAAAGCAAACAACACCACCTTAGTACAGTGTCACCTTTCAGTGACTGTGACCCAGCTAGTAGAGCCGAGAGACAGACACCCTACTTGAACCTGCTCTGGAGGGACTGTTTAAACAAAACAGATGCTGTCTGGGTTTTAGGAAATTTATATACTGCACTTTCAGAAAATAGTGTGTGTAGCTTGATGGATTTTTGTAAGCTGAATGTCTTTGTTACTTCTCTCTGCCGTGGCCAAATACCTGACAATTCAGCTTAAAGGAGAACAGGCTCACTACAGTTTGAGGGAGTACAAGCTCATGTTGGCTCACAGTTGGAGAGAAAGTCTACCATGGTGGGGAAGGCATCATGCAGGATTATGAGGCAGCAGGTCACATTGTGTGCACAGTCAGGAATCAGGTGACAAATGGCACTCGGCTGACTTTCTCCTTTCTCTGCATCCAGGACCTGAGGCCGTGGAATGGTGCCACTAACACTTCAGGCGAGTCTTTCCACCTCAGTACCGTCTAGAAACTCCTCATAGACACGAACAAGGCTTCGACTCTGGTGATTCTAGATGTTGTCAACCTGACATTCGGGCTTAGCCACTGCATTGTGTAACTAATGACCCATTAGAGTAGAGGTCACCAGCCCTCCAGGAAGTCCCCTTGCACCTTCTTTCTCCAACAACCCCTAGTGAGCTATTACTAGGCCTATTGTTACTTCTCTCTGCCGTGGCCAAATACCTGACAATAGGCCTCATAGACTGGTGTTTGCTCAGTTTTTAGTACCATGTAAATGGGATCATGCCATGTGTTCTTTTGTGCCTGACTTCATTGATTTAATAAGGTGTTTGTGGGAGTCATCCTTATTTCTGGTGCTTATCCTTTTGGCCATAGCGTGAATAAAGCATGCTTTGTCCATTCCATTGTGGGTCGCATCTCGATAGATTTATGATATGATTCATAGTGCCTCCATGAACACTCTGTCATATATCTTGGTGTCAATGTGCATGCATGTTTCGGTGGTCTGCACTATATCTAGGAGTGGGACTGCAGAGTTCAGAGTATGAACATGTTCAGCCGTAGTAGCAACCATTGGAAACTAACAGGTTTCCCAGGCCAGTGAGATAGCTCAGAGGGTAGAAGTATGTGTTGTACAAGGTGCAAGAGAGAACCAACTTCTGCAAGCTGTCCTCTGACTACCACACATGCACCATGGCATGTGTCTGCATGTGCATGCGTACTCATGAACACACACACACACACATTAAATAAAAATGTTTAAAAAAAGAAATTTGGGGGGCTGGAGAGATGGCTCAGTGGTTAAGAGCATTGACTGTTCTTCCAGAGGACCTGAGTTCAATTCCCAGCAACCACATGGTGGCTCACAACCATCTGTAATGAGATCTGGCACCCTCTTCTGGCCTTCAGGCATACATGGAGGCAGAATGTTGTATACATAATAAATAAATCTTAAAAAAAAAAAAAAGAAATTTGGATCTGGAGAAATGGATCAGCAGTTTAGAGCACTTTTTGCTCTTTCAGAGGACCAAGGTTCAATTCTCAGCACCCACATGGTGGCTCACAATCATTTGTAACTCCAGTTCCAGCAGATCCAACACCCACTTCTGACATCTGCTGGCACCAGGCCAGCAGTATAGGGTACACATGCATACATGTATATATGGTATACATGCATACATGCTGGCAAAATCTTCATCACATAAAATAAATCAATCTAAAGCTAAAATAAGCATCTTAACAGACTTCTAACTGAATGGGCTGACCCTGGTGATGTGGTGAGAGTGTGTATGTCGTTTGCCCTCTGGGGGCTCCCCAAAGCCCTCACTCTGCCTTACTTTGTCACCCTGCAACCCGAGGCCCTGCTAAAAGCCTTGACTTCTTGTGGCCAAAAAAGTACCCACAACCTAAGTTTTGGAACCCAAAACCCTCCTCCCTTTTCTTCATTCTTCCTGTCTCCCCAGCCGCTCTCTCCAGTATGCAGCCTCCATGTTGGAGAACAGGCCTCACACAAGGAAGAACAAGGTCACCAAGGCCGGAAAAGGCAAAGATAAATTTCCTTTAGGGGTAGTGGTGGGGAGGGAAGCTGGGATCACTCCCGCATTAATGGTTTTTGTATCTGCCACACAGAGAAGGGGAGTCACAGAAAAGCCCTTAAAGACCATTAAGACGAAATACCTGAGGAGAGTAGATTCTTATTAATATTCAAACCCGCAGGCTTGTGATTAGAGGAGACAGGACTGCAGTGAGGAGGCAGAGGACCCACAGCTCTGTAAGGAAAGACAGGGAGGGCGTTGGGGGAGGAGCCTGCTGCTGGGGCTGTTAGCTCCCGGCAGGGAACCCAGTGACCCCTGGGCTGGGCCCTGGAGGGTCCTGTGGGTGGATTAGAGGCCAAGGTTCTAACTTCACCTTAGCGGGTCCTTGATTAATGTGCACCTGGGGAGGGGCGGAGGCGCGAGCTTTTCCAAGTCTCATGAGAAATACATTAATCAACATTACTGGGTCCCACTCAGACTAAGTGGCCTCTTGTGATTAGGAAGGGGCTCTTGAAAAAAAAAAAAAAAAGAAGCGGTCTTTTTAGCATTTTGATATTTTCAACATGTACGTTTGACAATGGCTTTCTTGATGCGGGGGGTGGGGGGTGGGGTGGGGTGGTGGTGGTGAGAGGAGCTGTTGTCCAGGGAGAGGAGAGGAGTGTTTTCTCTCTCTCCCCCTCCTGCCCCCTGTGTGTGTGTGTGTGTGAATACACTCACCTGAGAAACAAAGACAGAAAGAGGCTCGTGGGAGCGTACTTAGGCAGCGGGCCACGCTCTTCTCTCTAGCGTGCAGGCTGCATTCCCACTGGGCGCCTTTCTCTGAGCGGGAGCTGCAGCCCGCAGGGAGTGAGGGCAGCTGAGGCGGGCCCTTTCTTCTTTCTCAGTCATACATTCTCCAACTCCAGGGTGCCAGAATTAGGATACAACCCAGTCTTACTTCAAAATGGGAAGACCAGTGTGAGATTAGATCAGATATTATAAATACACCCTTCAACTAGCCTGAGAAACTTCACACACACACACACACACACACACACACACACACACACACACACACACACACACACACACACACACACACACACACACACACACACACACACACACACACACACACACACACACACACACACGCTCTTCATCATGTGTCCATTTAGTCCTTACTAGTTACCCTGAAAGGGTCTGTGGCTCTGAGCTGTTGGGGATACCAGGCTCAGAGGCAGCCAGTGACCCCTCTAACCAGTCATTTGCTGAGCCTAAGTCCCTGCTTTCTGTGATCATCAGTATGACCTGGGATGCCGGGCAGGCTTTGATAGAGCTGGTGTTGCCCTTGGCCAGCTTGATGACTTTGAACCAGTTGCTGAACCTCTCTGAGCTTCTCAGCTTTATAAAGAGAAGAACGAGCCGCAGCGCCTGCCTCACGGATTGTGAGAACTCAGTGAGCTCATGTTGGGGAGGAACACTCTGTCTACAGCAAGCGTCTGCCCCTGCCTCCTTCCTGTGCTCTTTAGGCCTGACATCAGTTTGATCCTCAGAAGAGGCTGTCAGGATGGTGTTGTTACAAATAGGGAAACAGAGGGTCAGAGATGCAGAGAGCCTGCTCACCCTGCCAGGACCTGCTTCAGTGAAATAGCAGTGGCTTCACTTAGCTCCAGGCTCATAGTGATGTGGCGTCAATTACAGAAGATGTTGTGTGCCCAGAGATCATTTCCCACCATCAGAAATGATTTTATTTGCTTCGAAGACAGCTTGGTGGATGTAAGTTAAAAAAACAAAAAAACAAAATGTAAGTTTTTTTTTTTTTAAATCACCTCGTCCCTATAAAAATCTGAAAAGCCCCAATTCTGCTTCTCCTCCTGTGGCTAACTCACACTCCAGTGGTCAAAATGGACACTTGTAAGAATGTAGACAGCAACATTACCTGCAATAGAACCATGCGAGAAACAAGCCAATGTCTAACAGTGCTGGAGTGGCTGAGTTCTCGCTTACTGTGCAATGTAATCCTGTACACCTGATCACCGTGCTGCCGTGGGAAGCAATACTGACAGTTCTGAGACAAGTGAAATGGAAGAAGCTGTACACAAACCAGTATGGGCCCATTGCTGAGAAATTTGAGGCTATGATGCTAGGAGTTAAGCTACTGACTATGTTTAGTGAGGGAGTAGTTGCCAGAAAGGCCGATGGGACTCATCTAGGACTACTGATCAACTTACTGGTATGGGTGGTGATTCAGTTTATGACACTTTACTGAGCTGTATATTCATAATTAGTTTACTTTTCTGTGAGTATATCCTCCAGTTTTGTTTGCTTAAAACATTGTTGGGTAACTAAGAAGAATCCTTGGGAAACCTGGAGAACCAGGCTGGAGGCTGTGCTCTGGGAATAATACCAATTCTGCTGCAGAACTTATTGAATGAGGGAACTGCCGTCGCACAGTGTGTGTAAGCTTTATACTACCCAGCCCTACCTGCCCAGGGATAGCACCTGCACAACGGGATGGGCCCTCTTACATCAATTAATGATCAAAAAAAAATGTTCCACAGACATGCTCACAGGCAATTCTGGTGAAGGCAATTCATAGGTTGAGCTTCTGCCTTCCTAGGTGTGTTAAGATGGCAGCCAAGATTAGCTATCCCACCACCCCAGCATCAAGGCCTCCTTCTTCAACAAGAGCTCAGCAAATTCTGCCACCTTTTCAAAACATGGATGTTGACTGGTGCCTCTATTCCAATTGTTCCTATGTTGTGGAGTCAGTGTTCGCTCTTAGCTGCAAGAGAGGTAGGCAAAATAAGACCAACTTCGGTTTGGAGATAGAAAGCAGGAATTCTTCAAATGTAAGAGGGCTGCAAACAGAGCCATGAAATATGGGAGAGGGCCACACTACTATATTTATTTAACAAGGACCCTTTGGGAAGAATGACCTTGTTTTCTCATGGCCCTAATGGTGGAATAGATGTTTATTGGCATCTAGCTCCATACCTACCTTTTGATACATTTTCTTCTACCACAAAGACTGAGAAACTGATTTTTTTTTTGGTTCTCCTGTCAGATAGATCCCTATAGGTTTTTCTTTCTTTTTGTAAAGGGCACCAGTGTGATATAAGATCAAAAGGCAGAAAAAAGTAGAAGTTATCTTCTTCCCCTGGCGATAGTGTCACTGGTGCTTAGGTCCACGAACTCTGGCTCCTATCTCCATGTACTTTTCCCAATATGAATGCTGTAATCACCCACCTTATTTTGCTGATGAACAGGTACTGAACACACGGGCATCTCAGAGCCTTAGGATGGAGGTTTTACGTAGGTGTATTTGTAAGGGCTAGGGGAATTGAGCTTTCTACGCTATACAGAGAGGGAGGATGCTATAGGCCTGGAGCACGTGATGGAAGAGCAAGAGAGTTATCAGCATGGCAGTCCTAGAGTCAGGTCGCCCTGGACTCCCATCCTTTGCCATCTTCCAAGGGACAGCCTAAGCACTTACATGTCTTCTGGCCTCAGTTTCCTCACTAACACTGGGAGAGCCACAAGGAAGTTAAGTAGGCAGGTGTCTGTGAATACCCTTTGGTTTCCCATGCAGACGGCATTTTCAGACCCCACAGAAAAGCTTTGGAATCTTATCAGTGGCTCACCTGAGGGAGAACACTTGTTTGTTTGAAGGGGCATGTTCTTTTAGGCTGGGTGTTGTGCTAGGTGCTGGGGATACAGGGGAAAGACATGGCTTAGTAGGAGGTGAGGGACACGCTGAGGCTATTTGATCCTTTATGATGGAGGCATTTATGGGGATGTACAGGAGGCAGCGGCCTCTCAAGGAAGAGAACTTCTCCAGACCTGGATGTGGGAACACTGGAGATTTCTAGAAGCAGGATTTCTAGACTGAGATTTGAAAGAAGTACAAGAGTTAGCTAGGTAAAAGCAGGGATGGAAGACTATCTAAGGTATTGTGTGCAAAGGTCAGGAAATGAGAACCGTGGGGGATCTGAGGGAGCTCTAGGTGAGTACAAAGCAGGAGAGAGAGACTGGGCTGGGGTGCCTGGGAGTAGATTTGTCCCTATCATTGTGGAGGACACATTCTCTACCCCAGGAGAGAGGTGGCTGGCCTGGAGCCCAGCTTCAGGCTGATTTACAGGCATCTAGTGCCAAGAGGGGCCATGCCACCTGCTCTTAAATCCAAGGCACGTAAGACTCTGTGCCTTTGTCCAATGTTAGCAGAAGCCCAGATGAGAAGCTTCCCCTGGGATGGGTGCTCTCTGCCCCAGCCCTACGCACCATGGCACACACAGAGAAGTTGCAGGCATGGAAGCTGTTCTTGCCAGCACCTCTCCACCCTTTTCCTGCCTTCTAGTCCTGGCGCCTGTCACAATCTGATGTCCTCTCTCTTCTGGGTTTGTCAGGCTAGCAGGTGCCTGTTCTAATCCCCCACTTGCCTTCAGACAGGTGCTTCCTTTGGGGCGACAGATAAGCTATGGGATTCTCAGGAAGCTGTTCACCCAGGAGGGAGTTAAGACGCCTTCTACTGCTCAGGAAGGGGCGGGTTGAAGTTAACTAGCAGAGACAGCCAGAAGAGAAAATGCTGGGCTCCCATCAGCTCACTTGTGTCAAACCCTGTCCCCTCTCCCCTTTTCTTCCTCGTTGTTTTTGTCTCTGACCACTGGCAGGCATCGCTTCTCTCGGAACACACCTGCAACCACCAGTTTCCCATCCAGTCCTCTGCTGCCTTCTCAGTTCTGTCTTCTGTCCAGCTGTGGTTGTTGATTAACACATCGGCCTCCCCGCTTACAGCAAGTTGAAGTTCAGCAGCAGTGAATGGTACCAATGTGCTGGTCCCATGCCAGGTTCTGAATGGGCAGGGACAAAGTCCTGGGGTGGCCTATGATTAACAAAGGCACAAGCCAATGAGGTTTCCCTCCCAGTTGGTGGGAGGAAGGGACCAGCATTTGTTCAGTGTAGTTTACCCAGAAATTATAGTGCTCGTCACAAAGAAAGTCCTCAGTAAGTAAATATTGACCGAATTGTTTTGCACTGTGGATTTATTTCTCAAGTTTCCCAAAAAAGAAATGCAAGAGCACTCAGAAAGTGACTCAGCAGCGGGGCTTTGCCAGCTGCACATCTGCGTGTGCCCCTCCTGGGGATCTACCATTTCCCAGAGGCGCAGACTCTGCAGAGTAGGATGTGGAATTGAATTGTGAGAAGGAGAAAGCATGGGATAGCAGATTTCCTCTAGTCTAGGGGAACAGGAGTGCCCTTTGGAATAGCTTAGCATGGAGGACATTATGTTCCCACCGTGTGGACACTGACCAAATGATAGCTACTTACCCTACCCTTCCTCACTTGTGACAAGCACTGTTGTATACATGGCACCTTATGCCGACGGCTGTTTGCAGAGAATTGGCTACCACCTTACTGTCTCTTAAAAGTACAGAGAGCATGGCCCATAGAGGCTAGGAATTTGTTTAAGCCATAGCCATTTTACTAGGTGAAAAATGGGCGTAGAACCATGACCTTGGATTCTATGTTGGCCAACACCCCACCCCAACACACTATGCAGTTGGAATTGTAACCTCTTACTTGATGTGTTATTATCATGAAAGGTAGATAGGGTACGTCTAATCTTGAGTCTACAAGAAAGGCAGTATCTTTCTAATCATTTAGCCATCTGTACTACTTACTTTTCTTGTTGGCCAAATAGCCTGACGAGAACCAACTTAAGGGAGAAAGGACTAAATTTGGCTTACAGTTTGAGGGGTTCCCATCCATCATGGTGAGAAAGGCATGGCAAGTCACTCTGCACATGTAGTCAGGAACCAGAGAATGGACCGGCTCCTGCCTTCAATGACTCACCTCTTCCAGTAAGGCTCTAGGTCCTAAACATTCCATAGCTTTCAAAATAGCATCACTAGCTGGGGACCAGGTTTTCCAACACAGGAGCCCCGGGAGGACATTTTACATTAAAACTACAATACCATACCTTCATTTTTTGATGACTCATTGCCTGCCTGTCCGTTATCAGAACATTCAACCATCTATTTACCCGTCTACCCAACATCCACCTGAATACTCACTCAAATTTCACTATCTGTTGCTCCACACAAGTATCTAGGCATCTTCTCATTTACCTACTTGTCTGTCTATTCACTAATCTACTCATATGTTCACAACCTATTCATTCAGTCCATCCATCCATCTGTCCGTCCATCCACTCATCCATCTATTCATCCATCTATCTGTCCATCTGTTCATCCATCCATCCATCCTTCATTTAGTTTATTAATATATATTAAATATCTACTACAGGCCACACAGTGCATGAAGGTGCAAGGGCTACCAAGGAGACTGGGTTGTCTCTTTCGTTTGAGGAGCTCTGTCTGGTGTAGCCAGGGGAAGAATGCAGTAATGGCAATCAGTATAATGGCCATAGGAAATCCGGAGTGATTGTCTCCCTTCCATGACAAGATAAGGACACACATTCGACTCTACAGGTGACAGCTGTCAAAACAGCTGGGTGTGACATAAACTCATGCCAGTGATCATAGTTTGGATCAGTTGCAAGATGTATGGATGTGTTTTTTGAGGTGATCAGAGACATCTTGGGAGGGGGGAGGTTAAAGACTAGCCCGATCAATACTCAAAGGCAATTTTGTATTGTTTTATTGGGCATTCACAGCATATAAAGCAGTGCTGAATAAATGTTAAGAAGACTGTCTTTGGCAAGAGAAAATTAAATGAATAGATCAGTAATGATATCAACAAGTCCCCCTCCCTTCCCGCAAAGCTTCTGCTTGAACTTAGACTTGTAATTTGAATGTGGAAGAGTTATCTCTCATTACTCTCATTCAGTGGCTAGTCTAAGCTCAACTACTGAGTTATACCTCCAGCGTTTCCATTATTTTTTTTTTTGAGTTCTGAAGACTGTTCTCTCTTCTTGCTTGAACTCAGAGAAGAAACTATCCCAGTTTCTCATAGCTTAGGTTGGGCAGCCAGTCTTTTGTGGCTTAGCAACTTCAAGTGTCTTTTTGTCTACCAAAGACAGCTTGAACAAATAGTTACAAAACACGTTTGTTTAAAACTGTCCTGTGTCGGGGGTGGGTGAGTGAGCTGGAGTGATGGCGCTTATTGCTTATACAGAGGGCCCAGGTTCGGTTTTCAGCACCTCCACTACAGTCCACAACTCCAGTTCCTGGGGATTGGATACCTTTTGACCTTCTGTAGGTTTCTAAGCATGCACATAGTGCACATACATACATGTAGGCAAACACTCATACACATAAAATAAGTCTATTTTGTTTTTTAAGATCTTGAGGCTAGAGGAGTATACTGGTCAGTTTTGTCAGCTTGACATAAACCTAGATATACCTAGCAAGAGGGGCGCTCAGTTCAGGAATTGCCTTAATCAGATTGGCCTACGGGTGTGTCTGTAGGACATTTTCTTGAGTGCTAATCAATACAGGAGGACCTAGTCCACTGTGGGTGGTCCTATCCCTACACGAGTAAGTCTGGGCTGCCTAAGAAAGGCATCTGAGCAAACCATGGGGAGCAAACCAGTAAGCAGCTTCCCACCATGGTTCCTGTCTCTGCTCCTGTTGGAGTTCTTGTCCCAGTGTCCCTCAAGGATGGACTGTGATGGGAACTTGTGTGCCAAATAAACCCTTTCCTCTCCCAAATTGTTTTTGGTCAGTGTTTTATCACAGCAGCAGAGAGCAAACTAGAACAGGAAGGGAGCTCAGTGGGTAAGAGTACTTGCTATGCCAACAAGAGGATCTGAGTTTTGAAGCTCTAGACTATGTAATGACTGGGCTAGGCCATGAACACCTACAACCCCAGCATTGAGGGGTGGAAACAGGCAGCTCCTGGGAGCTCACTGGCCGGCCAGCCTAGCTAAATCAGTGAGCTTCCTGTTCAGTTCTCAAGGGAATAAGGCAGAGAGAGAGAGAGAGAGAGAGAGAGAGAGAGAGAGAGAGAGAGCGCAGGACACCCAGTGTCCTCTTCCCACCTCCTCAAGTGCTCACAGGCACGTACAGCTGCAGATTTAAGTGCACACACAAGAATACACTACATCTCACAGCGCAACATGTATACACTACATATCACAGCGCACACACGTATACACTACATATCACAGTGCACACACATGCATACACTACATATCACAGTGCTCACATAGATACACTATATATCACAGTGCACACACATGTATACACTACATATCACAGTGCACACACGTTTTGTTTTTTAAAGAAAAAGCCACAACATTTAAAAATAAAACTCTAGTTCTGAAGAGAAAGAATTTCTTCTGGTCCAAATTGCTAAAATGAGCCTTAGAATTAATTGCCATGTTGGGTGGCTCTTTTCTCATGCCTCCAAGAACGGTGGGATCTGGGTTAGAGGAAGCTTATTAGCACTGTGCATTTGGGTGTTGTTAGTTGATAGCTTCTTTATTGGAATTATTTAAAAAATATTACTATTGTATGTTTGTGCATGCATATTGAGAAAACAGTAACAATAATAATTGTTATTGCGAGTGTGCGTGCTTGTGCCACAGTGTGTGTGTGGAGGCCACAGAGCAACTGTGGAGTTAGTTCTGTCCATCTTTACACCAGTTCACTGGATTGAACTCAGGTCACCAGGCTTGCAGAGCTAGACGTTTGCCCACCGGGCCACTTGCCAGCCCTTACAGGGCATTTCTCGCCAGTGGAAATCCACTTGAGTTCATCTGATCTGTGGCCTTCTTGTGGCTGCATCTTGGAATAGTGACTCTCTTCCCCTGTGGTCTTGCAGGACCACCTCTTCCTGCCGTGTATGTGCCGTTGCCCGTGCTTAGCGTTCTTGATGCTGTGAAAATTGAAATGGAAGCCTGCGTCTGGGTGGGCAGGAATCATGCAGAGCCCCTTTGTCCCCAGGCTTCTGGTAAGGGACTCAGACTGGAAAACACTGCAGGAAGGTGGGAAGTGGGAGGGAAGAGTACCAGGCAATATATTTTTTAGTTTATTCTTTGACAATTTTACATTTATTTAGTATATTCTGGTTATAGTCGTCTCCGTATCCCTCTCCCATTCCCTTCAACCCTCCCCCCTCCCAACAAGTCTTTCTCACACTGCCATTTCTTTGTTTTGTGACCAGTGATCCAGGGCTGCCTGTGTGGGCATGTGTGTGGAGATCTCCACTGGAGTACAGGCAACTCACTGCAGGCTACACCACTGAAGACAGCCTATGAACAGTCAGGAGCTTCCTGGGGACAGGCTAGGCCCAACACACCTCTCCCTGATCCACCACTGATTGTTGACTGGTCCCCGTCTTGTATAGGCCCCGTGCAGGCAACCACAGAAGCTATGAGTTCGTGAGTGGAACAGCCATAGCTTGCCCAGAAGATGGCATCTTATGGCCTTATTTCTTATCATCTCTCATTTAAATTCTTTCATTCCCTGTTCTCTGCTATTCCCTGGCCTTGGAGGGGATGTTATGGATGTCCCTTTGGTGAGTAAACACTCCACAGTTACTTTGACCAGTCATGAGTTTTTATATTAACCACCGTTTGCTGCAAGAAACTTCAACAAGTCAGAGGGCAGGACTAGTCTGTGGGTATAAACATCCATATTTAGAAAGGAATTTGACGGCATATTCATTTAGTAAAATGAGTAAAATTAGTAAAATAAGCAGTAAGTTCATCCCTAGGGCTGTGACCTTCCCAGCCATGGATTTTGACCAGGCCCGCAGTCATAAGGCATGAAATACTACTTCCTGTGGCCTGAACCTCAGGTCCAATCAGAATGTAGCTGGTTACCCTCATAACGGTAATAACATTGTGGCTTGGTAAGACTTTTTTTTTTCTTTTTTTCAAGACAGTGCTTCTCTGTGTAACAGCTCTGGATATCCTGGAACTCGCTCTATAGAAGAGGCTGGCCTTGAACTCATAGAGATACACCTGCTTCTGCCTCCTGAGTGCTGGGATTAAAGGCATGCACCACCACCACCTGGCTAAACTTGGTAAGACTATTGATGGGTCTTCTCCAGCTATTTGTAGCTTCTGTCTCTATGAAAGCTACCCTGCTCAATTCCATCCCATTTCTATATCCTGTACCCAAAGTACATAGTGTCTTCTTTAATAAGATCCTTACCTTCTAGTTTTAGTGGGCAATCAGGAGCAATGGCACTAACCTGCATTGTTTTGGAGGCCTCTAGTGCCTTCCTGGCCAACAACTTCTAGGGCAGCATCCTATGCTTGGCATTTAGATTCTGCCAAATAGCTCATGTCTTCTAGATTGCGTAATCCACCTACACAGGATACCTGTGTTGTCCACACATTGAGCACCATTTGTTGACTGAGTTTTCTGTCCTCAGTTTTCTGGTTCTCACAATCATTAAGTCCCAAAGAAATCACACAGAGGTCTACATTAGTTATAAACTGATTGGCCTAGTAGCTCAGACTTCTTACTAACTCTTATAACTTATATTAGCCCATTATTCTTGTCTATGATAGCCACGTGACTTGGTACCTTTTTTGGTGAGGCAGTTAACATCTTGCTTGCTCTGTGGCCCGGTCAGGACTGCAGAAAGCAGAATCCTCTTCACAGAATTCTCCTGTTCTCATTGACCCGCCTATACTTCCTGCCTGGCTACTGGCCAATCAGTGTTTATTTAAAATATAATTGACAGAATACAGACCATTGTCCCACACCATACCTCCATTTAATAAAAAACAAAACTATTTTATTTTTGAAATTATAATTATAACATTTCTCCCTTCCCTTTCTTCCTTCAAAATTCTTCCATATACTCTCTTTCAGATTCATGGTCTCCCCCTCACCCCACTAATTGGTATCGTGTGTGTGTGTGTGTGTGTGTGTGAGAGAGAGAGAGAGAGACAGAGAGAGAGAGAGAGAGAGAGAGAGAGAAAGAGAGAGAGAATGTATATCTATAAACATTCCTAAATGTAATCTTCTCAGTTATCATACTGTTATTTATATGTATGTTTTCAGGGCTGATCTTTTGGCACTGGACAACCAATCGGTGTGCTCTTCCCTGGGGAGGGCTACCTTCTCCAGACCCAGCTTTCTTCAGCTGCCTGTAGTTCTTTGAGTGTTGAGGCCTTGTGGTCTTTTCCTCATCCACTTTGGCGTGTTTATGGTGTCTTCCTTGCTCAGCTCGTGTTCTGGCAGCCATGTTGGTGAGCCTTTATGGGTGTAGCTTGATATTACTAGGAGACCCAATCTCACACCAAACTCCTGGGACCCCCATCTCTTACAATCTTTCCACCCTCCCCTTCACAATATTTCCTGAGTCTTAGGTGCAAGAGTACTCTGTAGATGTGTCCAATGGGACTGGGCTCCACATCTGCATTTGATGGGTTGTGGCTTTCTGTAGCAGTATTTATCTCTTGCAAAGAGAAGTTTCCTCGATGTGGGGTGAAGACTCTACTTATCTTTGGGTATAAGGATGGATGTTTAAATAGTTGTTAGGGATGATGCTGGTTTGGTAAACATAGTTTTAGTAAATTGTAAATTTAAAAAATAGTAAATGGTAGGTGGGTATAGATTCTCCTCCAATAACCATGACTTCACTAAAGCTGATCAGTTAGCTAGGTTTCTAATACCAGATATAGTTTCCCCCTTGGTGAGTGGGTGTTAAGTCCAATTATAGAGCTGTTGGTTACATCCAAGGTATGTGTGCTGCTACTTCACCCTTAGGGCTATTCAAACATATTTTTAATTAGCTTGCAAAGTAGTAGGTTTCTATTGCTTTCTCCTATGTCCTTAGTTTTGGTTAACAGCCCCATCCCTCCTGTATCCCATCTTCCCCAGGCAATGTGTTTTTGGTTCCTGTCTGCGTTGTCATGGGCAGTAACTATAACTGTGACTCCAGTTATGTGGTCTGGCCTTTCTCTGTGGCTCTCTCTTATTTGGTTTGATGCTGCTCCATCTATTTGTTCCTTCAGCTTTGATGGTGGCAATGACTCTTTTATTGCTAATCTCTGTGTGCCTGATGCCCCTTGAGTGTTCGTTCAACTTTGCCTACATCTGTCTCAGAAGTCCCATTGATACAGTATCTTCAGTTGAGTAACCTCTGATGATCAGGGTTCTTTTGGGGATTATTTATTTAAAAATAGGCTCTCATGTAGCTCAGGCTGACTTTTAATTTGCTACATAGCCAAGGCTTGCCTTGAACACCTTATCTTCCTGTCTCTGCCTTTCAGGTGCTGGGATTACAGGCATGCACTCCAGCATGTAGCTTCTTGAGAATCTTGAAATCCCAGTGTGACACCTGTGTCTCATATTGACATCTAAGTCACAATTCCATGATGTGGACATTAGCTCCATATCCCACACCAAGGGAACCAAGGCCAGGAGAGGCCAAGTGACCTGTCCTCTTCACAGGCTGGGAGCCACCTGGCTAAGAGCCTAACTGCTATTGCTGTGCTACGTACTTGTGGCATCTCTAGGCTTGCACCGTTCCCTTTCTCTAGGCAGAAGTGACTTCTAAACCTTTCCATTCTTGGACAGGATAGTAGTGTCCAAAGCTTCAATTTTATGGCTATAAAATGTCAATGAGTACCTGTGGTCTCCAATCGCCGGCCTTGGTGATAATGGATTAGTTAGATGGTTAGCAGAGACACAGCTTTCACATTCGTTAGGGGCGGCTCAGGCAGGCAGGAAGCAGCTGCCTCAGAAGCTCTTTCCTGTTCAGGGAAAGGGTATGAACAAGGAAGGATGTCAGGCTTCATAAGACAGTCTGCCACTTAGACAGGCCTCAGACCCTTCTGGTTGGCTTAGGTCTCCAAAGCCAAAGCTTTGTCCATGTCCATTCTAAGGAAACAATCAGATACAGGAGAGATGGGAAATGAGTGAAGATCACGGCAGCAAGGAAACTGGAAAAAACACATAGGTCTATTAGTAAGGGATTGGCTGAATAAATCAAGGCGTTGTAATAATGATGTCCTCCTGAAGGGAGAAGGGAGGTTCACTTGCCATCCTGTACTTTTGAAACATTTTAAGTATTTAATTATATGTATGTTGCATATAGTGACATTTCATTCCTTCATTATGCAGTGGTAAACAAGAGTACATTTTCTTTGTAACTCTGTCAATAAATAATGATTAATGATAGCTTCCCAATATCATCTATATTCAGACTTCTCCATTTGCCTCCAAAAGTCTCTTACAGTTAATCTGCTCAAGCCAGACAAATACCATGCATCCCATAATAAAAACCTAAAATTTATGTCCTATTCTTGGTGGGCTAATTTTACAAGCGTTACACAAATCTTTGTTTTATCTCCTCAATTTTTCAGTCCTTTCCTCCTCCCTCCCTTCCTTCCCCCTCCCTCCCTCTTCCCTTCCCTCCTTCCTTCCCCCCTCTCTCTCTTCCCTCCCTCCCTCTCTCTATCCCTTTCTCCCCTCCTCAACATTTACTAATAACCTTGTGATGTCTTAGACTGGACACTGGGGATGTAAAGATGAGCAAAGTCAGACCCTTGCCTCAGGGGTTGCAGAGGCTCGTGAGTGGAAACAGTCCCTCGGGTGACTAACTCTAAAGCAGCATGTGAGTGTCCTGCCGGAGAGGAAGGCTAGACATCCCGCAACTAGGCAGCTTCCGGTGAGCGATAAGGAAAAGAAAGAAAGATCAGCTTTGGAATGCAGATGGAACTACTAGTTACATAAGGCAGGGTCTCATAGGTTATGGCATAGATCTGAAATTCTTGGAGCTTCCTCATCCTTAGGGATCCTTAGAATCTTCCTCCTCTAGTTGTTTCGGTCTGTTTTCAGCCCTCTTCATGGAACTTTGGGAGACCCTGTCCCTGCCATAGCCCCCATTCCTCTCAGTTTTCCACAGCCACAGACATGATTGTCGGAGCCCTCTGAAGGAGTGTCTGGCCTGGGGAATCCTGAGGGAGAAAGTGTTCAGAACACACCCGCTGTGGGTCAGCCTGTTTTGAATGCGCGTGTGTCCGTGCACCGCTTTCAGTGTGGTAATCGGTTCCCAGCCGTGACAATCACTTGCTGAAGGACTGGATGGCGGTGGTTAAAAGCCTGGGCTTTGGTTTCAGAGAAACCTGGCCTGTAATCTTGCCTCTGATGCTCATTAACTGTGCGGCCTTGGGAGGATTCCTGAATCTGAGCTTGAAGAACTCTGAAGTCTGGGATTTAGTCCTCTAATGTGGAAAATTATGCAATTTCCCAATGTGGAGGATCAAAGTTATCATGTTCTATGGACATCCTTCCTTCTCAGAGCCCTAGCCATTCTTACACAACATGCAGCCACTCTGCCACACAAGGGAGTTGGAGGCACCATGCAAAACATCCCCTGGAGCACATGTGGATTAAAAACAATCCCTTAGGGAGAAAGTCATTCTGCTAAGGCCAGTTCAGCTTTTGGCTTGGTTCTGGTGATGGCACCTGGAAGGTTCACCCACCTCTTCAGGGTAGAGTTTGCACCCAGACACAGACCAGGGGCAGCTGTCTTTCTCGAGCAGCTGGTTAAATAACCTCCAACAAGGATCCTCTGTTTTATTTAACAGGCGCCACTGTGGCTGTAGCTTGGCAGAGGAGAGATGCCGAATGACATGTTCTGGGTTGAGATAAATAGTCTCCGACAGTCCGTGTTTCACTTTCCCACCCCACTTCTGTCCCCCTTTAATTATACACTGTGGACCCATGCTTCTCTGGAGTTCTCCAGGGGAGCTTGCTGACACTCTTTGGTCATAAGCTTGAGAGTGATCACCCAGAAATACACTCAGCTCTCTGTTGTCCCGTGAAACTCCCGCGAAGGCTTTGGTTGGGGTAGAGTGCTGCGATCTGGAGTCTCTGCTCACCATGCTGGGCCAGGCTTCTGGAATGGCAGTTAACAGGCCTAAACCCCTCATTTTCAAGAAAGGAGACAGAGGCTGAAGGAGGAAGAATGACTGATTTTCCCAGGCCTATGACCCCCGTTAGTGTTAAAGCAAGGGCCAGGATTCCTGGACCCCTGACTCCTCAAGGCAATGAATAAGCATTGTCCCAGTCAGCCCATGTGACATGTTTTAGTCGTGGGTCTATCTCTTCGAGGCCTCATAAGGGTCCCTACAAGGTGGGAGGCAGGATGAGCAAAGGCGGAGACGCAGAGGGTCCCTGGAAATGGGTTACGAGACATGTGCTAGGGGAAGGGGTGTGGCGCCTTCAGCTTCATTTCTCATTTGCTGGAAATTGCTCATGAGACTTTATTGAAAACGTGACCACATGGTCCGTCCTGGCAGCACGGGGCCAGCAAGCGAAACAAGACTAAAAGGGAATTTACTTGTCCTTGTCTTCCGAAGAGACATTAAACAGGCTTCCATGTTTAGCACCTGGTGACGTGGCTTGCATAGTTTTCATGTGCCCTCTTCATTGCCTAGTCTCCTCATACCCTGTTCTCTGAAGCTGCTCTCCCTCCAGTGTCTATAAAGCTGAACTATGACTGGCCCAGTTTGAGTCATATGTATATCTCTGGACTATTGACTGAGGTCAGTTATCGGCTAGGCCTGAGTCATATGACCTTCCATGGACAGAAGGGTCATGTGCTGTGTTGGTGCCGCTCCAACATTATATGTGGTAGTTAGAACAGGACTGCAGGAGACACACACAGGTGTGTGTGTGTGTGTGTGTGTGTGTGCGCGCGCGCGTGTGCTGTTATTAAGGGGGAGCAGTGATAATGGGGAGATGGAGACCTGAAGGAACCTCCCAAGAAGAAGACGAAGGCAACAGCTCTGATGTACTGAGAAGTTCATGCTGGAGCTGGAGGTTTCCCAGGGGTTCAGAAGGACAAGGCGTCCTGAGAGCTAGTGTGGGTGGATCTCAGCCTTCAATCCAGCTTCTCCATTATCTTGAATTTTCTTGTCTTTGGTCTGGTGGAATTTAGGTTGGGTTTCTGGGAGTGGCTGAAACTTAGGCAAGGAAAAGGGAAGTCGTGGACATTCCAAGAGGAAAGATTGTATCAGCCTAGAGATCATTTACCCATCGGCCCCCAGACAGAAGGACCATAGAAGGGGCCAGGGCATTTGGAGAGAATGACCTAATTCCAGGACTTGTGATGTAAATTCAGCTAAGAGAAGCAATCCCAAGGTAAAAAGACTTCAAACAAACCTCGCTTCCTACATGCTGTTTTACTTATATTGGAAAGTCCCAAACCACATTTGTTCTTCAGGTTCTTTCCTAATAAATAATCACATCTGCTTTTGTTTTTATGGTAACAGGGTCTCCTGGAGGCCCGGCAATCTTCAGATTTCCTACACAGCCGAAGATGACTTTAAATTTTTGATGATCTCAAATCAACCTCCTGAGTCCTGGGATGACGGGTGTGTGCCACCATGCCTGGGTGCGCAATGGTGCTGGGGATCTGGTCCAGGGCTTTGCGCATGCTGGATGAGCACACCGCTCTCTGAGCTGCATTCCCAGCCCCACATCTGAGCTTGAGTTGGGGTGACTTGGTTGTCAAAGCTGGTTGTTCAAAATTGGTGGTTTCTTTCTTGCTTACAGCTTACTGCTTGTTGGAGCCTTATTCCTTAAAATCCTGAATGTGCCCTTTTATTTCTGCTTCCTGGATCTTCCTTTGGTTTATCCACTTGGCAGGTACCTACTAGTCCTTCACACACACATCCTGGAATAGGAAGCAAACTATGTCAAGCTCATCTCCCACTTTGCAGGGGGAGGTGAGTAGGTCCACGCACGAACGGAGAGATTTCTGTCGTGCGGGGATGGTATTCAGATGTTGTACTGGTTATGAGGGTGAACATCAGAATGCTCCCTTGAAGTTAACTAAACAAATACAGCATTACCTTTCTCATGTATAAGGAAGTTTGTAAGCAGGCAACTGACATGGATTCGGTTAGTTGGTCCGGGCCCCTGTCTCATGATCAGTAGGAAAAGAGGAGTGAGGGTTAATGGCACTGGATATACAGCTGTCTTCTGGCCATGTCTAGTAGCCACCTTAGCTGCAAAGGAAGTTGGGAAGTCAAGCATGCTCCTCACCTGGAGTTGAATAGGCTACTGAGAAATGTATTTGTTTGGTTGGCGGGTGTGGGCAAGGGCTGGTGGGGCGATGGGAATGCAGAACCAAGCAGGATTCCGGTGGCCTGCTAGGCAGCCTGTCCAGCTGAACCAGCGAGTTCCGGATTCAGTGAGGGACTCTGTCTTGAGAGGTGAAGAGTGAAAGAGAAAATGTCTGATGTGGACCTCTGACCTATGCGCGCGCACGTGTGTGTGTGTGTGTGTGTGTGTGTGTGTGTGTGTATGCGCATGCAGGCAGGGATGCACAGACACACACTGAGGCAAACACATCTGCACATACATGTACACATGTGTGCATACAAATTCAAAACCAAACCACGAAGAGAGAAGAAGTAACTGTTAGCTAGGCAGCCAGCGGCACCCATGACATGCTTCATCTCACTTTCTAAAGCTGGATTCATGAGCGGGCTCTACCTTAAGTATTACGAAGCCTGCCAGGGGAAGGTCAAGTTGAATCATTATTGCTTGCTTTAAGTGTGGAATGTGGCAGAATGGCAAGGTTGGTGTGGATTTGACTTCCTGAGTCCATTCCACTGACTGATCTGTTCCCTGGACCAGAAGGAACATTGGAAGGATTCGAGCAAGGGATATTTTTGGGCTTGGCTTCTGCTATTTGGAGGCAGTAACAGAAGAGCAGAGGGTAGTTTCAGAATGTCTCTTCCCTGGACTGTCTTCCTGCTGGGTTACCATGGCTTACGTTATATGTTTATTCCCCGGACTGTCTTCCTGCTTATATGTTATATGTCCTTTCAGGTCAGCACAACTACTCAGTACAACTGTCTACTTCTGGTCCTTTGCTTTTCTAGACAAGCTTGCTTCCTCCCTCGCAGTGGTTTCCCTAAACCCTACCTACACCTTTGTAAACAGTACTTTGAATCAATGACCCAGGACACCCAGTGCAAGTTCCACCTCTTTCCCGCAAAGATGCGGGCAAGAGTCAAATAGTTGGCATTTGTTATGGGAGAAAGGCTTAGAATGGTTGATGGAAAACTCATTTCCCCCGTTAGAGTTTAAGTTCTTCAAAGTCAAGTGCAACTCGAGAGTGCTTCTTCCACTCTGTGGGATATCTGACTCAAACGCTTTCTGGAATGTGCTCAAGTACATTTTTATTCATTTGTGTTGCCCCCTCCCACCATCACTAGAGCCACGATGGTGACCCTGTGGTTCATATGTATGTTCTGCAGTGAGGTGTTTAGATGGGGAACCTTCAGGCGTCAGCAGAGGGAGGAGTTGATAGCACCCCTGGTTCAGTCCAGATTGTATTGTCAGGCTTCAGGGAGCTGTTATTCTCAAGGGCTGTGGCTGGAAGCGATTGCACAAGTGTGCCAGATGGATAAGTGTGCTCACGCCTGTTAGGCCACACTCAATAGCCTTTACTTTTACCTGCTTCTCCTCTCCAGGCCATCGGTCTACACTCTGAAGATAGGGCGATATGTGGTTGGCTTTACCACTCACCCGTATGAATGCTGGAGGAGGTGGGGTAGCTATCCATTGTCTCCAGTGTAATTGCTTCACCTATGATGAACATGCCCGTCCCCTGGGCACCCTGTCCAACTGCTGATGCTGGAGATCTCGGGACCACATTTGAATGCTGATGACTTAGCCTTGGATCAGCCAGCTCAGCAACCACTAGCTCTCTGTGTCTCTTTACCTGCATTTTATCTTCCTTGCTTTTTATCTTGTGATCTGATCAGCCCATTAGAACTTGGAAGTTTTAGCAACAGAAACCCAGCTCCCGAGTTTGTTTGTTTGTTTGTTTAACACATGTCAAAAAGGGGAATGCGTTGGTTTTATGAAAATGCAAGGTCAGGGAGATGGTCTTAGGAACTGCAGACTTCAGGGACTAGATGTCACTGCACCATTTATTGTCACCTCTACCTCTTCCTGATGACGCTCTCTTCTTAACTTTTTGGGCCACATGTAGTTTTTACTTGTACACTGGCTTCCTCTGGCCTCTGGAGGCTTGCATGGCTGTCTCCTCTGGGTTGAAGTGTTCTCTCCTACAGGGAAGAGGGAGGGAGGAGTGGAGAGGAAGGAGGAAGAGAGGAGGGAGGAAAAAGGCTTATAAGCCTCAGAAAACTTACAAAGCTCTTAGAGGTGAGGCTCCCTGGAGGCAGAAAAAGCAGTAAGCAACTGCCCTCAGCAAGATGAGCCGAGCTCCAGTGACTCAGCTAGGTGATGATATGCCTGAGTTACCTCCTCCTGTAAGCAGCCTCTATTAAACCTACTGGTTCGTCAAGCTAAACTTGGGAGGGTCCCTTTGTTTGGGTCTGTTGTTGGTGCCCTAGCTTGGGTGCATAGATATTTGTTCATGTCTCCTAGAGAAAGTCTCAAAACCATATCACGCTCAACATCCACACGGGAGAAAGTAGCCCCTTCTACCAGACCCTAACTGGTCCAGATTTGGTTTTACGTGTGGCCCTGTGTGTGTCTAGGTACACTAGTGTGTAATGGCTCTCCCCTGGCTGGGGGAGGTGAGTCCCCATGATGGGCAGCCCCTGCCCTCAACAGAAGGTGAAGAGAAAATCCCTTGAAGGAAGTGCTGGGAGTCCAGAGGGTCCATCTTAGATAGACCCAGCAGCTGGCCACTCTACCGCGGCTCTCTTCCACCACTTCAAGAATCTTGCCTGCCCCACCAACCATCTCTCCTAGGTCCACCACGCTTCAATCATTCCCACCGGAGAAACGCAGCTTGACACATTTTGCTGGTTGGTTGAAGGGACACAGCCATCTCCTGTGTTTTTCATTCCTGCCTATTATCAGGGCCTTTCCCCCTTTGGTTTCTACAGACATTAGGCATTTAATGGTAGCTCCCACTGACTTGCTGGAAGAATTGGTTTAAATTGCTTCCAAGTGGCAAGCCTAACTGCAAGGGTGGTAAATAGCAGGAGGGAAGTGCGGCCACCTGTGGAGATGGACTGGAGACACTCATTAATGGGAAGGACAGGACAGCATGGGGGTGATGAGGGGCCAGGTGCCGGGAGCACAGCGAGAAAGGTGGTGCAGGGACCAGAATGAGTCAGCTACGCCTGCCAATGCTAAACCTCTTTCTCTCCCTCCCTCCCTCCCTCCTTTCCTTCTTCCCTCTCTCCCTCCCCCCCATCTTTCTTCCCTCACCCATCTCTTAAATGCTATTATAAGTTGCCTTGGTCACGGTGCTTTATCAGATCAATAGAAAAAACGAGTCAGACAGTAGCAGACAGAGAGAGTTGACGGCAGGCGTTTTGACCTCCAGTGCGTGCCCTTAAGAACCATAGCCACCTCACCTTCACCTCTTGACACCCCTGGAACTCAGGAGGAAGAAAGATGCATACAGGCCAGCCTCACTCATGTGGAAAGTAGAGACTCATCTGTTCCCTTCCTTGTGGCTGGGCGTGAGCTTGTAGCCCCTGTTCTAGATTGCCTATCTTCTTATCTGGTTGGGGGGACACTCAGAGGAACCCCTCCTTAACTGTGACTCTCAATGCCTTCCCTCTTATTGGCTCCTGAAACCTCTGACTTCACCAAGCTTACTTGTCACCATATGTAGGTGGCATTTTGCAGGCATGAGCTGGCGGCCAGCCTATCTGGCACACTGCACTTTGCAATGAGAGCTTGGCACTCCATGCTCCTGAAGGCAGAACACTGGATTCTGAGGTAGCATGAGTAGCTGGTAGCCGGCCTGCAGATGAACCTGCACTCCCCACTTCTCGTCTAATGTGCTTCTTCCGTGTACAGACGTGGTATGAGCGCTCACTCTCCAGTCTGAGGTAATGTGCTAAATTCACAGTTGATAGACTTCCACTCTGCAAATGGGGTTCTCATGTGCAATAAAACGGTAAAACAGAACACTGTGCCCCGAAACCATCTCTGGTTCATCTCTTGTCGGAGGGCATCCCGGTAATGACAGCAACCACAACTGTGTCCCTGACAGGAACTGATGGGCTAGGTGATCTTCAAGACACTAGAGACATTTTATACAGTGAGTAAGAGTAGACTTTGACCTTGGAAAGTCTTGAATAAATTCTAAGTTCAGGATGACATTGGTCATAATTCTCAGATTAAATCAAAACGCAATGAAAGTAGCTGGCAGCGGTTCACAGAACTAGGAAGGAAGGTGGACTTGAGGTCAGATGTAGCTAAATCTCTTTGTGGTTGATTGTCTGACCGTGACAGCCACTCCACTTTCCTCTTAGGGATAAGACTCCTCCGCTGCTGGTTCTGGACCACTTGGCCATTTTTCCTTGCAACCAGGTGTTACCACGACTAGGATTTTGGCACAGGAATATAAACAAAAGGGATAATTTCTGTTTCATGACTTTAACACACACACACACACACACACACACACACACACACACCAAATAAAAATAAACCTTAAAAAAATAAGGCCATAATGAATTGGCAGTGGGAGGTGGCCAAGTCAGGAGTATAGGCTGGGGCCTCAAGAGCCAGTTAACAATGAAGAACAAAGAACAGAGGGAAGGTTACAAAAATGTTTAGTCTTTGCTTTATTGAGTTACAACAAATGAGCAACAAGTTAGAAAAACAGCTTTTATTCAAACTCCCTAGCGTTTTATTTGTGCAGTGTATTCCAGTGGGGTCAAGGGGCTGGGGAGTGGGAGAGGGGACAAGGACAGCAAACAGAATCCATGTCGTGACATTTATACGAGATATATCTCTTGGCTTTTCTTCTTTAAAAGTTAGGACTAACTAAAAAAAAGTGCACTCAGGTATCTAAAATTGGCCCAAACACACACACGCACACACGCGTATACACACACACACACACACACACACACACACACACACACACACACACACAAATTCAGTTTATAGTGAGGCTTCGAGCTGAGATCTTGTCAAATGTCACACCAGGAAAAGGCAGCAAGGAAGAGCAAAGAAACCCAGAGACGTTCACCTTTGTACGAGCTAGGCAGAAAGATGACTCTCTTCCCTTTTCCTAAGAGTAATGATGGCGTCACCAAGGGTGGGAACCCTTTCTGCTGGTATTTCAAAAACATTTGTAAAAGAGGGCAGCCACCTGTTCCCCAGTTTCCAAGCAGTTGAGAAGCCAGGCCCACCTCTTGACATTGGGCTGAGAGGCAGGGTCCCCAAAAGGCAACTGGGGGGCCTGGGCATGGGCTTGGTGCGGAAGGCCTGCTATTTGTGAATCCATCCAATGTTGAGCCAGAGGACCAACCTCAGTCCTTCCCACAGAGACACCTCCCAAATGTCAAACTACCTTAAAAATAAAGAAATTCTTCCTACCTAAAATCCAGTAGCTACAGTGGCACTAATAGTAATGCTCCCTCCCCCTCGTTAATAAAGTGAAAAGAAAAAAAGAGAAAAGCAATGTGGTTAGCCCTCCTTCCTGGGGGAGAAAAAAAGAAACAAAGCAAACACCTTACCATGGAAGTGCTGGAAAAGGAAGTTGCCCTCGATTAAAAAGGTAACAAAATTCCCACATTGTATAAATCGGTTCCAGTATAGCAAGACGTGGGGCTGGGGCAGAGGCGGAGACTATGTACAGGGACCCATTGAGAAAACGCAGTAGTAGGACTTTGGCACTACGAACAATTCCCACCCGGCCTCTGGGAGGGGCACTGAGAGCTCCGGAGTGAAGCACTTCCACTCAGAGTCGCTGGTGAGATGGCCCACAGGCGCTGGGGCGGAGCTTTCTTCTCTCTTCAAAGACACAGCCCCCCTTTGTCAGTGCGGAAGTTCAGACCACGGGCCCTAGAGGGATGACACAAACCAAAGAGATGTCAGAGAGAGGACTGCCATTCCTTGGGGTGGAAAGCCTCTTCCTAGTCCTCCTGCGGCTTGGTGACTCTTTGCAAAGCAATGATGGGTTTGAAGGAGGGATGGATGCCCTTCATGTAGGGCTTTGTTTGAACCTGAAATACACCTGACTGACCCTCCTGTATTTGAACACATGGTCCCCAGCTCGTGGTGCTATATTGGGAAGCGATGGCTACTTTAGGAGGTAGGCTGGAAATACCTAGGAAACTAGGGGAGGGCTCTTGGGGGTATATTATCCCTGGATGCTTCCTGTTCTCTCTGCTCTCTGTCAGTCACAGGCTCCCACTGCTATGATGAACCATACTCATCTGCGATTGAGGGAGGTCAAGGCAGGAACTCAAGGTAGGAACTTGAGAGCCAGCCTGCTTGCTATTCCACACGGTACAGCCTCTGACCAAGAAACTCACTTCACAGCCAAGGAAGTACCAGCAGGAGTCATGGAGGATTCTGGCTGGGGGTTCCTAGGCTGGCTTATAGGCAGATAAGGATCCATTGCTGAGGGATGCACAGCCCACAGCGGGCTGGGACCTCCTATATCAGATGACAATGAAGATGTGCCCATTGGCCAGTATGATCTCCTGTGCTCACTCATTTCAGCTTCTCAGCTGGGTGACTGACAATAGGTGGCGTCATGCTGATAGTTAGAGATACCTAGGACAAGGGTTACACATCTAGGTTCGGGTTTGGATCTCAGCCTCACTACTTTCTACCTGGATGACCTTGGGTAAGTCATCTTCCTTTGTGTCTTGTCTACAGTCCAGCAGTTGCTGTGAGGATGAGTGAGCCTGTGTGAGACGCATGAGCCGTGCCTGGCATGGTAAATACCCCGCAAATGTCAGCCCATGTTGCTGCCCCAGACCTTTCACGCGTACCCCTCTCGTTATACAGCGAATGCATGGTGTGAGCTCGCACAAGCAGGGTCCAACAGAAAATGTCAGTGTGGAAAGGCAGGAAGTAGCCGGCCAACTTCACCATATGGAGAGGCAGAACTAAGTTCACAGGCATCGCTACTGAACAGGTGCCGCTCTTAATGCCGGTGCCTGGGGGCGCTCTCTTATCATCTCATTTAATTCCGACAACAACAGGCCACGCTTTAAGTGTTGCCGTGTGAACTGTGTGTGTATACTGGAGCCGCGTGAACTGTGTGTGTATACTGGAGCCTTGTGTTTGCAGCTAAGATCTTTAAAGAGGTAATCAAGTGGATAACAATCAAGTCCTAATCTAATAGGGCTGGGTAAGCAGAGGAAAAGATGCTGGGGGTGTGAACACACAGTGGATGTTCACACAGTCCGCGTGAGGATGAAGGTGGCCTTCTGAGAACCAAGGGCGTGCTAGTAATGCCTTTTTGTAAGGCCGTGAAAGCTCTCCTAGGTGGAGGTGAATTGTTTGGGGCTGGATCTTGATGTTTTATGTCAGGGTCCCGTTCCGTGCTCTCTTGGTTTTCTGACTGCTCAGGCAAGTGACCAGCTGGCCTCCTGTTCCTGCCACCATGCCTTACCCACCATGATAAAACATGTCTCCTCGAACAGTAAGCAAGAAAGAGTCCTTTCTCCCATAAAGCGCTCCCAATCAGGCGGTCGCTTACAAGAAGGGTAACTATTACAGTGTTTAACGAGGTTATGTCTAAAGTATGGAAGTCCCTCAGAAACAACAAAAGCCACAGCAACAAGAAAAATCTAACCCTGCCTCCAACTAAAACCTCAAACAAACAGAAAAGCTAAAAATACAGCTATCATCTATCTAGCTGTGTAGCCAAAGGACCTACAGGGAGTACATACTAGAGATATTTGCATAGCCATGGTTACTGCAGCATGACTCACAAGAGCCAAGACATGCACTAAATCTAGATGCCTGTCAAGAGACAAACAGACAGAACCCAGTATTGTGTACGCAACACAAGAGTGTTTCTTCAGGAAGGAGAATGGGATCTCATCACAGATGGGTCTGCAGTGTTAAGAGAAATAAACCAGACACAGAAAGACAACATCACACATTTTCTTTTGTATGTAGAAACAAAAGAAAACAGAACAAACAACACAACACTAGACTTGGAAGCGGAAGAGTGACTATCAGGGGTAAGGAGGAGGCCTGGGAAAAAGGGAGAAGGTGAGGGTGGACACAACCAGAGCACCTACAGAGATGCCGTGAAGAAACCATACATTTGTACAAATAACACATTTTAATAATTATAATGAAAACATAAGCTAGTGCGTGAGATCATCACACACACACACACACACACACACACACACACACACACACTCCATACTTCTTGTTTCTGAACTGTTTTGGGAATCTACCAGCAAGAAGGCCATCACCAGATGGTCATTCAACTGTGGACCTCTGAAAGCGTAGCCAAAATCAAGCGCTTTTCTTTCGAAGCCATCTGGCCTGTGTTACTAGCAACAGCAAACGGACAGAGAAAACCGGGACACAGCACACCTCCTCCAGATCTGCACTGGGAACTCGGAGACTGATGAGGTGGGGTTTTTGATTTCCAAGATTTGGTGGGGAAGAGAGGCATGCAAACTAATGATTAGAGTATATTCATTCATTCATTTCATTTTGTTCATTCATTTGTTCATTCATTCATTTGTTCATATTCACTCATTCATCTTTCTGTATATAGACAGCAATCTGAACAGTGTGTGAGGGGTATACATATTCTGGGCCCTAAGTTGTAGTCAGCATGCAACAATTAAGCAGCCTTAAATATTTTGAGCAAGCTGAGCCATGGCAAGTTTTTTTTTTTTTGACATTTCACAAATTTCACACCTTCCCTGCGCCATCATTAATCACCAAGAGTTGGGAACTGTCAGAAATCTGGAGGCCGCGAAGACAGTGGCTGGAGAGCTTGAGCCAAATTTAGACACTAGCGGAGTGAATTCTGGGGAGTTACTTCAGGTTTCTGAGTTCCCTTTGTTTGAACGAGAAGAAGGCTTGCACGTGTGGGTTGGTGGGTGGACTTTTCTTTTCCCCCAGAAAAGCCACCTTTCTCCCTCTGGGCTCCTCCAATTTCTGTGTGCAGAGCTCGTATAAAACAGTCCAGATGGTGGGGGCTGGAGACGTGGCTGCGTGATTATGAGTACGTAATGTTCTTGCAGAGGACCCAAGTTTGGTTCCCAGAATCCATGATGGGTAGCTCATTAGTGCCTGTAACTCCAGCGCTGATGGATCCAGCGCTCTCTTCTGGCCACACTGGGTACTGCACTCACATGCACACTCCTCCCCCTCTGCACACGCATAATTTAAAAAAATGTCTTTAGAAAGAACAGTCCAGAGGGACTTCTGGTTTATGTATATGCCTTACCGTATTAGGCTGAGATCCAGGTAGGGGCCTTTTTGGTAAAGTCTCTCTCTCTCTCTCTCTCTCTCTCTCTCTCTCTCTCTCTCTCTCTCTCTCACACACACACACACACACACACACACACACACATATACACACACATGCAGACATGAAGTGGGTTCTCTGAGGCTCTTGCTGAGCAACACGCTATGGTTTAAATTCTGAAATACTCCCCACAGGCCTGTGGTTTGAGTGCCCTGTCCCCCATCTGAGGGTGTTATTTCAAAGGCTTTGGAGTATTTGAGAGGCAGAAAATGGCTGGTCATGGTAGGCCACAAGGGGCAGGTCTCTGAAGAATATATCTTCTCTGATTCTGGGCAGTTTTCTTGGCTCCCTGGTGCGGGAGAATTGTCTGTATTCTGTCAATCATGTTTTAAATAAATGCTAATTGGCCAGGCAGGAAGTATAGATGGGAAAACCAGACAGGAAGTAAAGGTGGGGCCAGAAGAACAGGAGCATTCTGGGAAGAAGGAAGCTCTTCCCGAGACTCCTGCCCAGACCACTGAAGAAGCAGGATGTGACCTGCCCCGCTTGAAAAAGGTACTGAGCCATGTAATTTCAAGGTCACGAAGAGACGTTCAGGGCAAGCTAGAGCATTCATGAGAAAAACAAGACCAAACATTCACAAAAAACAAGATCAAACAAAACCACTGTTTCAACAGGGGAGACATAGCTAGAATGGCGGGGCTTTCTAAGAAGGTGGGGAAAATGGCCAGAGAGAGGGAAGACAGAAAGCAGCCAGATAGAGGTGGCCCGTTGATACTCCTGTTGATATGCAGGACTCAACAGCACCTCCTCTTTGGGCTGTATCCTTTTGCCCCAACTCACAGGCAGTTCCTCAAGAAGATGTGTAGGTACTCTGGGGTTGACATCTCATTAAACTGTTGCTAGAACTGGTTAGAGAGAGGGTTTTACTGATTCGCCAGGCACCTCATTTTATCATGCAATAAACGAGTTAGTAACGAGCAACATGGCTGGCTCAAGTTGTCTAAGTTCATGAGCACGGAGGTGTGTAGCTTCCAGGGTTTCCTTCAGGACCATACAAAGCATCCTAGAGACTCTTACTCTTGTTTGTCAAGGATGTCTCGGGAGGCCCCTTCTGTGGCTTTTCCAGTGATCTCTAGAGCAGCTCACCCGGCCAAACCATGGCCTTTCAAGCTTATGTTTCAGGCTGCCCTTGTGATCGCTTAGCAAAGGAGCCCCTCCTCCCACCACACACACACACACACACACACACACACACACACACGCACTCATGCATGCACACACACGCACACGCAGCCAAGCCAGCTGCTGCACTGGGGTTTTGACTCACACTGACCTCTTGGGAAGCACACTCACCAAGGGCTTCAAGGCCTGTCCCATTATGTGGATGACACGGCCATTAGTCACCATGGTAACCTCCCTTTCCCTGGCTTTTGTGGCTCTACAGGTCTGCATCTGCACAGGTCTTGTCCAGATTGGAAGGGTGACCGGGATGTAAACAGCAAGGCACCTTCCCTGAGCCACACACGGCAAATAAGGAGTATTTCCAAAGACTCTCAGGTGCAAAGAAACAACCCTGAATCTCAAATTCAGCAAATTTGAAATAAAACAAAAAGAGAATGAAAGAAAAGATAAGACACACACCCCCTTTACTCCTTGTTGTTTTCTTTTTCTTTTTCTTCCCTCAACTGTGACCATAATACACACGGAAGGTGTGTTGGTCTAACAGTCTGGAAGGACTCAAGTGTGAACAGGCCCAAAGGCTGGTGTCCAAACAGGTCCAGGCAGCAGGGCATCCCCTCCGAGAACTGCCTGACAAACAAGGGTACAGGACTATCAGGCCCTATTTATTTCATCCCCTCGTCAAAGAACCTTGACAAAGAACTTACTTGCTACATAAAAGAAGCTGACAAGTGTGTCTGAGGTAGTACATATGAGGGTGAGCTGCACCAAACCATTCCACTATGGGATCTGTGTTTCCAACACACTGTACGCGATAAATATACATGATAAACTTCAGTTGGACATCCCGAATCTGAAATTCTAAACCACTAAATGCTTCGAAATCTGAAACTTTCCAATGCCAGCATGGTGTGAGGAGGGAATGCCACACCATGAAATGATGTTTCAAGCATGCACAAAATAATGAAAAATATTGCATTGGAGTTACCTTTGGTCTCTGCATATAGCATAAACATGAAACATACATATTTTCAGACTTAGACTAGGGTCCCAGCCCTCAGAACACCTCATTATATGTGCAAATGTTCCAAATTCTGAAAAAAATCTGAAATGCTCTAGTGTCTGGTATTTCTGATAAGAAATACTTGACTATACCATGCCAATGACATATCTGGTTGATCTGGATGATTTTTAATCAACATATATGGACAATTAATATATTAATGAAAAAAAGTACATTGTCTGAGTCAGCATCTTGGAACCCACTGTCTACAATATCTGGGCCAATAAAAAAAAAAGGTAAATCTGCACTTCCTCATTCTTTGGAGTAAGCAGGCAGGATTACCTGTCTAGGCTTGGCCAGCCTCTGCAGGGGCGCTGTCGGAGTCGGAGTCTGCCCGGTCTGCTGTGCCTTCTGCTACTCTCTGACTCCAGCTCCCCCACTTCTCTGAGATGGCGTCCTCCTCTCCGACCGTCACCTCCACAAAGTCCACAATGCCCGACCCCTCGTTCTCCTCACTGCCCTGGCCATCTCGGCTGCTGCCGTCTGATCTGTCTGAGGTGGCCTCCGAGGGCTTGCCTGCTACACAGTCCTTGGCTTGCTCGCCACCCACTTTCACCCTGGGGACCAGCTTGTTGGAGTCCTCCTCGCAGAGTGCTTTGGGGTCCTTGGCATACTGTTGAGCCACCTCACTTCCATTCTTTGGGCTCTCAGCAACTTGTTTGGCCATTTTTCTTGATACAGCATCGTGGCCACGATCATCTGACAGGTGATGCTGCTGGTATTGCTCCAGCCAACTCAGGGTCCCAGTTTTTAGTAAGCATCTGTTCTCCTTGAACCAGCGCACAATCTCAGTTCTGACTAGCCCGGTCTTGGCTGCTAACTGGTCGTACTCCTGAGGAGTGGGCCACTGGGTTCTTGCGAAAGTGCTCCTGAGCAGGTGAACCTGTTCTTGATTTTGTATCATTGCTGATGAAGGGCTGGGCAGAGAACCAGTGAACGGGGCACCAGAGAGCTGGTCAAGTCGAGAGAGAGCACCGTTGGGGGCTACCATATCTGAGCCTTTTTTGCCAGACCCCATGGAATCTAAGACGGCCTGCTCCATGCTGTCTCGAAGCTTGCGCCTCTCTGAGAACCAGGAGTCGATTTCCCTCCTGCTCAGCTTGGTCTCCACCCTCAGCCGCTCCACTTCTGCCTGGGTGGGAAAAGAGCTTTGCAGAAAGCTGTCTTCCAGGGTTTTCAACTGTCCCTGGCTTTTCTCTTTGAACTTCTGGGGGCCAAAGTCTGGGTATACGTGATAGGTGCGACCATGTCGAGTGCCTGTGATGGCCATCTGGTCTTTGGCAAGGGATTCGCTGGTGATGTGGACAATGCCCCTCTGACACCGGTACCGATGGTCACTGAACCACTTCTTGATTTCACTTCTGGCAAGGCCTGTCACCTCAATGAGCCGGTAGACCTCAGCATCGTCAGGGAACTGGCTCTGTAAGAAGCTTGCCTTGAGGTGCGCAATCTGCAACTTGGTCTTCTTGCGGTCGCTAGATGGGGTGAGCGGGGTGTTGGCCACCTTGGGTGGAGGCTCTGGCACCTGGGCGACGTGTGGACGCTTCGGCTCAGGGGCAGCTTGAGGAGTCACCAAAGGTCTCTTCTGACCATGGTTGGTCACTCCAGCTACGGCAAGTGTGATGGGGGAGCAAGAGACGGTCGTTGACCCACTTGTTACTTGAGTCAGCACCAGGCTGGGCTGGCCAAGGATCTGGCACGGCAGGGCGGTCTGGAGGATGGGTTGTGATATTTTTGTGGAAGCCAGCTGAGCTGGAAGCACAGTGATCGTCGGGGGTACTGACTGAATGGTGCCATTAAACATCTTCTTTCGGGCCTCCTCCACCTCTTCTGGGGACCAGCTGATGCCATGCTTTAAACGCTGGGTGGCAAACCAGATTCTGATGTGTTCCTCTGGATGTTTTGAGGCAGCTGTTAGCCAGGAGAGCTCAGCCTGGGTGGGGTAAGGGAACTTGTTGAAGGAGTTGATCATGGTGGCATTTGTGTCCAGGGCAGAGTTGTATTTGGTAGTATTCAGAGGGACGGGGACCTTGGGGACAAGGTTGATATTTGGTGGCAGCTGTACAGAAGGCATGACGTGTCCCAGTGAATCTTGAAGGAGTTCCACACTTCCAAGTCTGGACAGGATCTCAGCTGTATCTGTCACCAGGCGGGCAGTCCCTTCCATGTGGTTTTCGGGGGCAACTTCATCAGGCTTCTTGGGCACTTTCTTGGCATCTGCCTTCGATTTTCCTGTCTTCATCATGGGGATTTTACCCACGGAGACCCCAGGGTCATTGTCACCACCCCCGGGACCACCAGCAGCAGTGGACACCACGTGGTTGCTGGTTTCAATGGACTGTTCCAAAACAGTTTGATTATTGCGCTTAATCAATTTCAGCTTGAAGTTGGTCTCCCCCGGATGGAACTTGGAGTTGTGGTCAGATAAGGAATCATACTTTTTGGTTGTGAAGTTACATTCGGCACACACATAGAGGGGGTTGAGAATCACGTTGGGGTGTTGCATGTCTACGTGTTCTGTGAACTCGTTCAGATTCTGTGTGGAATAAGGGCAGTATTTGCACTCATAACCACCCTGGAGTTTTTTGGACTGGTTTTCCCCCATAGATTTCACCTCCACCACTTCATTTTCTTTGGACGAGTTTTCAGGTTCCGCTGCCCAGCCATCCTTGGCCACATCGGACTGTGGCATGCCCATTCCTTTGTCTTTGGCCCTGTCTGCCTCCTCCAGCACATCTTGTTCAACTACCTGTGATGTCCGAACCATGCATGGCGTTGTAGATTTCCGTTTGCTTGCCATGTTGCCTGCCTGTGAGCAATGACGTCCTTTTGGAGTGGGTAGGGACGGGACAGTGAAGTTCTTGACTTTTGGCTTTATTCCCTCTCAAATGCCTTTGGCTTCCCTTGAATGCTGAAGTCTTCAGTTGAAGTTTTCAGAATGATTGCAGCACAGATAATCGTAGCCGTACCAGTCTCTGAGCATTACCAGGCAGCTTCATGTCTGCGGGATAAGAACAAAGCTGGAGTTAGCGACTCTTCACAATGCAAAAGAAACCAGCATTTTTTTTTCAGACTTGTTCCCATGACCCACCCCAACTGGAACCAAATCAAACACACATGTAAGCACTGATGGTGGGCGGGCGGGAGTTAGACATGTGAAAGTCGGTCTTCTTTTCTCCGCGAAGAAAGGGGAGTGACAGCAAGCAAACAAGGTTGGGGTCTCCACGTTCAGAGACACAAAGTTACAGAAAGAGAACAAAGACAGCGGGATCTTCAGAAGTGCAGAGCAGGGTGCATAGGGCAAGCAAGGTGTTGCAAGTTGCTTTTTATTTATGGAACATCAGAAGCGAGACACCTAACTGGGGCCTGCAGATGGGTTTCCATGGCATTAGGAGGTGGATAAGAAAGCCTAGTGTAGTGACACATGTCTGTAATCTACACGCTCAGGAGGCTGAGGCACTAAGAGCATGGGTTTGAGTTCAAGGCTAGCTTGAGTTTTATAGTAAGATTTGTGGGTGTGTGTGTGTGTTATAAAAACAAACAAATCCAAAACAACAAAACAAAAACCCAAGCAAAAAACAGGGAAAAAATGAATATGGGCATATCACTTCTTATCATAAAAGCACAAGAGTATACAAAATGTAGGGAAAGAAATAAAGGAGAATAATATAAGCCACCAACCCAAACATTGTGCTTTCCTTGTTTCTCTCAAATGGTACCCCATTTCCGTTCAAAGGGACAGCATGATGTTATATTATAGGGATGTGACAGTTTTTTTGTATATTTGTGACAGGGTCTCTCAGATGGTCCAGGCTGGTCTTGGCCTCCCTGTGTAGCCTAGGTTGGCCTTGAAGTTTTGGTTCTCTTTTCTCAGCCTTCTGAGTGTTGGGATTACAGGCATGTGCCATCACGGTTGGCTCTGTGTGAGCTGTAATAAACCACCCTTGGACACGGGCCTAGAAATGGTTCTCTTGACTCGCATGACTGCACGTTTGCCTTAGATGGCCTTCCCTCTGGCCATGCACAAGAAGGTCTGATTCCCAACTCAGCTTACACAAGGAACTGCCCTAGAAGGCCTGGGCAATTAGATATGAGAACTCTTTCAATATGCTTCCATGACTTAGAAAAAAGATTAATTTTGTTTGTAGGTATGCATTTGGGCATGGATATATGTATGGGTGCCTGCAAGGGTCAGAAGCAGGCGTCAGATCTCCTGGAACTGGAGTTATAGGCAGTTGTGAGCCACCTAATGTGGATGCTGAACACCAAAGCCTGATCCTGCAGAAGGGCAGCGAGTGCTCTTAACTGCTGAGCCATTTCTTCAGCCCCTAGGCTTTAAAACCAAAAATCCTTCCTCTCCTCTGCTGCCCTGTGTGTGTGTGTGTGTGTGCGTATTTGTAGGTGTGCAAGTGCCACTGCATGTGTATAGCACTCAGAGTGTGTGTATATGTGTATACATATATATACGTACATATATACATATACATACGTACATATATATCAGTGTGTGTGTGTGTGTGTGTGTGTGTGTAGACCTCAGGTGTTGGCCCCTCGATGTCTACTTTGCTTGAGATCACAGACATGCACTACCATGTGTGGACATATGTAGGTTCTGGGGACTTAGAACACAGCCGGCGCTTTGTCCACTCAGCCATCTCCCTCACCTACTTCTGTGGGTTTGAGTACTAGTAAAGCTGCATCGTTTACAAAGGCTTCCAGGCCATTGATAGCCTCTCTTCTGTGACTTGCCTATTTGTGTCAGTTTACGGTGTGGTGCTCTGGGGTTTTATTGCTAATTTGTAAAAGTGCTTTATTACACCAGCTGCAATTTTTAAAAGTCTACCTTCTAGCTGTTTTGAGATTACTTTTTGTATGTTTAACATGTAGAAATCTTCAATTTTAGCAAATTTGTAACTTTTTCCTCTTGTGGCTTCTTTCATATTTGGAAATTCTATTTTTTTTAGGTGAGGCAATATTAATCCATGTTTTCTCTTTTTGCATGTAGAGTGTTTACTTAAATCATATTGTGTCCTAGTAATAGGTCTATGGTTTCTTTAGAGACCGTTGGCTTAATTTCGTTTGTTTGTTTTTGCTTTTTAGGATAGGACTTTGATATTTAGTCACAGTTGGCCTGGGACTTGCTATGTAGCCCAGGCCTGCCTCAAACTTCCAGCTGTCTTCTTTCCCTAGGTCCCTAAGTGCTGGCATTATAGGCATTGTACCACCATGTCCTGCCAACTTAATGGTTTTTTGGTTGCTGTTGTTTTACATTTAAGTCTTTAGTACTGAGTTTATCCTGAGTTAAGTATAGCACTCTCAAGTTAGTACAGAGTTAAGTACAGTCGTTTTTCCTTGTGCGTTCCCCATTATCTCAGCAGCATGCGTTATGTAAACCATCCTTACTAGGGCGTAAGAAACCACCCACGCCACACACTACACTTTACATTTACTACAGCTAGCTCCTAGTTGCCCAGTCTGCGCATCTGGTCTGGCTACTGGGGCTTACTGCTAATTTCCTTTTAGATATGTGGAGCACAGATTAATATCCAGCAGAGTGAGTGGCTCCTTCTTGTTCCTCTTTTTTTTTCTCCCTAGGACATTTTCCTGGTTATTTTGATTATTTCATAAATCATAATCAATTGCAAAAATACAGTCGTATTAGAGTTTTGTTTGGAACTGCATCAAACAAATATTAATTTGGGTCACAGGCACAATTTGCTTATTAGGAGGTAGGGCATGCCACCAGAACTCTAAGGAACTACTGGACTGGGTCACTGTTGGCATCTCAATGCCTTTCACTTTGTGGCTACTTTCAGTGTGCTATTCTTAAAATAGAGAAGAGGGTATTTAGGGGCAAGTGACATCTATGAGAAGTGAAGAGAGGAGATGACATATTGGCCTTTGGGTCCCACTTAGGGCAGGGCTCAAAGGCAGAAGTAAAGAACTTATGTAAAGGGCAACTCTGTGGGATTCTGGAGCTCAGGGGCCAAACTGAGCGGGACTTCGAAGAGGGCCGGTACTTCAGGACTCAGGAAGCAGTCAGTGCCTCAGTGGCCCTCTAGTGATCCCCAGAGCCCAATCTCTCTGGCACAGGAACCCTGGTGTTTTCAGGCTGGAGCATGTCACCAACAGTGGGTGCAGGTCCCTCAGGAGTGGCAGCAAGGAGAGGCCGTGGGAAAAGCAGAGCAGAGGGTGACCATGTCCCTCTGTTGACCATACTTGCAACAGTTACTGAGAAGCTGATAATACTGACTCCTTACTCAGGCATGAGAGGTAACTGAAGAGGGGTGAACTCGGGGCACCTCTGCCTTCATTCTGGGTCTGTCTCTCTTACTTTGATTCAGACTCCCGCTTCGCTCTGCCCTGCCGGACATGGCCGTCATTACAGCACGCCTGCCCATGTGAGCTGTCTCAGCTTTCTTTACGATTAAGGCACAAAGAGTCATTGTCCTAAAGCTGCAGTCAGCGTGGATTCCAGGAATGGCAAATCGTGCAGGACAGACCATCCTGAGGCGCGAACAATGACTTATGGTTACACGTTGGATAGATTGTCCTGAAGGAATTGTGACCATAACCGTGATTAAGAGATGGGTTTGCTATTCCGTCATCTTTCAGACAATCATGGGTGGGACCACACTTTGACCAAGGCTACTTAATTACACACCTTTCACCCCAGTTCTCCCTCTTCTTAAACCTAAAGCTCATATCAAGAATATGAACCCGTGGTCACGAGGCTATTTCCATTTTGCTCTTCCCAACACATTGATTAAAATTTCTCTCTGCCTTTCGCCATCACAGGTCTCTTTAATTGGTCTATTGGGATGGGTGGCCAAGGCTGACCCTTGAGGTTGCCGGAGCTGAAGCTTCAGGAAGGCCCATTGTACATGGACACTGGCTTTTTTCCAGCCTCCATGTCCCTTTGAGTTCCATCCCCTCAAACGTGTGCTCCACACGTGAACATTCAAGTCCATGAATGAGTTCTACCACTTCTCTCTTGGGCCCAGCACGTTCCTGTCGACTTCTCCACACAGCCAATGCACCAGCAGTCCTGCCGACTCTAGTGTCCAAAGGACTTTTAGCTCTGGGCTAAGCTGCCATTCTCTCTAGCCTGGATTCCGACCATAGCTACCCACAAATCTTCTGGTGGAGCAACAGAGGGATGTACGTATTAAGATCAGAGCTGGCTCTGGGTGGTTTTTGCAGCTTCTCTGGTTTCACGTCACAGTGCACTCCAGTGTTTTGTAACTGCCTGCAAGCTTGGGCATGCTGTGACCCATGCCCTCTCCGCTCTGCTGACACACTCCAGCTGTTCCACCAGGGGTGTCACTTTCCTCACAGAGCCTCTGTCAGAACATTCCACCCCCAAAGAGGGCTTTCCTGACTGTCACTTCTTTGCAAGTGAACCCCCTCCCCATTGCTCTGTGTCTCCACTCTGTTTTGCTGTCCTCAAAGCCCACTGCAATAACTAACATTATTATATTGGTCTACTTTGTGGTTGAGGGCATAGCTACCCATCTACTTGTTGATTGTGTATTGCTCTGGATCTGTGTTGTTCAGCATGGTAGCCACCAGCCATATATGGCTCTTTGGACTTAATTTAAGTGAGGGTGTTTAGGAACCACATGGGAGTGGTTATCATAGTCACCTCCACGGGGCATTTCTATTACTGGGACAGTCTTGTGGGCCATGCTATAACCAACGGTCCTGGAAGGAGTGAAAATATTTTTAAGGGCTACACCGTACCCCTCTGTGGCAGGAGAGTTGGGTGAGGAGAGAGAGGCACCAAGACTGACATGAAAGAAACCAGTTGGCAAAAAACTACAGACCTCTCCCCATCAGGGCTACATAGAAAGGATAGAGCGCGTGCCAGCCAAGCACAGCGCACAGAATGTGGCACACCCACAGAGGCTCACCAGTCTTCGGGCTGGAATTGAGTGCAACTTTGGCCTTGTAACCTTCTCCACCTCACTGGCCCTCTTTCTAGGCTCAGGTAGGTCTTTCTTTCTTTCTTTCTTTCTTTCTTTCTTTCTTTCTTTCTTTCTTTCTTTCTTTCTTCCTTTCTTCCTTTCTTTCTATTTATTTTTGAGGCAGGGTTTCTTTGTAGCTTTGGAGCCTGTCCTGGTACTAGCTTTTGTAGATCAGGCTGGCCTTAAATCACAGAGATCCACCTGCCTCTGCCTCCCGAATGCTGGGATTAAAGGCATGTGCCACCACCACCTGGCTTGTTTTCTGTTTCTTAATAAACTGTCTCTGTTTCTTATTTGTTCTGATACACATGATCCCTACTCTGATTCATGCCTATAACACCTCACTGGCTAGAGACTATGGAGACAACGGGCCCTAAGGAATTGGGATTTTTCTAGTACCATGGAAAGGAAGAGAAAGGCTGAGGCTTTGGTGTCAATTAGAGGCAAGAGTTAAATATGCCAGTGGCTGGTGGTCCCATACCTGATTAGCTGTGTGTACCTCTTGCCCTCTATTTAAACCTGAACTTCATGTTAGTGTTCTGGAGGTGGGCATGGGCAGAGTAGGGTATTGTCACTGGACCTATTTATTTGTTCTTCTTTGCGGTGTAGTTACATCCAATAAATCTCCTTTCTCTGCTTTTCACGACTGTCTCTTGAATGAACCTGTTGAGGACAGGTGGTTGATCCTAACTTGTTAGGGCTGGCAGAGTTGGGCTTTGACTGTCATGGCTCTGGTGGGGGCTGCAGCTTTATATAGGGTGGCGAGACATGGTAAAACGCTCTCAGGAATGTTCGACAGTGTGTGCCTGGGTATGCACATGTCTGTGTACATGCCGTGTGTGGGTGCTGGGCTATGTAAGTGGAAGAACATGGGAAGGGGAAATCTCCAACATTCCACATGGGCACTGTCAACACAGCAGGATGTGGCTCAGTTCTTACCCACTGGCCAAGAGGCTTGGCACATCTGAGTTATCATTTTCCCAAGAAATGGAGCCAAAGGAGATGTCCCTTATGGAGAACAGAGACAACAGTCAGGAGTGGGTGCAGGGAAGAAAGAACTCTTTCTATGGGAAGTATCAGAATGATTCTAATCTGCTAAGTGAGCCTGAGAGATCAGGGCAATTGTAATGAAATAGGTACTAAGTTACTCTGTGTTCCAAAACTGTGGTTCAGAACATGCTCTGGTTTCCAAAACTCACTCAGCAAGCAAGCATGAGAGCCAGAGGAGATTAAAATGGAAGGCTAAAGAATGAAACTGGAGAGGGTTCCTGAGATATGGAGCCTCTGGGGAATTATCTTTCAGATCGCACTGGAAGAAACACTGCCTTTGGAAGCATTATTCTAGCACAGTAAAGTGTGGGGGCCTATAGAGCCAAGTCTTTGGGGTACCTGTCTGGATGTGTGAGCCATAGTCAAGGTTGGGATTGTTACCATGTGTTGTGGTACTCACTGGCACAGAAGCTAAAGTGTTCGGAGCAGAGCCTAAAATGCATTGGTCAAAGTTGGGCAAAGATAGAAAGGCATGGGGAGGCTGGAGGGATGGCTCAGAGGGTAAGAGTGCCTACTGATGTCTCAGAGGACCCAGATTCAGTTTTCAGCACCTTCATGGTGGCCCACAAACATCTGTTAACTCCAGTTCCAGGGCTTCCAACATCCTTTTCTGCCCTGTGGGCCCTGGGCATGCATGTGGTGCACATATAGGCTCACTTGCATACACAGAACTAAAAATAAATCTTAAAAAATAGAAATGAATAAATAAACAGATAAAATACTTGGCTTTAAAAGAGCAGTGAACTGTCCTTGCCTGTATGCGTGTGTATGTATATGTGTGTGTGTGTGTGTGTGTGTGTGTGTGTGTGAGAGAGAGAGAGAGAGAGAGAGAGAGAGAGAGAGAGAAAGGGAAACAGAGAGACAGAGACACACACACAGAAAAAGACAGTCAGAGAGCAAGGGGGGGAACACAGAGACAGAGACACACACACAGAAAAAGACAGAGTCAGAGAGCAAGAGAGAGAAAGAGTCAGAGAGAGATGAGAGAGAGAGAGAGAGAGAGAGAGAGAGAGAGAGGAGAAGGAGGGGAAGAGAAGAGCAGAGAGGAGAGGAGATCCAGTAAATTTCATTAGAGTTGTTTGTAAGGCAAACTACCGTTCACTGAAGGGCGCCATCCCACTGGGTCAGAGTCCACCCTAATAAACCCCTCCCCCCTTAACAACAATTGCCTTTATTAAGACTTTCTCTGCACTCTGAGCAGCTATTAGAACCCCAACATGTGAGTCTAGGGGTTGAGCACAGCTCACCCCATAATCCCAGAGCCAGGTTCTGTCCCCTGGAAGCCTTTCGAGGTCACAGAAGTGACTTGTCAGAGCCGGTGACAGACTGAGTGGGCACCTGCCTGTGGCAGGCATGGTTTCCAGTGCTGAGGTTCTCAATGAGCAGGTTTCAGAACTCACCATGTGGAAGAGGGGAGCAGGGAAGGGAGGGTAAAGCAGAACAGAAGATGGCGATGGAGCACACGGACATTGTGAAGACAAGCAAAGGAAGACTTTTGGAATCGTAAAGCCTGCTACTATTTCACGTTGCGGGGGGGGGGGGCAGTAAGTGTAGACAAAGGCTTCACAAGGGGAGGGCGACTTTTTCCTTTTTATGCATAGATTGCTGATACTGCCACTGGTGGGAAGTGTCAGTATCTTCTAGGTGATTCTATAATGACTGTGAAGTCAATAGCTGGTGAAGCAACTAGGACTAGGAAGTGCGAGTGTCTTGACTAAGAGCATACAGCTACTTCTCAGTGGAGCAGGGATTTGAACAGATGCTATCCAGCCCTAGGGCTCTTGGCACTGCACCGGGAGCCTCCCCTAGTGAGCAGGCCTCCAAAGGAGGGAGGGTACACTTCCCAGGTGCAGGAAAGGAATAGGACAGCTGTTCCGACCTGATGACCATAATTCTCCTAGGCTGGTAAGTGGAAGTGAAAAAGTAAAGGTGCCTGGATGGGTGGGCGGGACAAGGATGAGCCTCTAGGGTGGAAGAAGGCTTAGGGGTTAGACAGTGATACTAAGGAGCCCAGGGTTGATTCTGCAGACAGTGGAGGGACACAGCCTTTCAGGCAGGGTCCAGGAGGCAGAGGGTTCTCAGAGGCAATGTCAGGGCAGAGCTGGTAGGAGGAGAGATCAATGGGGACAGACCTGTGTTCCAAAGCTACAACATCACAGTCTATTCCAATTCTGACCGGGAGGGGTCATAGGTGACACAATGGTGGTATGGGGTGGGTAGAAATTTGAGGAAGACATCAGTGATGCTGCATTTGTCTCTAAGTTCCAGCTCCCAACCCACTCATCTGTCTGTCTTCATTACCGTTTCTCCTGTCTGTGTGATAGGAATTGCTTTCAATAAGCCAGTGGTGACCCTGAATTCATTTCTAAGTTTTCGGACTTCTTTCCAGTCTACCTTAAGTCTAAATTTGAATCTTGTGGGTATGTCAGTAAAATGGCTGTTATACCATGTTACACCATGATGGTTTTGAAACACCACCAGTTTTTGAGACCCAGCCCAGACTTATCAATCCCAAACATTTGGGAGCAAGGCTTAGGAACTTGCGTTCCTAATCACTGGTCGTGTTGAAAGCCATGGCAATAGGACATCACTTGGCACCTGCTGTTTGGATAGAAGCCAACTCTGTCCTGTGATAAAGGGATGTTCTTTGATGTAGTTGCGCCTGGGAACAGTCCAGGCTCCCTGAGATAACCCTAGGCTGGAATACGGCGCTACTGAGGGGGAATGATGGGCAGTTGGGAGGAGGACACAGAAACGGGGAAAGAATGGCTTAATGATCTCACAGAAGAATGGAAGGTAGAAATGTTGGGCGTTGAATGACAATGAAACACCATGGCAGCTGCAAGGCCCACAGGAACCCAGCGGGTTTGGTTGAGCTCAGCTCCTAAGGCTTGTCTTAAAGCAATAACCTGGGACTGTGGAATGGCTTGGCCAGTAAAGTGCTGGCTGTGGAGCATGGGGACTTGAGCTGGGGTCCCCAGCACCCACACGGCAGGGCATTGCCTGCAATCCCAGCTCTGGGGGGGCAGAGACAGAACCATCACCTCTGGGGTTCACTGACTAGTCAATTGATGAGTTCCGGATTCTCAAAAAATAAGGTGGAGCTAGATCAAGAAAGGTACCCAGCATTCACACACACACAGACACACACACACATGTGCACAATGCACACACAGACACACGTGCACACCACACACACACGTTCTTGGAAAAGAGCTCCCAGCTCATTTATTCCTCTCAGTCCCTTGTTCATTGTCAAGTGCACTATGTCAGCGCCTGCTTCAGACATCAGGAATGAGACCCAGGATTCCTGCCCTAAAGAGGTCTTACACTTGGAAGAGAGAGATTCATGCTTGAAATGCTCTGAAGCTGTCAGTGATATGGAAGAAACAAATGCCGTCTGTTATGTCTGCTGAAAGGAACGGCAAAGGCAAGGTCAATCCGAATCCCTAGGGAGAGGTCAAGGTGGCCTTTGATTCCACATTCAAAGGAAATCGTCTTGCGTGTCTGCCCCTGTTCTGCACTGAACACCTTTACACCCCCATTTTCTCTGAGCAACAATCTTATTTTAAAAAACACACTTAAGATGAAGACATATTTTGAAGCAGTCAATTCCTGATCACCCCCTCTCCCCTTGGCAAAGCTAGGGCGTAGGAAGAATCCTAGCAGTTACCATTGTGTCTGAGACCCCTCCACCCCCAGGGCCAAGAGAGGAGGGATCTGTTCTAAAGCGGGGGGTGGGGGGTGAGGGAGAGTGTAGGGGGGTATGGGGGGAGGTGGGGGGTGGATCTCCTTGAGACTGAAAGTAGAGGGAATCAATTCTAGTTTCATGTACCACATACATAAATAAATAAGGCGCCATCAAATGTTTAAGATGGGCCTGCTCTGATTTACAATCCATCACATTCTGCTATCAAAACATTTAGAGAGGCCGAGCTGCTCCTGGGATTTGTTATATCGACAATCCCCGTGTAACCTTTTCATTTCCCTCCTCGTGGGGGGTCTGCACACACTTCATCTTCCGAGCCTCAGAGCCTTGTGCTTTCTCTGCTCCCCAGGCGCGTGTCAGGGTGAGACAGGGCTTTTCAGCAGCTGTTAGAGTCCTGCCTGTCAGACCTCTCCCTCCCTCCCACCCCAGCCCTTCCCAACTGATCCTCTGCATTCCTCAACCCACAGCTTTTTCCTGAACCCTTTCATCTCCCCTGTCATCTCAAAGACTCAGGATCAAGGCTGAGAGTTTACACTTATTCTTGGATTGAATGTCCTCCACAAAGCCATCCACTCAATAGCAACACTCACACAAAAAACCTGCGCAGATTCAAACTGCACCCACAAGCTGTGTTGTCGTATTTCTTTGCCAAGGACTCACAGGGGTAGGAGGCTGAAAATGACCCCCAAAGATATATAGGTTCTAAGCTCTGGAACCTGGGGATCTTGCCTTGTATGGAAAGAGGGACTCTGACAATGTGACCAAAGGTTCTTGAGATGGACTACCTAGGTGGGCTTTGCATGTGGTAACAAGTGTCTTTCTATGAAGGACAGAGACAAGTACAATAACAGTGAGCGAGGAGAGGGAAGGAAGTGGGGAGAGGAAGGAGAAGTGGCCACGGGAGTAAATTATGTTCCCCTTGTTTGAAAAGGGTGTTGCAAGTTAAGGAATACAAGATAGCCATTACTGGCCGGAAAAGGCAGGAAGGATTCCCTTCTGGCCCTCAGAAGCCTCATCTTGATGTGAGTCTAGGGAACCTGATCTCAACCTCTGGCTCCCAGAAGTGTTTTGAGTCTCTACACTTATGAGGATATTTTCCTGTGGTCACAGAAATGAACCCAAGGGTATGTGGAGCTTGGCCAACAGCCTGTGATGTTCTTGCAGCCTTGCCCACTTGAAGAAGCACTTTCTGCAGCCTCTAGGCAGAGAAGAGCAGAGGCCAGGCTACCACCAGCCATGGTGACACAGCGATTGCTTCATAGGACTGATCAAAGAGCTGGCATTCCCAATCCTGCTTGACCAGAACCAGGGGGACAAGCTGTGTCACTTTCTGCCTCTGCACACTGCCCCAGTGGGGACAGTGGGTGCCTCTGCTCCGTATTTTAGGAAGACAGTCTTCAGAGAGATGTGTCCTAGCTTGTCCTGTTCCCTCAATCTCCAAGCCAGCTTCATGACTCATTCCCATCTCTTTTCCCAGGCTTGCTGCCTTCCATGCTGCCGTCATCTCTCCTCTGGGCTTTCTGCCTTATCCGTCTTGGGCTCTGACTTACAAAACCCACCCTCTCCCATTCAGTGATTCCTTGATTCCTCAGAAAGAAAGCCCCACCCTCTCCCATTCAGTGATTCCTGATTCCCCAGAATCACTTCTGAGATCCACTCTGTTGCTCAGAACAAACACCCCACACCCATCACAGCAAAGTCTTGGGTTCAGGATTGGACTTTGGTCTTTGAGGTTCCTCAGGAGATACGCATGGCAGCTGGGATAGGGAGCCCTGGAGACATCCCACAGTTTAATAAGAACTCAACGCCTTGGGGGTATAGCTGGAGCCCCTGGCTATAACCCTGTGTTAGATGCCTGCTCTGTGAGGCAGAAGATCTTGCTTGGAAGCCTTGGAACTAGACCTGCTTCTATGCTGATTTGACGACTTTGGAGAGGAGCCTGTGAGATACTGGGTACAACGGTGCTGACTGCCTCCTCCTGTCCACTCCTTCCCACCTTCCTTTTCTTTAGTCCTTCTTCAACTCTCATTTTTACATCTAAACAACTTTACTTTTGCATGTGTGTGGAGTCATTCCTCTGGAGCCATCAACTTTTTTTTTTTTTTTTTAATGAGGCAGGGTTGAATTGACTCAGATGCCATTTTAAATGAGGAGACTAGAGCCTCTGAGGTGTCCCAGCCCACAGAGGGTACACAGGCCAAGAGGCTATTGGCAGGTTGCCTCTGGCATCTTATGGAAAGATTGAATTGGGCTGACCCAACCAAAAGCAGTTACCAGGCTGGCAAGCAGGGGGCTATCTATGATTATACCTCGACCAATTTGGGGCTGGGACGGAGATGGCGTTGGTGGTCTTGGTGGACCCATGGCCTGGGGAGTGAGGGTATACGCACGCTTGCTCATTCGAGCGCTCCCACCTCCTCTGCATTCCCACACGTATGAGGGCTTTCAACGACATGTTTGGATGCAGCAGAAAGGAGGAAGGAAATTTTTATGGTCACTTTCGTCAGAATTCTTCCCCGGCCTGGCCAGTGTGGAAACCTTCTAGAGAGGGTATACTTTGAATGTAAACTTGGAGAAGAACCCTCTCCCCCCCTTGGCAGTCCATTCTTACATAATTCTCTTTTAGTATCTCTGAGCAGTTTCGAGAGCCAAGGCTATCCTGTGGGAAAATCTCCCGTTCCTTTGGGCCCATGGCCCTCATCTTCTGCACCAACAACAGTAATGAGATCAACAGAAGAGATGTCCCTAAGGCCTCTGTTGCATTATGGGTCACAGATCATGGTCACACATATCCATTTGCATAAGGCCCAGGACCCCCACCACGCACAGCAGGAAACACTAGAACCTCTGTTTCTCCCCACTAGGCACCAGAGGGAGGCTGAAGTGGATTTCTGCCATGATCCACCTCAGAGCTTCTTCACACCTGCTCGCACACAAGCAGCAAAGAGGAAGGCCGGTGCCATCCTCTTGCACAGGAGACACAGTGCTGAGCCCACCTGCTGGACTGGAACAGAGACAGAAGCCAGGTGCTGCCTGAGCGAACAGGCAGGGCAAGACGGCCAAGGGAACAGGCTGAGGACAGCACACAAACAGGGAGAGACCTCTGTCACTGTGTCAGTCACAGGAGAGAAGATGTGACAGCCAGCTCATCTGAGGTAAAGAGAAGTTAAGGGATAAAAGGATACCCATGTTTTCTCATCCGCTTCATGAGGGGAACAAGAAATGAACATTTACAAAATTTGCTTTGGGAGTCAAATAATGTGGCTGACTGATTGAGACAAAACGTGACATAACGTGGCATAAGACAATAAAGAAGTGTCCTATTCTTAGGACAAGCTCTGTATTTATTCGAAGTAAAATGATGACCTCCTTCCTTTTCTTGGGGACCCCAAACTCTGTCACTTAGGATGGCAACACAAAGTCACTTGGAATATTCCCTCCTGTGCTCCGTTGCTTGTTCATAACCTTCTAGATGGCTTCACGTGAGGTCACGCCACCCTCACACCTTGTTGGATTGCAGGGATAGAACGACATAGCTTCCTTTCAGGGTGAATTGCCATGCTTTTTTATTACCAAGACAAAATACCCGAGACACAGTGCTTCCTAAAGAAAAGAGATTTGGGGTCACAGTTCTGGGGATCAAAGGTCAAGGGGCTACCTTTGGGGATAGCATTTCCCTCCTTCCACCTCTCCCTCTTTCTCCCTTTCTCTCACCTTTTATTCCCTTCTTTCTCCCTCCCTGCCTTCCTTCCGTTCTGTGTGGTTTGAGAGAGGTTCTCATATAGCTTGAGTTGACCTTGAATTTATGTCACTATGTAGCTAACATTGGCTTCAAACTCCGGACCTTCCTGCCCCCACCTCCCAAGTGCTAGGATCACATAGTGATGGCCTTCTTACTGGCGGAGTCCTGAAGTGATACAGAGTATCACATGGCGAGAGACATGGAGAGCATGTATAGCGGTGTGGTTCTTTTGGTCTCCCAAGATTCTATCCTAATGACCTTTCCAATTTAATCACGCTCCAAAACTCACCTCTAAAGGCCATGGTCAGATTAAGTTTCTGCTCCCCCTAATTACCCACAAGGGGGATGTAATTCCAACTCATGACCTTGTAGTTAAGCCATATAACATGCTTTTCCACTCTGGCTGTCTTGTGCCTGCCACCACACGCTTCTTCTCCAAGTCTCCATTTCCCTTGTCTCTGTCTCTTTTCCAGTAATGACTAGTGGCGGCTCCCGATTCTTCTCTGAATCCCATCCTGTCCTCCTCTTGGACCTTCAGACCCCCAAGACCCAATTACCAGCCCTCACCCTGTCTGTTGCCCCTGTGGCCTCTCTGCACCTTCCTCCTCGTTGCCAGCCACTTTTGATGATTGCAGTTAGTCTAGAGACTGCAGACAAGGCAGAGAACAAACAGAGTCGTCTTCTCTGACAAGTCCAGATTCTCAAAGGCAAGGCGGTCTGTCACCATCTCTGAGGAGTCCCCTTCACTTATATCAGAACGGAGAGTACCAGCTTTCTCCTGGTGGAGAGGGAGGAAGGAGGGGGCGGCAGCCAGGTTTAGAGCTGCCTAGGTTCTTGGAGCAGCAAAGGAAAAAGAGCATTACGGAGATGCCGACCACCCGAGGAAAGGGGTTAAAGGAGAGCTGAGAGAATCGGGCTTTGATGGGCTTCATTCTGAGTACAATGGAAGCCACTGGATATGTGGGGCCGAGGAGTGTATGTGTGTGTTAGGAACACGAGTCTCTGCACTCTTTACAATATGAGGCCAGTCTGGTTATGACATCTGTTATCTTACTAATTGCCAGAGTTTCCTGGGCTGGGCTGGTTGGCTTGGTGGAAGTTCCCTTTTTTCTGTCCCACTCCACTGTGTCCCTCCAGAAGCTGATTGTCAGGTCCAAGGGGTCTACCTTTCCTGATAAAGGAGGGCTGATCTTCAGTCAAGGGTGAACAAGTAGCTGCACCCCCTTGCTTGAACTCTCTAACAACCTCTTAGGGTTTATTTCGCGCCCCCTCCCACCTTCAAGACTTACTCCAGCAGCTGCCTCTGTCTGGAGTGGTCTCCCCTCTGCATCTTCCTATCAAAGGTTGATCTCCCCCGTGCTCCCTCCCATCCTTTCTCTATGACAACCTGCCTAGATTTGCTCTGTCTGGCTCTTCTACCCCCTCTGGCTCTTCTACCCTCTCTTACTCCGGAAGAACTGATGTAACTTTTCAGAGGTTTATCAGAGTCATCTGTAACAGTGTTTCTTTCCCAGTGGGCACAGTCATGCTTTGACAACCCTACACTTTGCCCAACCCTAAACACAATGTCTACGTTGGAGCGTCTACTCAGTCTGGTGACTGGCTGTTCACTAAGACATATGTATTAATAGCTAGGTCTGACTATATCTCTGCACTGCTTTGGGTACTGGGGTACCCTCTAGGGCTTGTATTCGAGGGGACCTTGGTTCTCACCTAGGCTTGGAATATGACCCTAGAGAGAGCTGTGATGGCAGGAGACGAGGATTTGTTCACCACATTTTACAGGTTGAACTGTGTCTTCTCAACAAGAAAAGCAGACAGATGGGCAGAGTTAGGTAAATGGGTTTCAAAACAAAACTGAAAGTCATGGATCTGGAAAAGTGACTGGTATCGGTGAGGGATGGATTTGGTAGGGATGGGGGAAGGTTAGAGAGAGAGTCAGGGACAGAGGAATCAAAACACATTACATGCAAGTATGAAATTATCAAAGTACAAAACTAACATTAATGTGGCAAAATGGCGAAGTCCTAACCCCAGCCCCTTAGAATTTGGGTGTATTTGAAAATAAGGTTTTCAAAATTGTTAAATGAAGTTCATTTAGGGTATGCTCTCATCTTATATGACTGGTATCCTTTTACAAAGGGGAATTTGGATGTGGAGAAAGACACACAGAGAGGGCAAAGGCCGTGAGGAGACACAAGGAAGGCTGAGGCCACCAGAAGCTGGGACTTTGCCGTGAACTGTCAAAGAGACTGCGGCCCTGCAAACACTTCAGTTTTGGACTTCTTTCCTTCAGAACCAGGAAGCGATACATTTATTCTAAGCCACCAACTCTGCAGCACTTTGTTTCAGTGGCCCTAGGGAAATCATCCACCTCATCCAAGCTCTTGACTACCCAGTGTCCACTATGCTGCAAGGAAGCTCAAGCTACCTGTGTGGAGCAAGTGCTCCTCTGGCCCCAGGGTGATCTCACCCCACTTCAGTGGAGGCCTCCAGTCTTCTGGGGTGTAGATGAGCCGTGGCACCTTGGAGTTTCTCACAGAAGAACCCCAAGACATAACGATACATTTCAATTTGCAACATCCAACTTAAAGCAATAAGGATTATTTTTATAGTAGCTATAATCCTGTGTGTTCGTATCTCCTCTAAGTGGGTATGTGCACATGAGCACAGGTGCTTGTGGAGTCCTGAAGAAAGAATTGGGTAACCTGGAACTGGAATTCCAGGTGGTTGTGAGCAGCCTGACGTGGGTGCTTGGAAAGGACCGCAGGTTCTCTGCTAGAGCAATGTGTGTTCTTAACCACTGAGCCATCTCTCCAGCCCGGCAACATTAAGTGAGGCAATAGTTCATGTGAGCAGGGGCAGAGCCAGGAGACTGCCAGGAGTGTGGAAGAGTGCTACACCTGGGCTTGGAGACTGTCGAGGCCTGATAGATGCTGTATTAGCCACTGCTCCCATTGCTGGGACAAATACCTGATAGAAATACAGTGTAGAGGTTCCAGTCCTCACGGAATGGGAGGCATGGTGGCTGGGCCAGCTGTCTGCAGCTGCGGTTGTGTTGATTTCTCATAATCAGAAAGCAGAGATGGGAACTGAAATGGGCTGAAACCTACTCAGTGATCTACTGCCACCGGCTATGTCTCCTGCCTCTCGACACAGTGCTCCAAACACCAGGGACCAACTGTTAAGACCCGTGTCTCCGAGGGGCGCATTTCACACTCAGTCCCTAACAGATGCTGAGGAATGGCTGAGACTGAGTCCCATAACTCAGGAAGTGCAGGAGAGACAGAAGTTCAAAGTCACCTTTGGCTGCATAATGAATTTGAGGGCAGCCTGGGCTACTGTCTTAAAACAAAACAACAAATCAACCACCACTAACAACAACAAAAAAGGAGATGGGAATCAGGAATCTAGTTCTCAAAATGGCCACTGTACCTCCGTTTAGCAAACACACACCCTGAAAATCTAACAGTGCCTCAGAATTGTTTGGGAGCAATGATACCGAAATGCTTCACGAAGATGGTCCTGTGGGACAGAGACAAGACCTGAAACTTGCTGACTCTGGACACAGGTGTGTGTAGTGGGAGATAGCTTTTCATTTCTCTTCTACTTCAGCAATACTTAGAAAGAAATCCTGCCTGTCCTATTTTTTCTTCTTTTCCCTTTCCTTCACCTCCACCCCCCCTTTTTTTTTCACAAACTCCCAAGTGATGTTGCCATTCTTTCCATAGCAACACACTAGGATACCGACACTGCTTTGTTGGGAGAATTGTGAGACGGGGAGGAGGGAGACAATGTAGGGTGGCCGCGGGGGGGAGGGGGAGAAGGTTCCTGAAACTTCAATGCCCTCAATGAATGCAGAAGAGGCCTTGGGCAATTTTAAGAGGAACAGCTGTTGTTACCCCAATTCCCTGCTTCTATTATGTACTGAGCAGATGCCTTTTATATCTGTGGGAGAAAGTTCTCGAAGCCCAACTCCTTTATCACGGAGTTGTTTTTGTCTGAAGTTCTCCCTCCCTTCCATCCACTGTCTTTGATCCCTCTTGAGAGTACAGGGAGGCAGCTCAGTTTGTCCCTCTACCATGCACCCTAGCTTTGTTGAGATGTAGTCGACAAATAAATATTGTATGTATTTGAAGCGTATATCGTGATATTTTGACACAGACTTGATGCCAGCCCCTCCCATGGTTACTTCTTTTTCTTTTCTTTTTTTTTTTTGTGGTGAAAGTACTTACAGTCTGTGGATCTGGACACCAGAAGGTGGTGGTGCAGAAAGAAAAATGAGCCCTGTGGCTGGCCCTGTGGTCAGCTCCCTTGGTTATCTCCTGTCATCCTTATAAGGGTTCAAAAGGGGAGGGAGAAGCACCCTTCCATCTCCCTAGCAAGAATCTGAACCTCACCCATGAGTCCAGAAGGTTCCCCATGTCATCCAGGGCTCCAGTGACATGAAGCTGGGACAGGTCAGTATCACACCGAGTTCGTTATTGTCCACTTGGCCTCCATGTTGCTCATCTACCTTGGTGAAGGCAGAAGAGCCAGGACCCCCCACCGAAGGTGATGAGCAGTAATCAGATCAAACCTGCCCTTGTTCTTTCCCACATGACCTCCTGCCTCTCATTTCTATTCTCTGAGACGGACTGCTGTGGGGAGCTGGAGGGCATGCAGCGTGGAGAGAGGCAGGCAGTCATTAAAAAGTCATACCTTTGAAGACATATGCACATAACATCAGGTGAAAACTGAAGCCACAGCCACTGCGATCCCGGTGATGCGCCTGAGAGCAAGGCACAGTGTGGAGACAAAAGTCAGTGGTTTCTGGAGGCCAAGGGTCAGAACTGACTGCAAGGTAGGGCAAGAGCCGAGCAATGCTGCGTCTTTATTTTGGTAGTGATTTGTTTAAATTCATAGAATTGTGCATGAGAAAGCATGCATTTTATTGTTTGCAGCTCACGTCTTCAGGGAGAAAGGGAAAAGAAACTGCAGCTACATGCCATAGGTATATACATATATGCACATACACATACAAATGCATATGATTCCAACTTTTATAAAAGGAGTTATTCAAGGACAACTGATAAAATTGTTGGTATTTGGGAGTAACTGGCTCTAGAGTCCCTGACAGATACCAAAGAGTCTCAATGTTTCAGTCCCTTACCTAAAACTGCATTTGCAGAGAACCAATCATACCCTCCCCATTATTTTAAAATCTTATCTATAACACTTATTTAACCACTAGCTCTATAGAGATTATATAAAATGTTTTACAATGTATGTTTGGGAAATGATAAGGAAAATAGATGTTGCTTTTGTATATTCTTGACCTGTGGTTAGTTGAACCCAGACATAGTACCCAAGGCTGAGAAGGGCTGTATGTATACATGTAAGTCACACAACCTGACATTCATCAAGCTGAAAAACAAACATATGTAACCATGCCTGCAATGACTTCAAAACTCCTTTGAGGCTGGGGGAGGCTGTCTCAACAGAGACCCTGAAACTCCTGGTGGCGAGGGCCCTCCCTGCCAGGGCCTGGGTGCCCACAGCCCAGGATGCTTTTGACTCTCAACACATTCTGATCCTGTCAGCTGAGCACAGGAGGGCTGGGGAGGGAGGGGGAAGGCCTGTAAGCATCCAGGCCCAGGAGGAAATGATTACTTATTCCTCAGCTTTCTTTTCTCCTTCCCTGTCTATGCATTCCAGTTCAACAGCCCATTGTTCAGTTAGGTTCTATTCTTCCATCTCTCCATGAAAATGGCCCTCAAACCCTAAGAGAGACATACATGGATCTATCTAATCTACATGGGAAGCAGAAAAAGACAAGATCTCCTGGGAGCATGGGGACCATGGGAGAGGGTAGGAGGGAAGGGGAGAGGAAGGGAGGGGAGTGGAGAAAAATATATAGCTCAATAAAATCAATTTAAAAATGGTGAAAAGGAAAAAATGAAAATGGCCCTCAAAACAAATTCTCTTATATTGGCTACCTCAAGCATGGTGCTAGATTCTACTTTCATCTGAGGGGCCATGGCAGTTGTCAACAAACAGCTGGAGAAGCCCAGCTAATAAAAAACGGTCTCTCCATGACTGAGACAACAAAGATAGGTAGGATATAGTCTTCCAATGTGAGAACAATAATTCCTGTGGCTCAGATTCATTGGTCACATGGGGACAATGAAGGTACCGACTTCACATGATTTCGAGGAGTAAATGAGCTTATTAAGAAACACAGAATAGGTCTTGGGTCAAGCAAGATCAGAGCTTAAATCTTGGCTATCAGTTTTATTGTTATAAGCCAGATGAGCTCAGGCAGGAGTAGCAGAGTCCTGAGAGCCATGAAACAAGAAAAACAAACAAACAAACAAACAAAACTACCATCACCACCAACAAAAAACTAGAGTCATTTTCAATGAGGGGATCTGGTAGGTCTCATAGTGGAGGGCAAGTCTATGTTGTGTGGATTCCTTGGCTTTATTAGGTCAAGTCTATGTTGTGTGGATTCCTTTGCTTTATTAGATAGAAATTGTGCTGTGATTGATTATTGATGCCTGCTCTGGGCAAGGAAAGGACAATGGTATGTGTGTGTGCCTTTGGTCTATGTTATGCTTGTTTCTGGATTTAGACACATCAGGACACCTTGAGAATTGTGGCAGGATAGGCCCGACTGTAATTTTGTGACATCTATGGCCCCGAGGGTTTGTCTGGGGGAAGTAACATATCCTTAGGGGGGACAGTAACCTGACTTGAGAGCAGAGGATTTTCAGTCAACAGATAGAAATCCAGTTCTGACAATGGCCTGTTGCCTGATTTTTTATCAGATCACCCTTTGGCCCAGGTCCCAGGGATCCACATCTGATTCTGTGAAGAGGAGAGAAAGCGAAAGAGACAGCGGTCTCAACAGAAATCTGGAGTCTCATGGTAGGAATAGAGCATGGGGCAGGGACGGGATAAGACAGAAACCATCTCCCCCACTACAACAGCATCTCCTGGCTGAGATATGCTGAGGATTGTGGGCTGTGTCAGAGAACGGTGTAGATGTGGTGTGGCTTCCGGAGCTGGGACAGGAGTCCAAGTGCCCTTATCCTGGCTGGATTAGGAGGCGGTTAGTTGGTGCTCTGTAGAATGAGGGACACCTGGAGGACTTTTGGAAAGGAGGGTGAGGAATGATCACAGCCTGGAGGCCTCCTATAGTGAGTGGGGACAAGGTCTAAGTACAGTGATCTAACTGAAGCCTGAGGTTGGACATTCCTAGAAGCACAGTTCCTAAATAAACACGATGGAGTGGTGGTGGTGGTGAAAGCTCTTAGCGAAGACCACGGGCTGTTTCTGGCCAGTAGGTAGGGAGGCAGAGGCTGCACAGAGGTCAGGGGCAAGGCCCATGAAGTGGATCTTGAGAGAATGTCCTGGTTGGGGAAGGGTGAGGGCAGAAGTCGAGAGGTGTGAAAGCAACGGCTGGACTGGGGTGCACAGTCTGGGGAGGAGGGGCTAAGAGGACAGTGGTGGAGCTAGAGCTGGGGGCGGGGTTTCCAAAATGTGTCTGGAAGAAGCATGAGTGCCAAGAGCAGAGATCCTGTTTTGTCACGGTCCTGTTCTGCTTCTAGTTGCTAGCATTGCCTGCCCGCGGAGGGACGCTGCGTGGAAGACTGCTAAAAGACAGGGCAGATGCGTGGTTGGAAGGAACTGGGATTTCAGAGAGGGTCCAGCTCCCGGAGTTTCATTGAGAGAAGCACAGGAGGGAAACCCGTTTGTGCTGTTTGAAGGCAAGCCAACTTACAAAGCAAGAGGACGAACAAACACAGCAACGAATGAAGGCGGTGCGTGTTCGCACACTCAGAAAGCAGGAGCCCAAGAAGTGCGTTGTGTTCTCAGCCCCTGCCTTAAAAGAGCCCTTCTAAGGAAAGAAGAAAAAGAGAAAGAAAAGGCCCCAAAGCCGCTTTCCACTGGATTGAAGTGGAAGACACAAAGCAAAGGCATGATCAGAGCATTCCCAGGATGCAATGCAACTTCCTCCTGGTGCTAGGGAAAAGGCCCTTCTTAACCCTGTCCTCTGCGCGCCTTGCCAGTTTGCTCTGCTCAAAAGCATATGGCTGGAAGATGCATGGGCCAGGTCGCCGTGCCCAGCAGGGACTCTGCTATGAATGAGCATCCTCTCCTTGTTCTTGTCTTTGGAGCCTTGCTAGGAAGGAGAAAAACCGGGCCAAAGCCAAGATGAAAGGGCCTGTAATCTCACAAAAGAGTCAGGCGATGTTCTGAAAGATGGGGAGCCGGCACCTGCCTTTACACTTCAAGGCAGGCCATTGTGAACCTCACTGAGGCAAGAGGCCTGTCTGCCCTTCCCCAGGTGTCTGGACCTGGTCAGTAATGTTCTGGGCACCAGTACTAGTATAAGCCACTGGCTGCAGGTGGGTAGCAAGAAGACCAACCATGAAATCCACAGGCTCTGGAACCTGCATTAGGGAAGCTTCAGCGACTTTAGGATTCAGCATCCCCTTTGCTGTCTGTCATGGTGTATTATTTATTCTTTATCAGCGTCTTCAGTCTTTGAGATGCCTGTATGGTGCGGAGAGTAGTCGGTGCAACCGACCGGCAAGCCCTTCCCCACTGCCCTCACAAAGTGAGACTGCACCTGAATCAAGAACACAGCTTCATTTCCAACTGGATGGGCGTGAAGCCTCTTCAGCTTTTATTTGCCCACCACAGACATTGTACAATGCTACAGAACCCCAGAGTGGCATGTGTCTTGTTTGTCACCCTGCACTAGGAGAGAAAATTTGTCTGGTGGCGCCAACCCAAGAAATCAGAGGGACAAACAAACGGGTGGTTTCCTGAGTACAATCCTCAAATGGTCAGAACAGGATTCTAACAGATTCCTTACGATCTATTTACTGCTTCCCCGAAAATAGTTCCAGGAAGAGACCTGGGGAGCTCTTGAAGGTGGTTACACCAAGATGGTTAGCAAATCCAGGAGACAGAGTGAAGTGGGAAATAGCTAAGGGCAGTCATTCATTCTCATGGCACGGCCCAACCATGCCTGTAGGATTGCCGACTTTTGCCTTTCTGCCTTATTTCTGGAAAGGCATCCATACAGGGAGGCATGTCATCAAAAGGAACTAGCAGCCCCAAATACTGCTTCTGGCACCTACTTAGGGACCACACAGGGCATGCCTGATCTGCTTTGAACCTGGGGTCTAATTAGATGGTGTCTTAGTTCATTTTCTGTTATTATAACAAAATACCCAAAGCTGGGCATTTTCTAAAGAAAGGGGGTTTATTACCTCACAGGTTTAGAGTTAGAGGATCTGAGATCAGGTTGTCATACCTGTTGGGCCTCTGGTGAGGGTCTCTCTGGGTGCACCACAACATGGCTGAACAGAACGGGGAAACGACTGCATGCAGAAGGGGGTCTAGCTGGTGGGGGTGGACTTAGCTTCATAACTGCTTTGTGAGAACTAATGTACCCTGCAAGGCCTGAATTAATTCTTTATGAGGGTAGAGACCTATGACCTAGTTACTTTATACTAGGCCTCCACACCTTAAAGGTTCTACTGTCTCAAATCACTGTGCCCGAGTCTAAGCCTGGCTCCTGGGCCTCCAAGAGACACACTCAGACCATAGCCGGTGGTCTTTAAACTTCAGCACCTGCTACACAGGATGCTGAGACACTTAAGGCCGTCTAGAGCTCTGGTTCTCAACCTTCCTAATGCTGCTCCTCGTGTTGTGGTGAACCCCAGTCATAAAACTATTCTGCTGCAACTTCAAAACTGTAATTTTGCTACTGTTGTGAATCACAGTGTAAGTGTCTGCTGTGCAGGATATCTGATACTCGACCCCTGTGAAAAAGCCGCTGGACCGACAGATGGGGTCTTGACCCACAGGTTGAGAATCACTGGTTTAGAGGTAGGTGGACATAATCTTTAGAACCACGGGGAAGAGCAGAGAGTTCCTGGATGCCTCCACATGGCTGTAGAGACTGGACTGATCCAGTTGCGATACAGATTGGGAGAAAGCAAACAAAGAAGACAGGAATCACTTAATACAGCAGTAGATCTTAGAGGAAGATGCTCCACCCCAGAGCAGTTTCTCCATAGGGATGGAAAGACCTAGGAGGACAATGCGACAGAGAAAGCCTCTGCTAGAAATCCATTGCTTCGGGAAGGACGCCCCTGCCCTTGTAAGCTTTAATTAGTTGGGCTGTGGTTAAGTGTGAATCTTGGAAGTAACAAATGTGGGGTAAAGGCCTGGGAGAACCCGGGAGCCCAGGACACCCATGTTTTGCTCCTCTAAATGGCAGCAGCTTGCAAAAGAGGCTGAAACAAGGGCCAGCTCTGAGCAGGGCCGAAGGCGTGGCCGAGAGATAACTGGCAAGTCCCTGTGCTTTGTGAGTTGAGGACAAATGCCATCTGCTCCAGCTGTCGCTGACTGTCAAGTTCTCCCCCGGCTCCACCGTTTGTTACAGTGACCTCGGCTTGTGGGACTCAAGTGCTTTGAGTGCTTTGTCCCCTCTGGCCTAGTGTATGCTGCCATCTCCATCCTGCCAGCCTGGCAGGGAATTCACTGCCAGGGCCAAGCAACCAGGTGAAAACAGCGGTCCCTGAGCTGCTGGCTGCCCGCCTACTTCCTGCTACCCCTTCCTCTGAGCACCTCAGTGGTGCCAAGGACCTTACTTGGAATGCACAAACAGGCAGTCTTTCCTCCCGAATTCAAGTAGAACACAGACAAGAGGCATCGGATTGAGTTTTGTGAAAATAGGTAGGAGAAAATATTATTTAGCTATTAGATGATGGAGCATCCATTGGGGCTTGTTCCCAGAATCAGCTAAGGTGTAGAACTGACAGCTCACTGGACTGCTGGACTCTGTGCATGTATCTAGTTCTCTCTCAACACTAGGTAGTGTCACAATCCTTTTTTGTCTTGAGAGAAAGAGGGAAAGAGGCGTCTGGTTCAGGAAGGAGCCACAAGTGGCCTGAAGTACAAGCCCTGTGGTCTTTGAAGATGGTCATACGTAAGCTGTCATAGTGGATGCTGCCCTGACTTTTATACGCATCTCAGAACCCACCCACGGGGTTTGGTCTGCTGATGTCTGATGACCTGGGCCTTCTCTCTCTGCATGCTCCTGCCTGAAGAACAGAAAAAGTGTTGGAGGTCACATTCCGCTTGCTCATGCCTCAGAGACAACCAGAGTTCAGGAAGCCTCTGGGGCAGGACACAGGTTCATGGACTGTTTCCCTCTAATCTTCACCACCAGGTGGGAGGGCTTCCATAAGATTAAGATTTGAGGCAGGGGAACTGCTAAGAAGTGCCTGGAGTAGGCTTTGGAAGAAATAGGTTCAAACCCAAGTCCTGGCTACACAAATCCCTATATACAATGTTCCTGGCTGCATTTTTTTTTTGAGACAAGGTTTCTCTGTAGCTTTTTTGGTGCCTGTCCTGGAACTAGCTCTTGTAGACCAGGCTGGCCTCGAACTTACAGAGATCCTCCTGCCTCTGCCTCCCGAATGCTGAGATTAAAGGTGTGCGCCACCACTGCCCGGCTGCATTGTTCTTAATAGTCAATGTGTCTGTCAAAAGTGTCCGTCAGTGTATGGCTAAACCAAGTATAGTCTATATACATACAGAGACGTCCTTTTTGCCAAAAGGAACAAAGCACCAATGCATGTAATGAGGCGTACAGATCTTTAGAGTTCTTTGATAACTGGAATAAGTCAGTCACGAAAGATTCCATACAATTTGATTCCATACAATTCCAATTCCATACATTCTCATCCAGGATGAGCATGCCTACAAAGGCAGACAGATCAATGGCCTCCAGGAGCTGGCTGAAGCAGCGGGTTGTGGAAGGAACCAGGGCGTGATGTTAATGAGGACAGAGTTTCTTCCTGGAGTGATAAAAATCTTCTAAAATTAGGATGGTGGTCACACAACTCTGCGCATATTAAAAACTGCTTACCAGCACATCTTCAATGGGTGGATTTCAGGGCATGGATATGCTCTATGAAAATGTTCATAAATGTGTTATAGTTCCGGGAATCGGGGTTTTACCATTTCTTGGTCCTCTTGCCAGGATGCCTTTGTTTGGTTCGCTGTTGTGTTCTAAGAGTCTTGATGGGTAGCAGGTAACAGAACATTCGTTAACAACAGAAATGCTGCTTTTCCCCACCTCTCATCTCTCCCAAGAGCTCATACATCCCAGGATGCCTTCAAACTTGATATTAGCCAGGGATGACCTTCTGATTCTTCTGTCTTCACCCCCAGAGGGCTAGAATCACAGGTTTTACCACCCTACTTGGTTTAGGCAGTGCCGGGGAGTGAACTGAGGGCTTTGCGCGCACTAGGCAAGCGCTCCACCAACAGAGTTCCCCTCCAAGAAGACCCCCAAACGTGGTATTTACAGCCTCACTTCCTGCTTCTATAAAATGATAGCCTGTGCTGAGGGTTTCTGTGGTCACCTGGCTCTTTTAGTCTTCGGGGGCCTTGTGGATCTGTTGCCTTCTTCTGGGAGACTTGCCCCTGTCCTTCTGCAGCACCCAAAGCAGCAGCTGAGTTACCCCCTTTTCTCTCCTCTGCTCAAGTTGAGGTGGAGTCCCCAGTGTATGGGCTCACAACCAACTTTCCCCATTTAGGTAAGGCAGGACCCATGTCTTTAAAGTTCTTCATGGCCACAAGAAGAAGATATATGGGAGGTACGAACAAAAAACTCCTGGCAGAGGCAAGGGATATATATGATGGTTTGTGTTACAGAGTGACAGTGTGGGAGGGAAGAAAGCATCACACCTGGGGACCTCCCAGCCTCTGGCCTTGGGTAAGAGAGGGGACCAGGAGGAAGATCAGGCTGGGGTGGATGGGGCAGGGACAAGAGAAAGCTCCTGGTGACTGAGTAAGTATGATGAATATTAGAATCACTTTTAGAAACTCCCTAGTATACAAATCTTCAGACAGTAACGGCATTCACAAAATAGCCTCCCCTTCTGTTATTTGTTTTCAACTAAATTTAGTTCCCCCCCCCCTTTTTTTTAAACTGAGCTCCAATTGGATCAGCTTTATTTAAGCCACCTCGAAGATAAGTTCTCAGCCCCCATGGGCTCAGGGACACCAATTTCTGGAACCCAAGGGAAGAAGTTTAAAACTATTGAACAAGTTAGAAGACAGATGTGGAAGGGAGGGAGCCAGACAGGAAACTGGAGATTGCCATTCATCTTCCAGCCCAGCCAGGCCAGGCAAGTTCCCAGCTGCCCACGGAGTTCAGGGAGGCCCGGGAGGGACACTTGGAGTAGAGCCAAAGACACTTGGAAGCAACACTAAGAACCAACTTCATTTCTGGAAGGTGTGAGCCGGTCTTCTGATCAGAGTACTTTTGAACATTAATTCTGGAACCTCAGTCTCAGGCTGGGTTGCAGTGAGGGCGTGGGAAACAGTCCTTGTAGCCTCAGGCCACACGGAAAGGAAGTCAGTCTCCTCTGGATAGCCTTCAGGACTCCTTACTTGGACGTGCTTCCCAGGTTGACACAGGACTCTTCCAGCCCCCTTGAGTGTGTCCACAGCTGCCCACTGAGGAGCCATTTGTGTCACTGTGGCTGGGAAATGTCCCCCAAAGGCCATGTGTGGAAATGGGCTTAGTGGCCAGTCTGTGGTGCTAATGGGAGGTAGTGCAGCCTTTAGGAGGTGGCAGCCTTGTTGGACCCTTCTTCCTGTTTCCTCTGAGAGGTCACCAGCTCTCCTCCATCACACTCCCCAAGCAGGATGCTCAGCCTTACCATGGGCTCATAAATAACGAAGCCCAGTGGCCTGAAACTTCTGAATTCAGAAACCAAACATCTTTCCTCCTTTAAAATTGATTTCCTTAGATGTTTTGTCCCAGCAACAGAAAGTTAACACACATGCAGAACTTCTGGGCCCCTGAACTGATTTGTAGTCACAGGCTAGGCAAGGATACAGGCAGCTCTTGCATCTCTCTCTTCTAAATTTATTTATTTTTACATTATGTACATTGGTGCTTTGCCATGTGCGTCAGGTCCCTTAGAACTGGAGTTTTACAGACAGTTGTGAGCTGCCATGTGGGTGCTGGGAATTGAACCCAGGTCCTCTGGAAGAGCAGTCAGTGCTCTTAATCACTGAGCCATCTCTCGAGCCCCAGCCCTTGCATCTCTTGCCATCTGTCCTTCGATCCTATTATGACATCCAAGGCAAACTCCTAAACCATCTGGGGATCATACAGAAATGCAGCATGAGGCATTAAAATCAGCATGGTTGAGAAAAACAAATAAAAACAATCCTCCCACGTTTGCAGTGCTGTCACAGGCCTGGAGCTGGGCTCTACACCACCTGCGTGGCCATCATTAGCCCTTCTGATATGGTACTTATGATTGTGTTATTAGATTGTGATAGATCTTTGGTCTCCTTTGGCCTTTAGGACACATCATGGGGCGTGACACTGTTTTCTAGAGGAGAAGGTCTACTCTGAGTAGACCTGAGAGCTCAGGGCATCCAAACAAAGTAAGGGGGCAGCTCCGATCTCATGCTGGTTGGGCACCTTCCATGGAGATTTGCCTGCCTAACTTTTTCAAGGAGTGTCTCAGTTTGAGGAAGCCACACTATATCTGCTACATGCCATTAGTCACTTAGTGAGCATCATTGGAGTTATCACAGTGACGTCATGGTGTTAGGCTGCTGGTATACATGGTTTGGGATTATCCATGATCTCAGGTGCACAAGGCATCTTGGAACTCATCCTGGGAGGTAAAGGCAGACTCTAGTAGCTCTCTGAGTGGTTTTTCCGCTCTGTTATTTCTCTCCTGTCTGCATGAAACAATGATGACAGGGCGGTCAAATCTTCTGTGACAGCCCCACAGGTCCCCAAGGCTCTTCTTATTTTAGTCCCCCCATCTATTTTCTCAGGATCCATCCTCTCGATTGCTCCACCCTCAAGTGCATGCTTGTTTCTGTCTGTTCCCACTGTTTGGGTGATGAGCTCATGTGGTGAGGTTTTTGGTTTTTTTCTTATTTGTTTTGTTTTTCAGTTCTAAATTGTCTACAGGGTTCTTTCTATTTTCTATTTGATGAGATTTTTATATTCACTCACTTGCTGGAAGTAAGCTCCTAATTTCTCACTAAAGCATTTTTATAAGAGCCACTTTGTAACCTTTGCCAGTTCTTACTCTACTGTGATTCTAGGACGGCATCTATTGTCTCTTTCTCGCTCATTGTGAGATCTTCCTAGTGAATTGCATTGAAGTTAAATCCTTGTTATGAAATATGGGATCTTCTTTAAACCTTTGGTTCCACTGGCTTTCTTTGACACTCTTCTATAAGAAGAAGGGAGTGTGCCCAACTCATTACTCCCAAGGGAGGCTTGGGTCTTCATGGACTCTCAATGGACAGGCTCCTTGTTACGCAGAAGGGGTGGGTGGTCCTGTTTGCACTGATGCGTCCCTGTCTGTCCCTGAGCAGTTGTGCATGCCTTGCTTTTGTCCCCATTCAGCCCTTACTTGTGCACCCACCTAATGGATCTGGTCTTCTGAGAGGTACTGAAAGTCTCCACTCTCTACCTGGCTTTACTTTACCTTTAATCTCTCTGTCATCACACTGGTAGAGGAAAGAAGGGCAAGTGGTGGTGGTGGTGGGGGGGCTTGCTGCACCCCGGTGAAGGTAGAAGGCTGGCCTTCTCCTTCATTCAGACTTTACTGGTGGAACCATTTTTAGGCCATGGTTTTCTCTGGGGTATCAGGAACAACACGGCACTGTCTAAAAGTCTTCTGTGTTGCTGGGTCCTTTGGTTGGACACAGTAGATTTCTCTACCCTCTTTTGCTTCAAAAATGTGTGTGTGTGTGTGTGTGTGTGTGTGTGTGTGTGAGAGAGAGAGAGAGAGAGAGAGAGAGAGAGAGAGAGAGAGAGAGAGAGATATTAAGTGTGACAATCAGAGGATGACTTCAGGTTTATCAGTTTGTCAGTCCTTGCCTTTTAGCTTGTTTGAGACAGGATCTCTTGTTCTTCGCTATGTGGGCCAAGTGAGCTGGCCCGAGAGCCATGGATGATGTCTAGTATAGTATATATCTCACCTCTGGCCTGAGTTTCTGGGCAATTAGCATCAGCGGGGGCGGGGGTGAGGGGCAGGAACAAATCCCTTTTCATCTTTCATTATCAGGCGTGACAGGGAAGCCTTATCCAAGGAGATGACATCATCGGCCTAGGCCAGTGGTCCTCAGCAGTGGGCAGTTTTCTGCAGTGTCTGGAGACATGCTGGTTGTCACAAGGTGGGGCTGAGGATGCGTTATTAGTATACAGTCAGTAAAGGTTGGGGATGTTGGTGCGGTGCCCACAATCAATGTGATGGTGATCCATGCAATAAAGTATCAGCTGGCCCACAAAGTCAGCAGTGCTGGAGGTGAGAGACCTTGGCTAGCCAGATGGCCCCCAACGGCATGGGCCAGTGGTTTGAAGGAGGAAGCGCTGTTGAACAATTAAACTGGGTTTTATGAGATCTTATTCCCAGAGAGCAGCATAGGTTGTAGGGGAGGAAAGGGAAGGAAGGCTCTTGGTCAGAGCAAGGCCTGTCATTTTAGAGCACATTTGGCAGCAACAGTGATTTGTGACAAAATAAACCCTCTTTGCACACAGCCAGCTGGGGAGTTATTAAGATAAAGATTTCCAGGCCTCCTCCCCTCAAACCCACGGAGGCAGACGTTCTTGGTGGAATAAGTGGGAACCTTCAGGTGCTCTCCACCACACTGGCACTTTCCTCAAGTCTTCCAGAAGTAGGAAGCAAGCTGGGAGATACGATGGGGTCCCCAGGCCACGGTGTGGTGGTTTTGAAAATGTCCCTCTAAAACTTTGCACATGGTTTATCCAACTTTGTTAACAGACATCAACCTTGCTGTTTCTCTGTCTCTGTCTGTCTGTCTGTCTGTCTGTTTCTCTGTATATCTGTGATATGTATGTGCATGCAAGTGTGTGTGTGCGTGTATGGGCGCACATGTGCCACGGTGAACCTGTGGAGGTCAGAGGCCAACTTTGAGTTTTGGTTCTCACCTTCTCCCTTGTTTGAGACAGGGTTTCTTTTGTTCAACACTGTGTATGCTAGATCAGGTGGCCTGTGAATTTGGGGGGATTCTTTTGTCTTAATTTTGAATCTTACCAGAGCCACACTGAGCACACAGGTTCACACTTTATGTGGGTCTGGGGCTCTAAACTCAGATCCTTACTGTCATGAGGCAAGTACTTTACCCACTGAGTTACCTCTTAATAATTAAAAGTAAACACCAGATCTAAATGGAAGGAACTAGAAAAAGGATCATCCCAAGTTAAGTATCCCAGATCCAGAAAGAGAAATATGGTATGTATTCGCTTCTATGTGGATATTAGCTGCCAAGTAAATAATAATAACAAAGCTACAATCCATAGAACCACAGAGAATAGGTATAGAGCAAGGGACTAGAAGGTACATATAGATCTCATTAGGAAAGGGAAATGGAGTAGATAGTTCTGGATGGATGGGGAGGGGAAGGAAAGAGAGGGATGAGGGAGGGAATAAGGGGAGAGAAGCTAAAATTAAGGGTCATTTGAGTGATAGTATGGAAACCTAATACAGTAGAAGCTTCCTAAAATGTATACATATATGAAGGGGCTCTAACTGAAATTGCCAAATAATGGGGAGACAGAGCCGCAGCTAGACATCTCTTGTGGTCAAATGAAGTTCCCAGTCCTGGGATTGGATTACATCTAATTGAGATGTTGGCCAAAGGAGTCCCATGGGCATCTCCAAATAACTCTGACTGTTGCCAAGACAATAGGTTGTTTTCTGCAAATGGACTGCATGGACCTATTGCTGAAGAATACCCATGCAACTCATTGGACATGAAGAAGTCGAGTTGATGCTTCCATAGAACCTTCACTCCTATGTTCTAGTGTTTTTGGTACAGGAATTTACTCTGCACCTTACCAAAAGAGAAATATAAACACCAACACAGCCACAAATCCTAGATTGACAAATGATGTCCTATCTGCAAGATATGCAATGGTTGCACAAAGCTGTTGCGGGATAATTGTTCACACTGCCAATCAACTGTGCCAATACAGTCACCCTGAATCAAGGACAGAATCAGTGATTGGCTGACTGGGATGATCCATAGAGATGTTGGAGGACTGAGGAAGTCAGATAGAAAGGGACAAGAAGAGGGAAGGAGGGGCTGAGGGAGATTTCCAGGGTATTTGGATCAGGAAAATTTGGAGAGCAGGGTCAGCTGATCATCCTTCCACTGTTCCTTGGATTTATCAGGTTTTTATCTCAATTTCTGACTCCTAAGTTTTTACTAATACTAGAACAATTTAGGTAAACTTTATATCTGGCATCTAATGTGTGGCTTTAGATCACACCTAGGTGGTGAAGCCATCACAGCTGCGCTGGCCCCCAACCCCCACCACCAGCCAGCTCTGTCGTTTGGGCTGCCCTATGCACTAGCACACTGTTTCCCCTCAACCCTGCTGCTGTGTGAGCAGGTGTCTTCAGCGGGCAATGCACCAATAGCCCCACGGCTCAGCAAAGCCAGCGGCAGTTTCCTTGCATTCTCTGGAAGCCACTGGCCACCACAGCCACTCCTGGCAGGTGGTTGGGTCCTAGTCTATACTGTGTCCCAGCTGCATGGCTTTCTCCCACAGCTCACCCTCCCTTCCCGCACTACACGTGAGCAGCTACAGTGGCCGCTGACCCAGGCACTCAATGAGCGCGACTCAGGGTACTCCCCCATGCCTGCCCTCCCTGCCAGCACAGTTGAATACCATTCCTGCAGTTGATTTACCCCTCCCCCCGCAGCTCTGCCTACATTGGCGGCGTCAGCAGATCAGGTGACACACCTGGGAATTCTTAAATGGAAAATTAGGTTTACAAATAAAGGGGGGGGGGTCTTTTCTATGTTAAGAATTGGAAATATTACAATGCAGGGATTTAAGACCCTATTTAGTGCTACTATGGATGCCTTGCAGATGGAAAAAAAAATTGATGATCACCTTGCCAGTTTGTTGATAGCAGCATTGAATGCTTGGGATGGGGCTGAAGAATCAGGAAAGAGGACTGAGTCATTTACTTAAGTTATGCAAGGCCCAAAAGAAGCCTTCACTGATTTTTTTTTTTTTTACAAAGATTGACTTCTGTTGTAAATAGAATTATATCAGATACAGAAGCTAGACAAATACTAATTGAATCTTTGGCTTTTGAAAATCCTAATTCAGAATGCAAAATGGTGATTAGGCCTTCAAAGGCAAGATCAGCACCCATAGATGAATTGTTTAGAAATACAGCTAATATTAGATTTCATATTTATGGTGTATCTTTGATAGAAAAGTAATTTCTAAAAATTAAAAAAATCAAAATGTAAGATGTTTTAATTGTGGTAAACAAGGTCATTTGAAAAGAGATGATAGGTAAGATGTTTCTAGAAACAATGTTTTTTTTTTTTTTTCTAGAGATAATCCAAACAGAAAGCCTCAGTCTTCTGAAGTATGCAGAAGGTGTGGCAAAGGCCAGCATTGGACTAACAAATGCAGATCAACAAGGGACAGGCAAGGTAATGCTTTACCATTGAGAAAAGTCCTAAGGGGCCTTCCACGGGCCCCAACATCAAATTTGGCTCAATCATCCCCAGTCAGCATTGGAGAAACTCATCCACAGAGCAATTAAAAGACTTGATACCAGTTGTTAAAATCCAAATTGCTCTGGATGTGACCAAAGACAGAACTTCTATAGATACAACACAGGTCCAAAAGATACTGTAAAACAAATATTTTGGCTAACTGCTATCAATGATCAGAGGTAAAATCTAAAAATACACATATATGGCATTAAAATTGAGGGTTTGATAGACACACAGGTGCAGATGTAACAATAATTTCACCAAAATCTTTGCAACCAGATTGGCCTCCTCAGAAGGTAAATATTCAGTTTCTAGGGATTAGAACTTTATCTCAGGTAAAATAAAGTAAAAGATGGATTGAGTATATAGAGCCAGAAGGACATACAGGAAAATTAAAGCCATATGTGGTTAACATAGCCATGAATTTAAGGAAATGCAATTTGTTGCAGCATTGGAAAACACACGTTAACATTCCTTCAATCTCAGAAACAAACCATAAAATAAAGAATGCTTCTGGGAAAAATATTAAAAGATATATCAAGAGCAGTCACTGACCATAGGCTGTATGAAGACAGGGCACAACAGCTGATATCTTTCAAGGATACCAACAGCCCTACCTTTAAAACGGATAACTGACAAAAACTGTGTGGATGGGAAAATGACTTTTGACACCAGAAAAATTACAGGTACTAAAACAGGTGGTACAGAGCAGCTAGATGCTCAACGTATTAAAGAATCAACCAACCCTTGGAATTCTATATTTGTCATTAAAAATAAATCTGGAAAATGGAGAATGATAATAGATCTAAGAACCATAAATAAGGTGATTCAGTCAATGGACTCTTTACAGCCTAGAATTCCCTTGTTTTCTTTATTACCTAAAGGATTGTCTGTAATGTTACTGATTTAAAAGACTCCTTTTTTTTTTCTAAACCTTTACAAAAAACTGGATAGAGAAAAAATTGCCATCACAATGCCTACTTATAATATTCAGGCTGTTAAAAGGTATCAGTGGAAAGTTCTTCCTAAGGGATGTTCCACAGTCTCACCTTGTGTCAATATTTTACACAATAGTCATTGGAAATAATTCATTAACAGTTCCCTCAATATATAATTTGTCATTAAATGGATGATATCTTACTAGCTAATTCAGACTTCAGACTTGCATACCTTAGAAAAAATGTTTGAAGAGGTAAAGAAAATTTTGCCTTGCTGGGGATGAAAGAAAAAAATAAAGGAAGAGATTATATTAATTACCTAGGATATAAGATAGGTTTACAAAAAGTTCAGCTACAGAAAGTACAAATCAGGAGAGATCAATTACAAATTCTAATGATTTTCAAAAATTGAAAGGAGATATTAACTGGCTATGACCACAATTGGATTAACAACTCAAGAACTAAACAATTTATTACAAACCTTACAAGGTAACAAGTACTTAAGTAGTCCAAGAAAATTATCAACTGTAGTTGAGAGAGAATTGGCTTTGGTAGAAGAGAAATTACAGGATGTATATGTGGATTGCTTGGATCCAGAGCTTGATTGTATCCTGGTCATACTACCTTCTATTCATTCTCCCATAGGAAATCTTACGCAGAGAGAAGATAATATCTTAGAATGGATATTTTCTTTTACCATACAAACAGAGTAAAATAATTAAAGACCTATGTAGAAAAGGTTTCTGTAGAAATTGATCCTGAACAGTTAAGTTGAGACTTCATCAATGAACAGGAATAGACACAGCAGAAATTGTAGTACTTTTTGTTAATGCTGAAATTGCCTCATAGGCAGAAAGTGAACATTGGCTAAGAACCTGCAATAATTTTTCTTTGAATTTGCCAATACTAATGGACTGGATATTGTGAATGTATTTCTTTCTTACTTGGTAACTGTTCTTATTGTATACAGTTTTACTGTGTTAAAACCCTTCCTTTTTATTTAGAAAAAAAGGGGGAAATGTTGTGGGAGAATTGTTCAGTCTGCTAATCCTCTATGCCAATAAAACCACAATGAATCAAGGACAGAGTTAGTGCTTGGCTCATTGAGATTAGCCCTAGAGGTGTTGGAAGTCAGTTAGAGAGGGACAGGAAAGGAGAAGGAGGGGCTGAGATTTCTGAGGTGTTTAGATTGGGAAAATGTGTAGGGTCAGCCAATCATCCCTCCCCTGCTCCTTGGATTTATCAGGTTTTGTCTCAATTTCTGACTCTCTAGTTTTTATTAATACTAAAACAATTTAGGTAAATGCTGTACAAAGAAAAACTTTGTGAGAATAACTAACCAATATCTGACATGATTTAAGGCCCACTCCATGAGATGGAACTGTTACTTGACACTGCTTGGGTGGCCAAGAACCTGAGACTAGATAGCTCAGAGATCTACGGTAAAACCAAATACTACTGCTTTTTTTTTTTTTAAGCAAACATAGCAATAGAAGGACTCCTGATGATATTCTGCTATACTCATAGACCTTGCTGAGCCATCATCTGAGAATGTTCCTTCTGCAGCCAATGGGAACAAATACAGATATCCACAACCAGACATTATGCAGAGAATGAAACACCTTGAAGACCCTAAATAAGATGTGTCTATTAAACCCCTCCCTTCAGGGCTCAGAGAACCCTGTGGAAGAGGAGGTGGAAAGAGTGTAAGAGGCAAAGGGGATGAAGGACACCAGGAGAACAAGGTCCTCTAAATTAACAAGATCAAAGCCTTTATGTATCTACAGAGACTAAGGCAGCATGCACAGGGCCTGTACATGTCTGCACTAGGTCCTTTTCGTAGCTATTATAGCTTCCAATTTAGTGATTTTATGGGATTCTTGAGCATGTGACCGAGTGGATCTCTGTCTGATTCTTGTGCCTTCTCTTGGGTTCTTTTCCTTCTATTTGTTTTGTCCCATTTTGTGTTAGTTTTTGTATTATCATACTATATTTGATTATTATACCTTAGAAGCCTGTTTGTTTTTCTAATGAGAAATAAAAAGGGAGTGGATCTGGACTGGAGGGGAGGTGGTGAGGAACTGGGAGGAGAAGAGGGAGGGAAAACTATAATCAGGATATAGTAGTAATCAGGTGAGAAAAAAATCCATTTTGCAATAAAGGGGACAAAGTAAAAAAAAAAGCACTATGGAAGTTCTAGTATCCTTCTAAGCAGTACTCATGAAGCTACAGATTTGATTAACTGGTTATTTTTCTCCATAGTGCTAAATAATACACAGCTATGAAAACAAACAGGAGGCGCCCATGCCTTAACATCGCCACGCAGCTCATGCAGAAAGTGGTGCACTGTAGTAAAAACAACTCCAGTCGGTCAGGGAATGCTGCAAACAATGACTACCCAGGCTACCAGTCAGCCAGTCAGGCCTGACTTTTGCTCTGGAACCTCAACACCACCATTCGGGGGTGGATGATGAGCCCCTGCTTCCTGAATAAGAGAAAGAAGAACCAACAAACTCACAGGTCTTTGTCTGGTTCAAAAGGTTCAAAGGAAACTCCACTCTCCCAAATTCTGGAGACTGTCCCCTCTACCAAAGGAGCCATTCCCCATCTCTGTCCAAAGGGACAAATGTCTATAAGGGGTGCCTATTAGCATACTAAAGCACATGCTGTCCTCCAGGTTCTCTCGGTACATGTGACTCTTCTCAACCCACCCCTACCCCAAACTTCTCTAGCTCACTAGAGCTTCCACTCCCCAGTTTCCCATTCCCATACAGCCCTGCCATTTTGGCCATGTGCTCTCTTGGTCCCCTCTTTCTTGCCCATCTCTCCTGGTCTCCTTTAGGGACACTCTGTCTTCCTTTCTTGTTCACTTCCCCCACCCCCTGGCCAAGTCTAGTCTGCTGGCTATGTTCAATCTACTACTTTTTTTCTCTGCTCTGGACTCTTCCAGAGACCTCTGGAATATCTAATATCTCTAATATCTACAATAAAACCTTCCCCTTAACCATATCTTGGAGTGGTCATGACCTCACTTTATGCAGACTTGAGATGCAAATCCAAGATCTCTGTGGAGTCAGAAGGTAGCTGGGATAGGCTGGGGAGCTAGGGTGTCACCCTCCAGGGAAATTTGTCTAACCAGGCACTGATGGAGGTGGTGAGGAGTAAGAAGTGATTAGAATTGAGTCCTTTCCATCTGGGGACTTACAAATATTAGAAAGAAGTACCCCCCAAGAGAAAACATGGCACGGCCAGCCTCAGAATCTTAGTGTTAGCCTACACTTCCCAGCTTTTGAAAAGAACAGCCTGAAACCTGGCACTAGCTGGATCTAGTGGCGCACTCCTGTAATACTAGCACTTGGGAGGTTGAGGCAGGAGGATTGCTGTGACCAGGGATATTAACAAGGATAAACGTTAAGGACCAATGCATTTTGAATGCCACCGAACGTCAGAATTCAGAAGCCAAGTCTGAGGCATAAAAGTGACTCTATCTAGACACTAATTCTCTTTTCCCTTGCCACTCTTGGAATCCCTTTTAGGCCACAGCAGGGTGGGTGACAGAGAAGGCATGCACAGTGAAGCCTACAACAAAGCTACAGCCTCTGCTGAGAGACATAATCAACACGTGCAGTTTGCTTTTTGTTGACACCCTTTCCCAGCAAGGCTAAATCTGACATCACATCCGTTTCACTATGCCCGCCTCGCTACAAACCCAGAGGACTGGAGCCCGCCTCACACAGCCGCTCTGTTTTCATCTTTTCTCTCTGGTTATGCTGCCTGCATTAATTCCCACCTCAGGTGAAGCCTCTCTGTATGAGCTGCCTTTATTTGACATTCATCGATTTGCCACACAAGTCAGAAGGCTGGAAGGTGGGGTGGGAGGTGTGACTAAGGTAACGTCCTCAGGGCCAAGTCGGATAAACACAGGAAGACAAAACAAAAACAACCCCCCTCCCAACCTCAAAATCTTGGGACAACATTTCTCTTTGGGGCAGTGTTGGGACTTAAGGGGGGACAAGTGTCTTGGGGGGAGTGCATGACCAAGTGCGCTCGTACTGACAAGCAGGTCTATGTATTGGAGTCAAAGTACTGAGTGTCAGCAGAGATGGGATGGAAGGCTCTGCACTGGCTAATTTTTATGTCTCCTTGATACAAGCAGGGGTCATTTGGGAAGAAGGGATTTTAACTGAGAAAATGCCTCCATAGAATTGGCTCATGGATGAGTGTGTAGGGCATTTCCTTGACTAATGATTGATGTGCAAGGGCCCATCTCACAAGGGGGTGGTACCACCCTTTGGCTGGTGACCCTGGGTGCTATAAGAAAGCAGGCTGAACAAGCCATTAGGGACAAACTGGTAAACAGCATTCCTTAAGGCCTCAACATTAGTTCTTGCTTAGTTCCTGACCTGAGTTTCTGCCACTTCCCTGGATGATGGACTGATGAGATAAACCCTTTCCTCCCTGACTTGATTTTGGCACAGTGCTTCATCACAACAATAGACATCTGAACTGAGACAGGTAGTTCAATATATGTCTGGGTAGAAAATGCTCCAGGTACCAGTAAGAAAAAAGAGCTAGGGAGAGGGGCAGGATCTAGGCAGAACTTACAGGGGACTGTAGCTCTGGGGAGGGTGATTTAAACAAACAAATGCAGTCTTTAGAGATGCACTTCAGCAGCCTGGAAACTTGGAATTCTATGAATATTCAAATGAGGACCCGAATCCAGGGAGGATTTAATAACCCTAGGTTCCATCCAGAACTGTGGTAACCTTGTAAGAACCCGAAGTGGGCAGGTACTGGACAAGTCTGTGCAAAATCACAGTTGCAACTGGAAGAGCAAGGCTCAGATTCATGGCTCATCTGTCTGGGCACGCAGCCCAGTGTAGTCACCCCAAAGCTGAAGAAGGACTTGGCCTCTCTAAACCTCGGTTTCCTTACCTGTAAAATGGACTATAATGGTTATCTATCTCACAAGATCACTGTGAGGCACCGAGAAGTGAATATAGGCAGATGCCTAGGACACGGCCAGGCACTGAGTGCCACATGTGTGTTGGCTGTCCACGAGTGGGACACACGGGGACTGAAGCACTTGACCTAGAACTACATAATAATTCTACAATATGGAGAACGTGATGGATGAGGACAGGAAAGGAAAAACAACAGGGAGCAGGTGGACTGAGCTTTGTTCTAGCCCCAGTACTGGGACTGCATGCCTGCAAGCTTCATGCCTTTCTTCCATGTTTTAAGACAGAGTGCTCTATGTATCTATGAAGTGGTGGCTGGAGGTCTTCTGGGGCTGGGTAGCTAGCAGCAACACCCCTCTCAGGATGAGCAGCAGATGGCACCGATGGGCACCGTCAGCTCTACCTCCATCCCGACCACCACTGTAGCTTTCCCCAAGGTATTTTTAAAAATCATTAGTATTTTTTTCTCCCATGGTTTCCTACAACGACAAGTGCTTTGGAATAAATAGGATTTCTTCAATAACGCCATGCATCGCAGCTGCGTGGCTGTGGGCAAAGACACTTCACATCTCCGAGATTATGTTTCCTTATCTCAAAGATAAATTTCTGGTCAAAACATGAAGGGAACACTCAGGGAAGTGCGGCCCATGAACAGAGATCTCGACGACTGGTGACTGGTCCACAGTGGACTCCCCAGGCAATACACCATCAATTAAAGAATGCCCACCATGATTTTTTCTCCAAATTTGAATTTTCAGATTGACACTGTTCAAAAAGTTAAAGACAAAATGAGGCCTTCCAGTCATGTGGGCTCCCACTATCTATCAAGAATAAAGCTGGGCACGGAGTAGGAATCTGTTCTTGGTCTAAATGGGTCATCTTCTTGGCCCACGACCAGCCATTTGGTTACACTGAGTTGACCCTGGTATGAGGCAAGGGGCTTTGCCACAGACCATCTTATGGAAAAACAAACTCTCTGTTCTTTGTGTGGGAAACAAAATCACATCATATGTGAGGCAACATCCTGGGATCCCAACTTTGTCGAGCCTGTTTCTTGTCCTTTGACAATGTACTTCAGCAAATGGAAATTAAATTGCTCCATTGAATTTCCAAATGCCACATTTACAAAACAAAAGAGACAGTCAAAACAAAAACTTCCCGGCTGAAAGGGATCAATCCAAAACGAAAGAGTGGATTATGATGTTTTCCAGAAACAATTAAACTTGAGTTTTCAGAACAAGGAACGCTATCATCACAGATGTCTTAGAACTAAAAGGCGTGCCGCTAAGCTCTTCAGAAAAGAACCAAGCTACAGCTCTTGAAGCAAGCACACATGGAGGTTGCTGTCACCTCAAAGGATAACTTAGATCGCTCAGCTGCATGACGTGGGGAAGGGGGGGATTATTCGTTTTATTTAACAAGTAACAAAACCGAGACACAGCAAGATTGGTAGCATTACTGATAAGAGGGGAGCCAGAATGCTAACGGTGTTTCTTAACCATCATCTGTTCTGCCTCTAAAGATCTGGTTTCATCTCTGTTGCTGTCATAAAACAATGACCAAAAGCCAGTAGGGGAAGGAATTTACAGTCCATCACTGAGGGAAGTCAAGGCAGAAACTCAATCAGGAACTTGACTCAGAAACTATGGATGAATTCTGCTTGTCAGTTCCATGCTGAGCTAGTTTTCTTATATAACCCAGTACCATCTGTCCAGGGAATGATGCTGCCCATAGTAGGCTTGGTCCTCCTATGTCAATTAACATTTAAGACAACCCCTACCCTAGACATGCCCACAGGCCAGTCCGATCTGGGCAGTCCCTCAGTTGAGACTTCTTTCTGAGGTGGCCCTAAGTTGTGTCAAATTGACAGTTAAAGAAAACTAGAATAAAGGTGTTCCAGTGCCTGGTCCTGGGAGTAGTTCAGGATGCTCTTCCACAAGGTCCTGTAACATCCTAGCAGTCACCACCACTGACCCATATTCTCAGGTACATTCCCTTTGGTCATCTGGAAGTGGCTCATAACCTTGACTGTTATATTCATACTCCATTTCACAATTATGGAAATTAAGACTCAGAGGGGTGAAACCTCCTCTCAGGTCACACACAACTAATGAACCATGTAAATAGAATCTGCATCCAGTATTGCTTCATTCTTGGGCACTGTGTCATTTGGAGGACACATAACCGAGCCTAAGCACTACCAAGATGGGGTCATTAAGTTCCAGACTTTAGTAAAACTCCCACCGTGAGGTCTTTGGTGCTATGATCCAAAGAATCAGTGAGGACAGCTGAGCAGAGACTGGCTTCAGAGCCAAAAGGGTGGCCATGTGAGTCTGGACCAAGTGACGTACCATCTCTGAATCCTGGTGCCCTGAACTGCAAAGTGGTATAACAGCAGCTACTAGGATACGAGTTCTATGTCAGCAGGAAACTTGTCTGGTTTGTTCATGGCTGGAATGTCAACATATTGCATACTCGGTGGTATGCAGTAGATGCTCAATAAGTGCTCTTGGTTTGCTTATTATTATTGTGTTAGTATACATGATGCATGTGTATGAATATGGATATCTGTGTATCAAGTGTGTGAAAGTCAGAGGACACCTTTCAGGAATGGGTTCTTTCCTTCCACCATGTGTTCTAGGGGTTGAACTCATCTTGTCAGGCTTGAATGCCAAGAGTTTTTCCCCAGTGATTAGTCAAATCAGCACTTTATAGACAAATAAATGAACAACAGGGGGAAAAATCACCTTATTGTGTTTCTGTAGTTTTTAAATAAGCTAGTGTATGCACAATGCATAGCATAGACTCATGCCCCAAATGCCAATTATAGATGGCCCTCAATATCTGTAGATTCTATATCCACAGAACCAACTATTTATGAACCAAAAAAATATTCAAAGAAATAGTGTACTTGGAGGTTGAGGAGATGACTCAGTCAGTTAAATGCTTACCTTGGAAACATGGGGGCCTGAATTCAATTCCCAGAACTCATGTTAAAAAATATGGGTGTGGTGGCAACCTTTTTAATCCAAACCCAGGAGAAATGGCGCTAGGTAGCCTTTGCAGCTCACTGGCTGCCAACCTAGCCTTCCTGGTGAGCTCCACGTCAGTGAGAGATCCTGATTCAAAGAACGAGGTACCGTGTGAGTGAGGAATTGACACTTGAGGTTGTCTTCTGGCCTCTTCATGAATGTTGATATACATGCATACTCCCCTGCAAATACATGTGTGCCCATACATGCTCGTCCCCTTACACAATGTGTAACTGCATACACACACATACAAAGAAGGTGTACTGTATCTGTACTGAGTAGGTACAGGCTTTCTCCTATCATTTTCTCTAACCAACATGCCTCAACTATTTACCTGGGATTTATATTGTACTAGGTACTCTGAGTAATGTAAAGATGATTGAAAATGGGGGATGTGCATAGGTTATAAGCAAATGTTATGCTATTTATGAAAAGAATATCAGCATCCAAGGGTTTGTTACCTGCTTGATCTTTGGAATCAATCCCCTGAAGATAAAGAGACAACTAGACCATCATTATTGTGCCATAGACTTTTACATGCATTATTCTGTTGCATTATTCTGTTCTCAAGAATCTTATGAGACAGGTCTTGTAATACCCAGTTTGTGTAGGAGGAAACCAAAAGGAATATAATAATTGATTGGAGTATATACCTCTTAATGCATCAGAGCCTTTAAAAAAAGTCAAGGTATTTGAGAGATGGCTCAGCACTTAAGGGCTGTGGGACAATGGTCTATACCCTGTCAATTTTATTTTAATAAAATGCTGATTGGCCAGTAGCCAGGCAGGAAGTATAGGTGGGACAACCAGACAGGAAGTATAGGTGGGGTGAGAACAGGAGAATTCTGGGAAGAGGAAAGAGTCAATCTGCAGTCGTCACCTGGACAAAGAGCAAGCAAGACGTGACTGCCTCGCCGAAAAAGGTCCCAAGCAAGAGTTATGGGCTGATATAAGTTATAAGAGTTAATAAGAAGCCTGAGCTAATAGGCCAATCAGTTTGTAATTAATGTAGGCCTCTGTGTGTTTTTTGGGATTGAACGACTGCAGGACCGGGTGGGACAGAAAACTCGGCCAACACTTAAGAGTACATACTGTTCTTATAGAGGACCCAAAATAAAACAGGATATTATCACTGCTCTTGGTTACCTACTTAACTTGATGGCAAGTCCTTATTGCTAAAGACACTACATACTTTGGTCACAGGACATGGAGAAATCAAGTCGGTAATGAGTAAGAATCTTTGCTGATAGCTTTTATAGTACTGGAAGGTGTCATGGAGGCTGCTGGGGAAACAGGCCATCAACAGTCTGACCCATCTGTGAACTTTGTGAACCACAGTACAAAGCTATTGGTGCAATAGTGGCACAAATGTTATAGGGTTAACAAAATGCTTTCTGATTGGATTTAAAATCTATTCCACAAGAGAATAGATTGTAAATCTATTTAAATAGGATTTAAAATCTATACCACACATTTTTGGCACAATAAATCTGGCCAAGAATCCATGGTTAGGGAACTCGCAGGCCCCAGGGGTGAACCTAATACTATTATTTTACTAAATGGAGATCTCAAACCACCTTCTAAATTTGTATCTCTACCCTATAGATTAGTGAAGCCCTTCTCAGAGAAATTTCTTTGGGCAGCAGATGGTTGTTAACGTGGAAATTCACCACTGACCAAAGTGCAGAGGCTAAAAGTGTCCACGGGGTGCTCAGTCACAAATATAACATCTTTAGCACCTCACCAAGCCCTGCAAAACTCAAGGGACCATCACTGAAGAGGGAGCTGGGGAGATTGTAATAGCCAGAGGTCAGGGTAGACTGGACCAAAACAGGATCTTCTGCTTGTTGACAGGGTTGCTGCCCCCATGAACTCTCAGCCATCGTGGTGGCTCACACAAGCTCTACATGAGATTAAGTCAGTGAGCATTCTAGTATGGAGGTGGGAGGAACTCATGAGCCTTCACTCCAAAGTGGAGAGCTATAGACAGTTGATGGCTTCTGGGGGAGGAAGAGTCAGTTTTCTTTAAGGGTGTGGCCCCTGGTAGGTCTAACAAGCTCCAGTGGATGGTCCCACAGTATGAGGGGCCTTGAGTATATTGGTAGCACAAACTGGAACCTGTGTACTACATCTATAAAAGAGTACATGAAGTTAGGGACCGATAGGGAGGTAGGGGATGGATTCTGGGAGGAGTGGGGTGGTAGGTATAATCAAAATACATTGTATGAAATATTCAAAGAATTAATGAAAATATTCTGTTAAAATGTTAAGGCAGAAAAAATCATAACTGTTCTTTAATGAACAAATAAATGAATTAATATTTTTTAGAAAGTCATAGCCAAGGGCCATAGTAAGGTTCTAGAGGGACCTGTGGGACTTAGAACATTGGGTCTACCCTGGCAGATAGTCTTGTTTTTCTTTCTGAATCTTCCACCTTTGAGGGGCATCCCAGCCCCAGCAAGGTATATTTTCCACCTCTGACCCTGCCACGGCCCTCCATTCAGTGGAAAGGGTCTCCTGGAGACAGAGTGGCCAGCTGTGCTTTTACCAGCAATAACAGTATTCCTAATAAATTGCAGGCTGATGAATCACTGATTACAGGAGAGAAAAAAATTTATGAGTAACTTGATTGAAAGTCTTAATAAAGTTCAATCCATGGAAAGGATTCTGGCTTGGCTATGGATATCAGAATCCAAAGGGAGATTTTTAAAAGATGGTTCTGACAGCCAAATTACAGCGCGTCCCTCTTTTCTAGTCTTATCTCAGGCAGGGCATAATCACACCATATCAGAACTGCTTGGTTCCTCCATTGTGGGTACCTTGAGGGCAGGGCGAGCATCCATCTGGGCTCTTGGCTGTTGTGTCTAAGGGAGCATCCACAGCTAGGGTGAACCGTCAGGTCTCCATATGGGAGTTCAGGCATTAGTGAAAAGAAAAGGCGACAGAACAGGGCGCTGCAGGACGAGAGCGCACAGATTTGTTTACGTATTCCAACCGTAAAAGAGCTTACAGAAATCGATCACTTAAACTTGAGCTATACGAAGCCAATTATATTGGAAACGATCCCAGCAGTCAACCCTCTTCCTGCGCTATGCAGTCCCAGCTCCTGCAGTTTTCCTGGACAGAAGCCAGCTCTCTGCAAGCGGGCGTCACCCTGCTCGGGTCCCTTCCTCAGAGAGCCTTTCGCCACTGGTAGAAGTGTCACCTAATTTAATTGCAAATGCCCTTGATGAGATCACACCTCCCCTGTGATAGAATCAGGCCCTCCAGTCTGCTGCCACCTGTGTGCCCCCTGCAAAGAGGAGAGAGCTAGAGGGAAAATCCACATCTACAGTAATTGCAATTTAATACAGTTCACCGGAGAGGACCCTGGAGACAAGGGTGAGGGGAATCAATCGTGGTGATGGAAAAACAATATGAGAATTAAAAGAGGCAATAGCTGAGAATTCTGAAATGGACAGAAAAAAAAATGTTGGTGTGAATTTCCGGTTCCCAGGTCAAGGCTGTTCCTGATTCTGTGCAGTGCGGGTTGAACTCTCCAGAGAACTTGTTCTGTGTGAGGCTGTGTACTAGACAGAAGGGAACAGAAGGTACTGTGGCAAGAGCCGTGTCCTGGCCTGGGCATCGGTGTGAGTAGGTGGAGGGTGGGACAAGATGCTAAGATGATGAAAAGGTAAGACAGGATTGGTGAGGTCACTAAAAGTGGAGGTGGGATAGGGGTAGGCTAGGCGGTGGGTGGCTGCCTCCCCTCTGCAAGTCACCACTTTATGACAGCACAAAAAGGAGGTGAGAGAGACAGGTGGGAGGGGAGACAGGTGGGAGGGGAGACAGGTGGGAGGTGGGTATGGAAATGGGTCTCAGGGGTCTGATCAGAGGCCCCTAGGAACACTGGATCAGGGCAGTTTGTTTTAACACCTTTAAGGTACAGAGGGCCTTTCTGGACCTAACAGGTAATAGGTTCTATGCAAATGCAAAATCAGAGGCTGCTCTTCCCTCCCGACTCAGGGATGGATGGTCCTGCCTGGTCGTGAGGAGAGCAGCTCCCCTTCAGGGTTGGGATCCTTGAACCACCTCAAGAAGGTAAATTACGCAGGACCACTTAAGGGGGAAGCATGCTTCAGATGCAAAACAGAGGCAGAGGAGAGCACTTGTCAACCCAGGCCTCCACTGAACACTGTGCTATGATGAGCCGTGACAGGAATGCAAGGCGAGATGGGAAGGACCCACAGGAAGTGATCAGCCACAACAGGGTGGCAGGCCAGCTGGGAAGTGTTCTTCAGCCCAAGGCCTAATCTAGTGGCTCAAGATAGCTCAAGGGTGCCTGTCTCCTACCTTTTGGAACCTCCCTTTTCTCTGTCTCCTTCATTCATTCTAAGACACACACACACACACGCACGCACACACACACACGCACGCACACACACACACGCACGCACACACACACACGCACGCGCACACACACATACACAGCTCAATTGCATACTTTTTTTCAATTTTACTTCATTTTTCCTTCTGTCTACTCATACCCACCAATCACTACTCCATTTCTTTCTCTGTCATACAATCATTCACACATTGGCTTACATTCATATTCTCTGTGTGTGTATCTCTCTCTCTGTCTTACACACACACACACACACACACACACAGTAGAGCATAGTGTCAGGTACACTAGTCCAACAATTGCTCTGGCTCAAATCCCTCCTGTGATGCTTTCTGACTCCGGTCATGTGACTTAACCATTCTGAGTCTCCATTTCCATGTCTTAAAATGGAGACTTTCCCCTAGAGCAGCAGTGGAGACTTCATGAGGAAGGCTCTGAAATTTGACTGCTTGGGCCTGAGTAAATACTAATTAGATGGGTCGATTCCCTCCTCCTTCTGGCATATTCTGCCCAGTAAAGAATCAACAAACCATTAATGTGTTTGCTCCTTTGGAATTATGCGACAACTTCCAATATAGGATGATCATAACAATGATCTCAATTCTGTTTATCATATTTAAAATGGTACTTATTTAATTTTTGGGCAGAATCTCAGGTGGCCTTGGTTAGCCTCGAATTCCCTATGTAGCTGAGGTTGGCCTTGGGTATTCTTGATCATGCTGCTTCCATTTCAGGTTGCGTTAGCACGCCAGGCTCTGAGCATTTTCAGCAGACTGATATTTAGAGCAGTTTCGGGTTTACAGTGAAGATGGACAGAAAGCACAGAAGGACCTAAGTAGCTCTTTCACTTCACCCAGTGTGTTAATTACAACCGAGGAACCTGTAGTGACAGACTGCTGCTAACGGACACCCATGGCTTATGACAGAGTTCCTCTTAGGCTGATTATCCTCTTGGGCTTGGGCAAATGCACAGCCATTGTATCTGTTACAGTGGCTCAGTCACTGGCAGTGAAAATTTGACATCACAGCTATCAAATCACATGACGTGGATTAGCCCTACGTGCATAGTGCTTGCTGGAGGAGCCAATATTAAAGGCTGCACAGGGGGAAAATGATGTAGTTATATTATAGTCTAAAAAAAACAAAAGAAATAATTTAAACAACTTAATAAATAACTAAAAAAATTCTTCTAGCTGCCCTAAAACCCCATCTTCTACCCTTCCATCCTTTCCCCCCGTTTCTGATCTTCTTCCTCCATAGTTTTGCTTGGACCAGAATATTATGTAGTAGGAATTATCCAGCGTGAAGAATTTTTTAGTTATTTATTAAGTTGTTTAAATTATTTCTTTTATTTTTTTTTAGACTATAATATAACTACATCATTTCCCCACTGTGCAGCCTTTAATATTGGCTCCTCCAGCAAGCACTATGCACGTAGGGCTAATCCACGTCATGTGACTTGATAGCTGTGATGTCAAATCTTCACTGCCAGTGACTGAGCTGCAGTCACTAGGAAGCTGCACTTCTGTGTGTCTGTGAGGGATGAGCCCTCCTGAATGTAGGTAACAACATCACATGTGCTGGAGTCCCCTAATGATGCAGTCTGCTTATCATGCGTAGAACCTTTAAAAAAGCGTGTGTGTGTGTGTGTGTGTGTGTGTTCGTGTGTCATCATTTTTAATTCAGGGCTTCTTTACTTTACCAGAATTGCCATCTGGGGTTAGAAAACTCTTCATTGATAAGGGCTGTGTGTGCTGGATAGGTTTTGTACAGCTTGCTAATAGCATCCCGTGACAAACCAAAATGTCTCCAGCCATTGACAGCTGGTCCCTGGGGAGGAGGCTCTTTCCTCCTCTTCTAGCTGCCGAGAACCAGTGTTTAAAATGTTTTATGATTGTAGGTGTCATGAGGACTTTCAACACCACCCAACTCGTCTCATCTTTGTAGGATAGTCAGGAGGGGCTGGTGGCTCTCCACAGCCCCTACATTTCACTCTTGCTGGGTGTGTTTGCTTTGATTCCAACCAAATGCTGTCCCTATGCAGTCCGGCCTCTGACTGCTTCTTCTAGAGATGATGGACTTGACATGTTGATGAATTTAAGCTTTCAGGAGCTTGCCAAAGATCACCCTGAAAACAGGGTCAAGCCAATCCCCTGACCACAATCCAGGGACTTTCCTTGGAGCAAGAAAGGTCCCACAGCAAAGTCACGACAGGCTACTACCTGTTTTTAGTCTCTCCCCCATATACCCACCAGTAGCACCTGCTGTTTCTGCCTCCGTAACAGACTCTGACTGACCTCATTCTTCTGATCCTAGATCAGTTACCACTGCCCCTTTTCAGGCCTCCTGCTTTGATGCAAGCTTACCAACAGTTCACTGTTACTTTGTTCCAGAGTGATGTTAAAAAACAAAAACAAAAACAAAAACGTCAGGCAGGCACTGGGACGAGAGCTCAGTGGGTAAAGAATTTGCTGAGCCAAAATGGGAACCTAAGTTTGAACTCTCAGAACCGGCATAAAACCAGGCCGGGTAGCATGCATCTGTAAAGTCAGTGTTCTATGGGGAGACGGGAGGCAAGCTAGAGGAATCCTCAGAAGCTCATGGGCCAGCCTGATGCATGCAGCGGTGAGCAACAAGCCTGAGGTCCTGTCTCAAACAAAGTGGAAAGGAGAGACCAATACCCACGGTTGTCCTATGAATTTCTCATGTGTGCCATGGCATGTGTGTGCCTGCACTCTCACAAATGTACACGAATGCAATATACACATACAACAACAACAAAAATATGTCACAGGCCATGTCTCTTTGGTGCCAATGGCTTCCCATGTATGCGGTATGCAGGTGAATTCTGCATGTCACATCCACTTTGCTCATGGCCCTTGTTTCTGCCTTCTGAGGGGGTGTCTATAAAGAGAGATCTAAAGAACCAGAGACTAGACATACAAAGCTCAGGGCAGGTGGGTCAGGACCCAGTGCAGATGTCCCCTATATCCATATAACCCTCTTATACTCTTTGGTCTCCACGCCACTAGTTTTCTGCAGCCTTTCTACTCCCATGAGGACCGGGCTACCATGGCCAATAGGACTCCTGTGATATGGGATTTGCTTCGGTTTCTTTGTTTGGGGTCCACTGACGAGAGCCTCAGGCCCTGGCTTCCCTAGGACCGCCATTGCAAAGGAGAGGCGTTGCCAGCAAGATAGGAGAGAGGAGAGCTCACTCTCTCCACTCCCGGTGACAATTTCAGAGACGTAGAACAGTCAGTTCTGCAATGATGCTTGAAACCAAAACATCGTTTCAACGTGCGATGCGTTAGAGGATAGTTGTGCATTGTGTGGACTTAGCTTTCGCTTGTGCCCGGCTTCGGCAGGGAGAAACAAAACAGCAGGAGAATTCAGAGAAAGCAGAGAAAGCTGTCCAGTACACAGGAAATACACAAAACTGACCCTGAGTCCTGAGAATGTCTCCTTCCTTTCTTTTTTTGTGCACAGGATACTATGACGTCACTAATTCCTGGGATTGGTCACATGGGGAAGGTGGTTTTCTCAGAGGCACATTACGATAATAACAAAATACGTGCATACCCCAGACATATGCCAACTTCCTCAGTTTACCTGATGGGTAACAGCCACATGATTCATAACTGGCACTGTGACTCTGGTCCCATTTCACTGTCTGTATGCCACTCTCCAGTCTGTATGCCATTCTTTCTCTGGTTCCGCAAAGCAAGGCGGCACACTCCTTGCCCTATTTGTCTATTTCTAAACCGTGGGTGACCTGTAAAACCAGTCTGGGTTTCCCGTTCACAGCACTCTGTCCTTAACCACATCTTTCCCACAGCCCTGTGACTTTTCATGTGCAGTTCTGTGGCATGGTGCCTTGGGGGGACAGATGCCCTGCATTATTGTGTAATCAGCTATGCTCCACACGGCCACTCCAAAGACTCCATGTGTCACAGTAACTGGGGGAGTTTCCGCATGGACTGAGGGGGTGGCTGAATACTGCATTTATGGGATTTGCATTCTCCCCCTCCCCTCCCTTAAGTCTTGTTCTTGCCCGGGTCTATATAGCTTTCCCTCCCATCTCTATCTTATCCATCATGCAAAGTCAGGAGCTTTGTCTCAACCTCTTTTTTTTTTTTTTTTTTTTTTTTTTGAGGGAACCTAGGCAGGGATAATGGATCCACTTGCAGTCAGCAGTCAGTACGTAATTCTGCCAAGGCCCCAGGCTTGGTGCAGCTGAGGAACAGGGAGTAGCAGTGGGCTGAAGTCTAGGATGTGAGAAGGGAAATGGCTGGAAATGAGGTTGGAGAGGAAGGGAGAAGAGATCTTCCCAGGCTTGGGAAGATGTTTGGAAGTCAAGCTATGCATAGTGCAGAGGTGTAGCTAGCTACAGATTCTGGGAAGAATGGGATTTGTTATTTGTTTGTTGGTGTTTTGAGACAAGATTTTACTCTGTGGTTCAGCTGGCCTCAAGCTCATGGTAGTCCTCTTGCCTCGCTCTGGGACACTGAGACAGGTACAGCCCATCATACCTGGCTTTGGTTTGTATTTTAAGAATTATCTGTTCCTTTTTCACCAAGATGGCACCAAAAGTAAAGAAGGAAGTTCCTGCCCCTCCCAAAGCAGAAGCCAAAGCAAAGGCCTTGAAAGCCAAGAAGGCAGTGCTGAAGGCGTCCTCAGCCACAAAAAAGATCCACGTATCACCCTGTGGCTCTGAAGGCAGCCTAAATACCCCCGAAAGAACAAGCTTGATCACTAGGCCATCATCAAACTCCCCCTGACCACCGGATCAGCCATGAAGAAGATAGAAGACAACAGCACACTTGTGTTCACTGTGGACATCAAGGCCAACAAGCACCAGATCAAACAGGCTGTGAAGAAACTCTACAACACTGGACATTGATATGGCCAAGTCGACACCCTCATAAGGCCCGACGGAGAGACGAAGGCCTGTGTTTGGTTGGCTCCTGGTTATGAGGCTCTGGATGTTGCCAACGAAATTGGGATCATCTAATTCTAAATATACACGTTTTCACCATAAAGAAAAGAATTATCGGTTCATTTGTATAGGGAGACCCTTTCCAGTGCTCTGAATGAGAATGTCCCCATAGGCTCAGATGTTCAACACTTGATCTCCAGTTGGTGGCACCATTTAGGAAGGCTAGAAGCAGTGGCTTTATTGAAGGAAGCATGCCACTAGAGAGGGCCTTTGAGAGTCCAAAGATTTCACGCCACTTCCACTTTCTCTCCTTCACGCTTGCAGCTGAGCGTGTGAACTCTCCGCTCATGTTCCAGCCACCATGCCTATAGTTTGCTGTCTGTAGTTTTCCATCATGGACTCTAACCCTCTGGGACTCTAGGTCAGAATAAACCCTTCCTTTTATAAATTGTCTTGGTCATGGTGTTTACTTACAGCACCAGAGAAGTAATGAATATATCCCTTATGTCCAGATGGGAGATGGAAGTTTCCTTGGACAGAAGCAGGGATTATAAAATGATGACATAACCGTTAACAGTGGGAAGGAAGAAGACCTTCCAGGGACCTAAGCACAAATTTGGCATGTTTCATTAATGCCAATTTCTGGGCCAGATTATTATTCATTATGGAAAGAAAGGAAGAAAAAACTTTCAAAAGGAACTGAAGATTCTTGGGAGGCAAAGGGTCATGGACACAATGATCTCAGCGTTTGCAAAAGCATACAGATTTTGCTCTGTGTGCGCATGTGTGCAGGCACATGCAGAATGGTGTGAGGGAAGGCTATTGTTTCCACCTCACCCTTTAAGGGAACAATAGCCACAACATGAAAGACCACAGTGAAAAGCTTGCGTCTGAAACATGGCCAGAGATAAACGAAATTAATCATATGGGGGAAGAGGCTGCCTCAGGGTCAGATAAGGCCAGTGAGGTATTAATGGAGAAGGGGATTCAAAACCACTAAAATCAGAACTTCCAGTTAAGAGTTAGGGACTCTACTTAAAACAGCTCTTAAGAGCTTCACGGATGGGCGATCTGTGCTAAGAGTGGCAGCTGCTTACTCCAGTTTAGCTCCTTTTGGTCCTTTAACCCGGGTTCACGCAGCAGAAGTGTCACTCCTGCGTAGAAGGACCTCGGTCAACTTGGTCACTGGGTATCAATATCCAGTGCTGAGACTTAGAGGATGCCACAGCTCTGGGAGACTTAACTTGTCACTATGACCCAATTCTTGGCAAAGCGCAACTTGAGGAAGGAAGGGTTGATTTTTTTGCTCTGAGTTTGAGCAGTTGTTTGAGGGGACAGTGTCCATCATGGTAGGGGAGTCAGGGATAAGGTGACACCACTGGTCACAAGGGAGTCTGCTTTCCAACTAAAAGCAGAGACACATGAATGCTGGTGTCAGGCCACTTTCTCCATTTTCTTCAGGCAGGGACTGTAGCCCGTGAAGAATGGCGCTGCCCACATTCAGGGTGGATCTTTCCTTGTCAGGTGCATCTCTGCAGGAATGTCCGCACTGACATCCCCAGCACTGTGCCTCCCGGGTGATTTCAAGAGCTGACAATGAAAATGAACCATCACCCTGAGTCGCTCAGGCTATCTCTCCCATCTCAGTAGTTTTTTTGGAGGCCCACAGGACTTAGCAGTTTAAATCCCCACAGTTTAAAGTCCCAGTGCCAGACTACAGCTGGCACTGGGTTTGCATGATCCCGGGGCTGTGGATTGCTGTCTACGGCATGGCTTTCACAAGTCATGTTCTTCCTTAGGGGCGGCTGGCTCTCTAGTTTCGAAGGGACAACAGCAACTATATTTTAGTTCCGTTTTCTGGGCTTCTTCCTACTGAGCAGAGGTGAGAGAGTATACCAGCTTTGGACCAGCCAGCCAGCTTGTGTCCACACCCCAGCCCTGCCATGGTGGGACATCTGGAAGCCACATACTGTCCTGGGCCTAGGGCTCCGCCCCCCCCAAAGCACAGTGACCACACTATGGCTGGGCAATAGCTCAGTCATTACGCCTTCCTGTGTCTGCTCTGTGACACGGCCCAGTGGGGCCCTCTCACTGTGACTCTGTTTTGTGATTGGCTCTGGGAGAGTGGATGCTGATTAGTGATAGTAACTGAGGCACCTTCTCTTGGTCCTGTCACTACCTTGAGGTCACACCCTGGTAAGCCTGTGCAGGATGAATTTGTCTCCTGTCATCCCAGCTGAGGTCACCCTAGGTCAAACAGCACACAGTCAGTGTTCAATGACAAGGACAGCCAAGACCTCAAACCCCTAAACTGACCTCAAATATGGAAGCCATCTCACCCCAGAGAGGCCATCGATTGTACCCTTCAGATCTGGGAGCTGACTGAGCATGTCCTACTGCCTGCCAATGAGGCTTATGAGGATGTTTGTTACAAAGCACTACCATGGGAATAAATAACCAAAATGGCCAGAGAAGGGATTTTAAAAACTAGAGCATGCTATAACTGTATGACTTCACCCATGTTTTATTGCACAAGTTAGACTTTCCTTTCTCTGCTTGTCTCTTTGCTCTGGAAAGCAACTGGAAGGAGCTGTTATTTTACACACACACACACACACACACACACACACACACACACACACAGAGAGAGAGAGAGAGAGAGAGAGAGAGAGAGAGAGAGAGAGAGAGAGACATTCTTGTGGTGTTCCACTCAATGGAATCCTGAGAGGAGAGAATAGAAAACTACAAGTTTAATACCCTCCCTTCTGTCCCCTTCTTCCTCTCCCAATCCATTTATTTTAATAAAAATCCAATGACTACTCTAAATAAACAAGTCATATCTGTTTGAGACGAGCTTCCTGCTGGTGCCAAGAATCTGCCTCTTCAACAGTGGAGGCAGACCATGCTTCCTCCTTCAGATGCAGCCTGTATCTGCTGCCGCAGGCTGCTCTTTGCAGCTGCTCCTCCATCCTTAAGCCCCACCCTGTCTGCACACATGCATGGCTGCCATGCTATCTACGACTACTCACCTAGGCAGTTCTTAAGGCCTCACCTAGAGGCCTTGTGACTCCATGTCACCTCAGTATCCTCATTTGCCAAGTGAGGACGATGATGATGACGTAGTCTCACAGACTTGCCTGTGAAATTTTAGTAGTGAGGTTACTGTGCGACTCCACCTGGTCCTTGGCGTTGGAGTTGAGTAAGCATTCAGTACATGTTAGTTCCTATAATTGCATACTTAGTAACATGGAAAAGGAAGCCCTATTTAGCGTGTATTTCCTGCTTGGCATCTCACACTGTTTTAGATACTCTTTTTTTTTTATTTCTAGATCTTCTCATGTATTTATGGCATTTTGAACCTCACGGCAACTCTTAATGAAGAGAGTGCTATATTCCCACTTGATGGGTGAGGGAACTGAGGCACAGAGAATTTAGAAAACCTACCCAAGAACACACAGCTATGAGGCCATTACATTGTTCTCTCCATTTTAGTTATTCATCCATCCTTCTCATTGTGGATCTAGATCGCAATGAGAGCGTAGTATGGCGCCTGACACACAGACCGCCATAGTGATGGAGGTGGCCGGAGGGTGGCCTTTTCTCACTCAGCACACCCCTTCGAGGCAGGGGTCTGGATCGCCTAATCCCTGCACCTGCTGCTACCGAATCAATGGGCCGGACAGATGGTGCTTTGACGAGGAGGCAAAGGCTGGTTCTCAGCCTGGCGAGCACACCCTGGGCTCTGCACATGCTGTCTTACAATTCAGTTTGGACTCAAGACACAGGAAGCAGAAAGGCTCTCAGCAGCCTCAGCCGCTCTAGGAGGCGGGACAGCAGTTCGGTGTAGAAAGCCGTATTTAATAATGCTACCATGCTGCCCTGTCCTCATGGAGCTGGCGTGACATCCTGCATTTGAAAAAAGTGACACCCTTCAATTGCTGTGCATAACCCACGTCTGGCATCACAGTGGCTCCTGGCCCCAGAACACCCACATTTTCTGGTGACAAACAGCATACAGGGAGCAGGGGACTGATGGCTTTGTGCAAAGTTGTCCTCGTGGGCCTCTGTAAGCCCTCTGTAGTGCAGTTGTTCTATCCGCCTGTCAGAGTGTAATTTTCATTAAATATTAAAGAGCTGTTTGCTAAAATAATGTCGTCATGGTAACACAGTTGGGTGGGGGTGCTGGAACAGCCTAGTGTGGCCCAAATTGCAGCATATTAATCAAGTGCTTTGCACTATGCAAGTAAGCACCCCCTTGAGCTATCTGGTGACAATGACTCTGGAGGATCCAGGAAAGTGGAGTTTGCAGCTGTCGGTGCCAAAGATGTAGGCTCTCATGAGGTCGTGGGGCTAAGTCGTGCTTGTTGGATGGATGGACAGGCGGATGAACAAATGAATGCATGCCAAAACTCATTCTAGCTGTTTAGGTCAGAGCTGTTTCTGACAGATCTTCTGTTTTTCATTTGCCCTTTTACTGTGAAAAGGAGTTTTTGCCAAAGTTGGCGGAAAAGAGCCAGGAAAGCAAATTAGGGGTTGGGGGGCAGGGCTTCGTATGCCCATAGAGAGCTAATGGCCGCAACAGGGAGGCAAAGTAAAGAAGTGTGGAACCAGGCTTCAGTGTACTGTGAAGAGTGACCTGCTCCCCCAAACCTGTGCTCCCACATGTGTCAGAGGACCACAGCTGTGCTGGCTCTACATCTGCGGATGGGTGAGAGATTCAAGACAAGGCCCTTCAAATCCCAACTACCCACTTTACCACTGCTGGCCCACTACCACATCACAGCTCTGGCTGCAAGGGTCATCGAATTTACCACTAAGGGACGATTTTTAGGTGAGAGAACCCAGTGGGCCCTGAACATCGGTCAGGCTCTTTCTGAAGTCAGTATGTTCTTCTTGGAAGGGACCAGATGGTTGTCATGCACCATCGTCTGGCTTGTGAGGGCAGCCACCAAAAAGGTTGTCCTCCAGGGTTGTGATGCTGATGGGTGGGGCTTCTAAGAGGTGTGGCCTAATGGAAGGTGATTAGGTCGTCGGGAGTGCCACCTTTGGAAGAGATTAGTGTAGTTTTCTCAGGGCCTCTATTAGTTCTAGGGAGAGTAAGGTGACAAAATAAGAATAAGCCCGATTCTCTCATCTCTGGCCTTCTGTCACGCCATATGTCTTTTCCACGCATGCTCTTGCTGTGGCGATACCATCCACCAAGAGGTCAAACGGATTAGGATGCTTGATCTTGGTCATTCAGTCTCTAAAATTGTGAATTAAACAATCCCCTTTTCTTTATACATTCCTCAGACTCAGATTTTCTGTTACAGCAACTGAAAATGGACCAATATACAATTTCTATAGAATAGTAATCCTTTTTTGTTGTTTTGCAGTGATTTTTTTATATATAAACACACACACATTTTTAGCTCACTTTCCACATACAGAGACACATTGCAGGCTGGCACCTGCCATAGCTCCTTAGCAGGAAATGCAGGAAAAAAGAAAGCTAAGTAAAAGGCTTGCACTTCCTTCCTTTACCCGAGATGGTAAGCAGAGGGGGTACTGGACATGGAGCCACACCATGTTCCCTGGAGCCTGCAGCTGGCAACAGACTTTGGAGCAGGGTCAGACACAGGAAGGATCCCAGGAAGGAGACAGCTGTGTTGATGCACACCCATCGACAGACCTCTCATAGCCTTTCCGCGTTTGGAGAACGAACTCAGAGCAAGTAACTGCATCCTGGTTCCATCATGCAGCTACACCAGAGCCTCTGACTACAGCCCCTGCTTTACCTCTGGCCCATATGACACCCTGAATGAGCATAACAGTGATGAGATCCTTGTTATTTCCTGCCCAGCACAGGGACAGGCAGCTTTATACCAGTCACTGGATCCTTAGGACCACCAGTAAGGTTCGTCCCTGTTCCCATTAACAGGTGAGGAGGCTGATGTATAGGGAGCCCAACAACTTGCTCATGGCCATGAAGCTAGTGGGAGTCAGGGCTTGCACCTAGCACTCTACTGGGACCCCTTCCCTGCAACATACTCCGTGAATTCCCTCTTCATCACTTTATTTGGCTGCCATTCGCTTGACACACAGCACCTTCTGCGTGTCAGGGCCTGTGCATGTAAGGACACAGAATTCCTCACAGCTCTGGGACAGGACTCCTAGTCACTGTCCCGCCTCCTTCCTCCGCTTTCCCTTTCCGTCCTCTCCCCTTTCTGCCCACAAACAGTGTCCAGGACTCAGCTGAATACACACTCTGCACACAACCGCTGTCAAACATTTGCTCTTCATCCAGGCCAGCAGTTTCCAAGACAGGAAAAGCACCATCCCAGAGCCCCCTCTAGGACATGTGGTTCTCAACCTGTGGGTTTTGACCCCTTTCAGAGTCAAATGGCCCTTCCACATGGGGTTGCCTAAGATCATCAGAAACATCAGATATTTATATTACAATCTGTAAGAGTAATATATAAATTATAATTATGAGTTATGAGATAGAGTATATAAATAATAGTTGTGAGGTAGCAACAAAAATAATTTTGTGGTGGGGGGGTCACACAACATGAGGGACTGACTGTATTAAAGGTCACAGCATTAGGACCTAATGCTAATGAACCACTGCTCTAGGGCCTAGGGAATGCTTCCCAGCACTACCCTGAGGGCACAGCAGTTGGTCACTTGTACTCTACCCTGCAACTTGGATCTCACTCCTGGCTAACATCCTCATTTGGGTCTAGAGCCCCATTTCTCTCCTGTCCAGCAGGTAGGGGTTTGGTCACTTGAGCATGTGGGATAAGTCTTGCCCCTGCCAAAGGACCCAAGCTTCTGGAAAAAGCCATCTCCATATCTCTGGTGTCTACCTCCTTGGGCCTTCCCACTTATGCCTCCTGTGGACTCTGGGAACTGGGTAGAGGGTGGTCTCCTTTTATGTTTCCTAGGCCTTTTCTTCCACTCTGTGAAGTCAGGATCTTGGACCAAATCCTCTGAGAGTGTGCCTAACAGGGAGTTCTTTGGGAGTGCTATTGGGATGGGGGGGACAGTTGAGACATCCCCCAGAAAACCTCCCATCATGCTTTGCATTCTGTCTGCCCATCACGCTCACCAGGTGTTCGGGATTCACAGGGACGCCTGAAGACTGCACCACACCAGCTGGTGACATCAGGGCACAGGAGAGACCCAAGCTGCCTGAAGCAGAGACATTGCTGCATGCTTACGTTGGTGCCCTCCTCCAGGCTTCCTCAGACCTCCCTATATCCTGTCCCTCAAAGGTTCTAGGTCATCACAGGAGAGAGTGCCCAACCCTGCTCCATCACAGCCTGTTGCTTCAATATCTTCTGGACATTTGTGGACATTTGTCCAGCTTCTCCTTGAACTCTGTCACTGACAAGGAACCCACTATTGACCCGAGTTTTTCATGGCATTTGCGCATATCTCTTTTGTCAGGGAGTTTTGATTAGGCCAAGGCATCAACAGCGTCCCTCAGCCTCCCTGCTCCTTCCGACCAGGGCTAATACTTTAGCTGTACAAGGGTGGCTTTGCCTACTGACTGAGCCAGACAGTATGTACTCTGCTCTGACTATTTTTTTTTCTGAACATAACTCTAAAAATATGCCCCTGGCCTGGAAGTCTGAGTTGCTGTCATCTGTGCAGGGAGGGGCGAGCCCGTCACCTTCAGGCTCATGGCATTTAGGGAAGCCCTGGCAGGAAGCCAGCAGATTTTGAGAGGTTCACACCTGGCAGCTTGGCTCGGTGCTATGTCCATGTGCCCGTGGATGGAAACACAGTTGCTGGGTCGCCTTTCCCACGCAGCTCCTACCCTTTGTGTGACCACCGCCAAAGACAGCATCACTTACCAGTGTCTGCCCCGTGTTGCTTACATCCTGGGAGTCTTGCAGCCTGATTCCCAAAGCAGACAGTGCACGGAGACCTGCGAAGAAGAGAATCTTGGTGTGAGAAGCAGGGCAGAGCCACTGGATATCCAACTCTTTTTCCCAGCAGGACTGAGCCACAGGGAAACTGGGATGGAGGTGGAACGATAAAAATGAACCCATAATATAAGGACCCAGGTGTTCATCAAAGCAATTTTACAATATCTAGACTTTGTGGCAATTCTGAGCCAGAGAAAGAAGAGTAAAAAAAAAAAGACCCCAACCCTGGATGAGTCAGCAGTTTGTGGCAAAGAATTTTTAGGAGGGTGAAACCAAATGCAGATCTTTTGGGTGTGGAAGGGGATTCAGGCTTCTGTAGCCTCACCCAGAGTCTCCGTGAATCACCCCTGCCTGCCACCAGCAGCGGGCTGTCCAGGGCCTCTTTTTTGGTACCAGCAAAAGGGGACGCTCAGTGCTCAGGCCTCAAGCGAAAAAGATACTGCAGTCCTTAAAACAGAAGGCCCCAAAGCGTATGAGAGATTCCTGCCAAACACACCCTGTGTGCTTTGAAAATTCCTCTGGAGCTGGCAGAATAGGGCGTGTGCCCGGCTCTGCTGATGTGTTCCCAACAGGGTGAGTTGCGGCCTGGGCCCCCCGGGGCTCTGCAGCCAGCCAGTGGGGGGGGTGCCTTATGAACATGTGTGGACTCTCTCCCCTGCACCCCATGTCTAGGGCCCTCAAAAGCCCGCTTGTTTTTTCTTGTTTCCTTATAAACTCTCAGGTGAACGGAAGTTTCTCTTTTCTCATAGGGACGACTTTTGACTGGGGTGAGGAGGATCATCGGGGTTGTAGTTCCCGTTTCTTGAATTTCTATCACACTCCCCACACTTGCTCTTGACACAGCTGAGCAGGACTCTTGCTGTTCTGAAGATGCGTTCTTTGAATAGCAAGAAGCAAAATCGCCCCATGCGAGTATGGCTGGGAAGTCTTAGAGCACAGGATTCAGAACTGGCATTTTAACAAGACCCATAGATGGCTCCTGGGCACAGGCTGTACAATGTGCTGTATTATTCTCTCAATCATGGGAAGAAGTCTGTGACCAGTCTCAGGTGAGGAGGAAATGGTCTAGTGAAGCAACAGTTGGCTGCCATGGCAATTGAACTGGTGAGTGGATTCAAGCCATTTCTTTTTGCTTCTGGAAATGGCTTTCCTTCTATCACACTATCAGTGGGGGAAGAAAAGGAAGAGGGGGATGGGCTGGCAGGCCATGCTTAGTAAGAGTGGCTTGGGGAAAAGCAGTCTGCTAAAGTGTGTGTGTTGCAGGGGTGGGGTGGGAGTGGGGTGACCTCAGGCCAAGGATGGTATTGCAGAACTCTCCAAGGAAAAAGGGACACGAATATAGGGGCAGTGTCCCTTCTCAGTTATGCCAAGAGCTAGTGAAATTCCCAGGTCTTGGACCATTCAGGGGAACACAAATTTCTGCTCTGAATCACAATGTCTAATTGATTCTGAGCAAGTCTGACCTTTTGCCCAAAGCTTACAGAACTACCTGTCCCTGAGAAGAGCCCTCCCCTTCTCCAAAGGAGCCTCAGGGTTCAGGTGGTGACTCTTGGGAAGTACCATTTCAGGCAGCTGGGGGCTGCTAGTCTCTGATTCCAGGTCCAGGTCCAGGACCAGAGGCATCTAGCTAGCCTTGATGGGGGAAGGGATGTCGCTCACAGTTGTTCTTTTGTTAACCCCTCTCCCCTTGATTAGTGACATCCAACTCCATATTTTTCTTCCAATCTCTCATTCTAAGGTGGGTTCTCATGGGACTCATGGATAAAGGCAAAGATAGTTCACAACTCCAATAGGGTTCATGACTGTTATCTTTCTCAATCTCAAGTCGCCAGCCGCATCCTTGATTTAAAGGTTAGGCATATCACCCACGAGGGATTGGTTTCTAGACCGTCTCTGGGAATTAAAATCCTTGGATGCCCCAGGCGCATAAAATGCCATAGCATTTACATTTAATCTTCCCAGATACTTCTATATATTTTCCATCATTTTAGATGACTTCTGATGCTTAACAGGATATACATGTTAGGTGACCAGTTGGTGTAATGTATTGCATAATGACAAGACAAGGCCTATACATATTTGGCATAGGTATGATGCTTGCCCTCCGTTGCCCCTCACCCCCAGTATTTCAGATCTGTGGCTCACCCAATCTGCAGGTACAGAGCCTGAAGCTACAGAGAGCTGACCACATCATTTGTTCTTCTGTACATGGTTCCTTGGAAAGTTTGCTCCTCTAAGGCACACAGGGAGCCATGTCAATAAAACAAAGATGTTTCCTTGGCTCACACAAATATTCTGCCCCACCACGCGCCAGCGGTGGGATGCAAAGTGCCCAGACAACTGAACACAGCGCACCACACTGCATGACCGCATGCCCCAAGCTTGGTGCCTCCTTGACTCAGTGGTGGACACGTGGAGTTTCAGAAGGCTTTCCCGAACCCCATGCAAAAACCGAGTAAAGCTGCCCACCTCAGCCTCATCCTGGCAAAGCCTGCAGCTGCTCTGTCACCTGATTTCCTGTGGCTTGTACACGTTTCTTCAACCTGCCAACCTCAGGCCTTCTCTAGCCACCTTCCCTCAACTTCTCCCCTTTTACAGGAAATTGTTTGAGAATTCCTTACATGCATATAATATATTTTGATCAAATTCATCCTTCATTTATTTCCCTCCAATACCCTTCTCCACTACCACCTTCTTCTTCCAATTTCATGTGCTTTTTTTTTTTTTTTTTGCTACTGAATACACTTAGTACTGCCTGTATGCGCATGGGCAGAACCATACGGAGCACGGGTCACTTCTTAGGTCCTGCATCCCTAAAGAACACTGACATTCCCCCTAGCAGCTGTTACTTCCCTAGATATGGGTGGGGCTTCATGAGTTCCTCCTCTGTTCATGCTAGGATTCCAGCTGGCTTGATCTCATGCATGTGGTCATGGCCACTGTGAGTTCATGTGTGCAACTGTGATGTCATGTCTGGCAAATACTCTTTTGCTGCAGACTCCGACTCCCTCCTGCTCTTAAAGTTGCACTTTTAAAGTGTGCCCTTTTCTGAGATGAACCCTGAGCTTCGCAGGGAGGGTGTGACATGGGTGTCCCATTTAGAGCAGAGCATCCTGGCTCATGTTTGTAAACCTACACTTGGAAGGGTGAGCTGGCAAGACCACTGTGAGTTGGAAGCCAGCCTGGGCTACGTAGGGAGTTCAAAGCCAGCCTGGGCCACAGGATTAGACCCAGTTTCAAAAAACCAAACATATACAAATTCAAAGAGGATGGAGTCATTCTGCACACACCGCCCTTTGGTTTTCAAAACGTCATCTTATTGTGATTCAGGTTGAGTTCTTGTTGTGTTTCTTCACTGTTTCTAATTTTGAAATGTATCACACTGCACTAACTGCTGTGATTCTCACTGGAACTATGCTATTCTTGCCTGAGCCACGCTTTGTTATAGGCTGGCATGTGTCATGAGGAGTCTGATGTCTCCCAAAGCTCTGAGTTTCCAGTTTTTGAGAATGCAGAATGTTTACTAATGTCCATGTTATTTTATTAATATATAGAATTGCCTGCATTATGGAAGTTACACTGTAGGCACTAATATCTATATATGACTTCAATGTGTAGTTCATGGTGCTATTAAATATTGAACACACACACATATACACACACTATGTTTAATTGATGTCTAGCTGGTGCTGAGTGTAGAATCAGGCATATACAGGTACCAGAAATGTTCACTGGCCAAGTAAAATGGTCATCCTTTAACATCCTATGTTCAATTTGTGTGTGCGTGTGCGTGTGCGTGTGTGTGTGTGTGTGTGTGTGTGTGTAAATGTACCTGACATGGGTGCTGGGAGTCGAACTTTTCTGGTAGAGCAGCAAGAGCTCTTAACAGTTAAGGCACCACTCCAGCTACGCCGAGTTCCTACCCTTAAGAAATAGTATAAGAGGGGAAAGTCTGAGCACACGGAGGTAGTGGAAGGTGAGAGCAGCCACCACGCTCCTTTACTGTCTGGACAAAGGTCACTCCCCTGCCTCGTGACTCCAAGGCCCCTGCTGTCCTCTCCCCACCCTATCTTGTCACATTGTGTTCTGACTTACTAATGTCTTCCTGCTCCCTATTCCCTGGTCAGCACTGGGCTGGGCTAGGCCACTCTCTCGAACATTCTGTCCTCCTTCTTACACCAGTTACTGCCATTTCACCCTGAAGTCTGATAGAGGTATCACATAGAGCATACACACTGTGTCCGCACTTCTTATTATCAACAATATTTTTATCATTCAAAACTGAGCAGGCAGCCACTTGAGTACAGAGTAGCCCAGTGATTTGGCTGGGGCCCCACTGGCAGGGACTCTTAAGGCAGGAGAGGCTCACAGAATGAGTTCTGTGCTCTGGTTTATCCATGAACACAGCTCCACACCTTCCTTCTAGAGAGACATTGGTTCTGACCAGCATGGCGGATGGTACAGTGCTTGGAGGCAGAAGGTGCTGGCCTCGAGTCCAGTAGCACCGCTCTTGCAGAGCCCCTTCGCCTTCAATGATCACTTCTTTCTGGCACCTTGGGGGGCCACGTACACAGCCCACCGCTTCCTCCAGTGTGGGAGGGATGCTGGGTGATGGTGACTGTGTATGAATGACCGAGCTCATCGGGAGACTACAAATGAATGAAAGACTGTAGTGTCCTCGGACCTCCAAATATGCACCGTTTCCTGCCTTCCTGGCCTACCTTGCTGCATCGACCCTATGGGGGCAAAATGCTACTGAGAAAAAACCATGCTGACGGAATTTTCCTCACACAGCTCCCCATTTTGCCTTTGGACCTAGTCAAGCTGCTCGGCACTTTAAAGGCAGGGGGTACTTTAAAGGTTTATAGAAGAGAGCCACCCTCTGCTGAGGTAGCTCATTTCATGTTCATTCAGCAAACATGTTCCTTGGCAGTAAGAAACGCTGATCAGCTAAACCTGCTATTACACCCCGAGGCAAAAGCGTCATACAGAAAAGAATGGCACAGAGGAGAGAGCTCTGGGCTCTGGCTGGACCCAACTCAGGCTAGAACCAGGAGCAGAAGTTTGGTGTCAAAGACAGCTTCTGTGGAGCCTCAGCTCGGTTACCACTCCACAAGCTGGAAGTGTGGACAGAAAATCCTGTTCCAGGTGCCATCCCATGTCACTCATAACACCAGCCTTCAATCCTAAAGAGCATCATCACTGAGAGTGCTGCCCACCAAGCCATGGCTCATGTTTTCTCTCTTCCCCACAACTCTGATGAAGAGCTGTTCACGTACTCATCTCATGGATGACAAGCCAAGTCTGAGGGAGTTGGAGCTCAGGCCTGACTGAGTCATCCCTCCGTCTTCCTCGGTAACTGTCTCTTCGACCTTGATCCTGTGCCCAAAGTTCCTGGAATACTGGGTCATTCTCCCACCAACCCAAGCGTCTTTGACTCACGTCCCCTAGAGGAGAGCTAAGTTGAGAATCGCCCTGAGATTCATGGATGCAGCTTGACATCTTGACAATGAATGAGAACTGAATCATACTCTAGAGCTGATTTGCATTTGTTTGAAAACATCTCTTTCAGAGCTCGGGAGACAGATCAGCTGGTAAGATGCCCACTATACAAGCATGAGGACCCGAGTTCCATCCATAGCCCCTGTGCAGAAAACCAAGGGGCTAAGATGACCCTGGAGTTAAAGTGCTTGTCTAGAAAGCAAGGGGACCATAGCCAAGATCCCAGAACCTGAGTAGATGCTGGCTGCACGTGGAGGCTTGTCTGTGAAGCCTTAGAAGGTGGAGACAGGATGTTTGGGGTAAGCAGTATTCCAGCTCTCTATTTGAGCAGGAGACCCTGCCTCAATAAATAAGGTGGAAAGATTCCTGCCATCAACTTCAGATCTCCACATACACAGACACACACATGCATACATATGAACCACATACATGGAACACACATATATACACATATCACATACATACACCTGAGAAAAAAAGTGGGGGGGGGGAAGCCATGCACAGTGGTGCCCATGCTTGTAATCCTAGCATTGGGGAGATGGAGACAGGAGAATTATTAATTGGGACTCACTGGTCAGCCATCTTAGCTTAACCAGTGAGACCCAGTGAGAGCACCTATCTTAAAAACAAAGCAAGGGGTCAGTGCCAGGCAGCCTACACCAGAGGTTGATTTCTGGCCTCTACAGACATGTGCGTGCATGTGTATGCACACATGCATATGTATACCCCTGCAAAAACATGAACATACACATGTAGCCACAATGGAGGAGGGAGAAATTTCTCTTCAGAGCTGTCAAGGGCAGTCAACACTTGATACACCCCACACCAGGGAGGGGTAAAACCATTTGTTCCAGGCTGTTTCTTTGTTCTCTCACCATCTCTTTGCAGGGGCACAGACTGCAGGCCAAGCTGTGGATCGGGTGAGCCCTAGCTTTACCAGAATGGGGACAAAGCCATCAAAGCCATTATTGTGCTGATCCTAGCACAGTTCAGAGGGGCCATGATTGCAAAGAGGGCACATGAGGCCACCACAGATTGAGGTGAGTCCTGAGAGACATGCAGCAGACAGGGCACGAATGTCCTGCAAAGGAAGGAGTGGGTGCCTCATGTGGGAGAGACATGGCTGCCCCAGAGCCTGGGAGGTAACCAGTGTGGCACCTGAAAGCCTTAAATAAGTGGAGAGAAGAGAGGTCACCAATGATGTGGATTCTGTGTCGGGGCCCGGGCTCGGGATCTGTCAGAAGTGTCTCTCGAATGGAAGGCTGTCTCCTCTTTATCTAGGTGCCCCATAATTTGAGAAGCTCTGCCCAGAATTCTGAAATCTTCCGAACCACAGTGCTGTTTGATTTCTGTAGGGAAGAATTCTCCTGGCTCAAAGCTTCCTTTTGTCTGGTCTGGGGCTTCTGGCTCCACTGTGGCCATTGGCAGGTGTGTGTGTGTGTGTGTGTGTGTGTGTGTGTGTGTGTGTGTGTGTGTGTGTAGGAATGGGTGGGGGCGTGAAAACACCTCTGATTACAGCTCTCCACACTGCTGGGCGACTGGGAAGCCATGCGGACCTTGAACCTTCACAGGAGACAAGAAAGTGAGCTGGAAACCCAAACTCCCGGGGCGGGCAGTGGTTTCTTTCTTTAAACAAACAACTCCAACGGAGACAGCATCAACTGGGAATTTTTTTTTCCAGAATCTTCAAGAAGCAGGAGCCAAAGATGCACGGAGGTAGATGGAGTGCAGGTCTCCAAGGTAGAGTCATGACAAGCTAGGACTTGCAGGTTTCCCCCCTGGGTGTACCTGTCTCTCCTGGCTGTGGACCCTGATTTCTTTGGTCCACTGAGATGGTATGTTCCTTGCTAGAGACTGACAGATGGTGTCTTTTATTCAAGAGCTTTGTGGCTGGAGACAAGATGCTTTATTTTGTCATCTATGAAACTAAATAGGGTGGAGATTAAATTGTATTTTAATTAGGTTTGTGATTCTAAGTGTTCTGCCCTTGCCTCCTCATAGCTACCGCTTTAGCTTGGGGCACCTAATAAATGCTGACTCTGTTCCCTTTCTTCTGTCCATCCCTTATTTCTGGCCACATTTAACAAAATTCTGGGCTTCCAGGGGGCGCAAGTTAAGCCCACAGAAATTCGATTGTCCTACGAGCGAACAACAGTGGGTAGGAATAAGAGAAAAGCTGCTATCTGTGGGGTTTCCCCAACTGCTCTTTCTTTCCAACCCTTTATTAAATATCTTAAGTATTACTTGCCTTCAGGGTCAAAATAAAACTGCCAGAAGTTTTCACTTTACCCTCATAAATGATTCTTACTAAACTCATTTTTTTTTAAATGTGTGTGCGAGAGCACAGATATGCTGACTCATAGCTGGAGAAGCTCTCTCTCTCTCTTTCTCTCGCTCGCTTGCTCCCTCTCTCAACACAGTCCAAATTTGCTGAGTCACATGAATTGAGTAAAGAGTGCTTGATGTAGTGGGGACCCCCAAACTGGTGAGGAGTTAAATTGAAGACTCAAGGCCTCACTCACCCTTCTTCCCCCTCCCCCATGTTCCTGGCCTTGCTCTAGGCAGAGTTTAACCAGGGGCACACTGCACACTGGCCAGTGCATACACATAGTAACTGTAGGGCCTGGAAAAGATTTGGCAGCAAGCCAATGCCAAACTTGAACTTCAAGGCAACACAGTATAGTTTTAAAAACGGAAATACAATTCTGTATCGAGGACCACCCAAACTGAGCAGCTCCACAGATGTTGTCAAGCATCTGCTGGCCACTGAAAGAAGCCCTCTGCCTGCAGGACTCCTTAACTCATCACAGCTGCTCAGGCAGGTGCCACGACAATCCCTAATTTACAAACGAGGACACCGAGGCACCGACGTGTTAACGGCTTGCTCAGCTCTCACACTGTACAAGGTGTGGAGCTAGGGCTCACAGATGTTCTTACACACCCCGCTGTTTATTCTAAAAGGGCAGAACTCTTCCACATAGGAGAAAGGTTTACTCCATAAATACCCCTCCAGCGAATGCTTCAAATACAAATACCGCATCGGGTGTGGAAGGGAAGGCTGGTGGTGGATGTGGGAAGAGTGTGCAGCGTGGGGGGGGGACTAGGGTGGGGTGGGTAGGTAGGGGGTGGGTGGGTAGGGTGAGGGCTGGGGGGTTGGAGTGTTGGAGGGAGCTTGGTTCTTGCTTTCAGTGAGTTTAAGAGAGATTCTAGAGAATCTAGAATCTATGCACAAATAAAGTGAAAGTATCCACAGTGGATCCATGCAATGGCGTGGCAGGGAGGGCCAAGTTGACAGCGCTGCCTAGGATGACTATAGGGCTTTGCGTTAGAGGTACCATTTATACTGGTAAAGGACTCAGGGTTTGAACAGGAGGTGGGCAGAGGAGGAGGTCTTGCTTCCTAATGGCGCTGCCTCTTGGGGTTCCCAACTTGGTTCTGAGTGAGCATCCACTCGCCCTTAGGTGAAAATGTCTTTCCTGTGGTGACTGAGCCTCCATGGCTACCAGGAGAGAAGTGCAGGCAGAGAGGGATGAGGAAGAAGGCATCTCGGGACTAGAGGGTCTGGGGAGGGGGGAGGATGTCAAAGTGAAGTGGAGGGGCGCAGACCTGTTTAGGGCGGGAGCTTCAACCTTGTGTGTGTCTGATTGGCTCTGAGAAAGTGCTTGCACGTAAGACTTCACCTTCTCCTACCTAAAAGGCTGGAGGCGAAGGAAAGGTTTCTGGGAACCTTGGAGAGCTCCCAATTTGTCTCCTCTGTAGATGAGGGCCAGAAAAGCTTCATCTGGAGAAGTCCTTGGAGTTGAAAACAGTTGTGGCACAAGGGCCCAGGTAGTCCCCCCCCCCATTCAATTCTCATGCACTCCATGGACTTCTGGGAAGTCCAGGGGGCTATGGGAACGGCATGAGAAGAGAAGAGGGGGCAGGCATGCCTCAACTGGTCCAGGGGTCGCAGTTCACCCTACCTCAGCATGATGGACCCTGAGAGTAGCAGATCAGCTCTCCATTCTGGGACCCCTTACCCCCTACCCGGGAAGTTTCTGGGAACCCATGACTAGTTCTCTGTGGCCACAGTTTTCCCTGACAAGATGTGCATCTGGTAGTGACTCATACACTGGATTTGTGCCCAAGGCCGTACATCTTGAGTGGAGAGAACATTCTCTTGAACTGACAACCTGCCCACTCTGTAGGGACAATGGAGGCTGCCTTTGTCAGCCAACACTGATGTCATCCAAATGGCCTTTGGGCCTCTTTGCCTGGCTTGTCCTAAGATTTCGGTGTCCCTCAGATACCAGATAACCCCACCCCATCATCATCGTTTCTGCTCCAACAGCCTCTTCCGGCTCCCCAGCCCTCGCTCAGCTACTTGTTTTTGAAATCTCATTCCGTTATGGTTTGCATCTCAATCCTGTTACAGACTGGAGAGGGTGGCAGACTCAGAGGAGGCCATTTGTACTAACCACAGCAAACACAAAAGATACCAGGGCCTGATACCAAGTGTGCCCACTGCCAGCCTTTACACTTACATTCCCTTTACCTGGAAATCTCTCCCTGAGGCTTCATATTGCCATTAACTTCTGGTTGAAGTCGTGTTCCCAGCAAGACCTTCCTGACCTCTCCTTCCAACTTCCTCCCTTGGCCCCTGTCTTGCTATCAATTTAATTTTACTATGTCATATAGTCTATTCTCAAACTACTGATTTGTTCATTGTTCAAATAGTGGCTTGCTGGGTTATCTGTCACTGCAGTAACAATAGGTGCCCAAGAACAGCACCTCTGAAAAGAAAGCAATCTAGGAGCAAAGAGAAAACCTCCATGCAGAATGGGAGAAAGTCCGCCAACTATACATCCCACAGGGTATTAATATTTAGGATCTATCTAGGGCATTACTATCTCCAAAAATTAAACACCAAGGACAATCCAAATCATCAAATCAATAAGTGGGCCATTAAATGAATAGGCAGCTCTCAAAAGAAGAAATACAAATGGCCAATAAATATTTGAGAGAACAAAACCAAATGCACAACCCCCTTAACCATCAGGGAAATGCGGGCTGCTTTTGAATTCTATTGCACACCAGGCAGAATGAATATATATATAAGAACTACATCTTGATGAGGTTGTGGGGAATGTGAAACCCTTCTCTTCTGCTGCTGGGAATGGAAACTGGTGAAGCCACTACGAGAATCAGTATGGTGTCTCCTCAAAAAGCTCAAGACAGAACTACTATATGGTACACCAACCAAAAATATAAATTACATTTATGCATCGATTTTTAAGACTGCACTATTGACATTTCAAAAATTGGAACCAGTCTAGATGCCCACTCATATGAGACTGGATATAAATGTGATATATATGGATATATATACACACATATTCATTTATTTCATAAACACATAATCATTTATATCATATATTCACCTATATATGTGCATACATATGAATTTTACTCAGCTACAAAGAAAGCAATTATCTCATTTGCAGGGAAATCAATTATGCTGAGGGTCACCATGCTAAGTGAAATAAGCCAGGCCAAGAAAAAGTAAATATTGCAAACTTTCTCTCTCATATGGGGGATCTCGATTTAAGTGTATATAGATTGTGTGTGTGTGTGTGATGAAAGTAGAGATTATGAGGGGAGAAAGAGGTGTTTAGGGTGAGATGAGCAAGAGAAGGATAATAGAATATATATGACAAGAAATCAGAGTGGAGGATAATTGGTGGGGGAGAACTGCGCTGAAAAAGAGGGAGCAAGTGTTGGGGAGAGTATAGTATGGGTGGGCAAACAGGAACCAAGTTTAATGACATATGTATGTAAATGTCTTCATGAAGCCCATTGCCTTGTGTGCTAACTAAAAAAGGAGGAAGTGGAGGAGGAGGAGAGAGGAAGAGGGGAAAAATGCTCTACATTATCCCCACTGGATTTCCAGAATCCCCCAGAGGTCCAGGTCGGTGCATTTGGTGAAGGCTGCTTGGCTACACTAAATGGTGTTGCCTGGCATTGTGGGTGTGCACTAACCTGGCCAAACACACGGATCCTGTGAATGCTATCCTTGCCTTCATCTTAACATAAGGCTCTGGAAACTCAGAACCTCCATAGTTACCTTTGGTCTTTTGGGAAATAAACGGCTGAGGTGCCCATCAAACTTGAATTTATCTGACAGGATTTAAACTGTTAAGACTTTCTTCATGGACCCAGTGATAAGAAAGATACTTTCCACCAAGCCAAATTGCCAGGAAAGATCCTGCCTCCTTTCCCCCAATCTAGGCATTGGCAGGCAGAGAAACACATGGGGGCCACAACGAGCCCCCCAGGAGTCCCAAACTCACGGTTCAAATTTCAGTAACAAATATGTTTTGTTGGTCTGGCACGATGTGTCAGAAGTCCCTTGGGAAGGGCCATGTTTTCTGTGATTTTGCCCTTAGCTGCCCCCCTCCCCCATGCTGTTGCCCTGCATCTCTCAGACACACGAGATGTGGCACTGTTTGACAGCCACAGGGGGTGCTCCGGGCAGAGTCAGAGGCCAAAAAGCAGGTTATGGGAGAAGTTGGGGAGAGGAAACTGTATGGAGAGGGTGGGGTTTGCCTGGGATGTGGAAGAAGAGTGGTTGCAAGTGTCAGGGCCTGAGCAGACTGTGGCTGAGCAGGGCTGTGGCTGAGCAGGCTTGGCAAGGTTGTCGGAGGGTGGGGAAGGAGGAAAGTCAGGGCATTCAGCACAGCAGAAGCAGTGGGCACTCAGGGTTCGAATACCACACCAAGGAATCTGGACATTCTCCTGTAGGGCCCAGAGCTGCAGACGGCACCCATCAAGGGCTAGTCTGGCTACTTCTCAGCTGTGCGACTTTGTGTAAAGTGAGGGTTTGAGGCCTCAAGTACCTACTGCGTAAAGTGGGCATCAGGAATGTTATGCATCCCAAAGGGATTTATATTGTGAAGATGACAAGGAAATCATGAGCGAGGAGTCCCCAGCATAGTCGCTGGCACACAAAAGTGCTCAGTGAAGGACAGCTATCCTCATAGTGTCTTCGTACCCACAGAGGTGTGGCAACAGTGGAGGCGGTGAGGACAATGGAAGGCTGAGATGACAGTGACACAGAAAAAGGCCTGGGAATGGACCCAGGAAGTAATCCTAGCAGGTAGGAAGAGGTGTGACCTTAGACTACCTATTCCAACCCTGTTTCCTTGTCTCTGTTTCCATGCCAGGGGTAACAACCCTGGGCTTGTAGACACGGTCTCTGTGAACGAGCCAAGGAAAGATGTGAGGCTGAAGTCAAGATACTTCGAGTTTCCGTCTCCTATAGAGCAGTGCTCAGAGGGGAAGCGGGCGCCGGGTTTCAACCAACGGTGGAGAGAAGGAAACGTAATGGGCAGTAGTAGCACGACACGATCTAAGCGAGAACTTGATCAAAGGGAGCCGGGGCTCAGACCTTTCCGCCTAGCATCCTCAGCTGCGCCTGGCTCATCCCGTTCCACTTTGCTTTTCATTCACACCAATGACTCAAAACTCCCACCACATTCTCAGTCTCAAAAAGCATAGGCGTTTCAGCCTGGGAAGTCTGATCAAGTACATTCCCCCCAATTCACCAAGCTGAGAGTCACAAACTAGAGCAATGTGTTGTTACAATGTGTCCTCAGCAGCCCGACTGCTTGCTCTAGCTTGATCTGATTGTAGCTGCATGGCTTGGCAAAGTTTTTGACGTCTTCTGTGCCTGGCATTAACTGGGGCTCCTAGCTGTACTTTATCCCAGGAGTGGCTTAGGGAATTGAACCAGTTATACGGAGAGAGTGCTGGGAACATCCCAGATGCCTGATAGGATTAAGGAAATGAGAGTTGCTGTTCTTGTTTGCTGACACAAGGTATTTTAGTAGTGGAGAAAAAGCAACTTAGTCTAGTCCAGCGCTCTTTGTGTCATCTGACGTTGGAGTATTTGATTTCAAACAACATGCCAATGCAGGCACAGAGATGGACTGGTCAGTTCTGGGGATAAAAGACACATTAGTGTAGCTCGGAGTAGCCTGGATCACCGAGTTCTGCTGGTGACGGCTCTATAAAGGGCTGCCTCACTGATGACTTCTTCACCATCTCAAGTTGCGTCCTCCAGGAAGGCAACAAAAACATTGTCTCCAAGGAAGGTTTTAAAATCGAAGCCTGAAGGAGAGAAATGAGTGTGGGAGATTTGCTTAGACCCCTAGGCACAGCCGCCTTGACCTGGGACTTGCATGCGGTGTGCTTCCGTCCCCAAATTGTTCGTGTCTGTGCATGCCTTTCATTTCTGCCTCCTGGCAGTCAATTAGTAAGAGCGGGGTCTTGAAGAATACTAGTTGGTTCGGGACCTGCTGCTGACATTTACTAGTTGGTAGTCGGAGGAGATGTGTTTACTCTCTGAGCTCTTGACAGATGAGGCCCTCACAGCACCGGCATCATCAGAGTACTGGGAAATATGAGGTAATTCATGCAAAGCCAGAGCCTGGCCCTTAATAATTCCTGCAGCTAGGAAATGTTTACCGTAATCTGATACGTGCCAGGGGCTCCCAAGCCATCAACCCAAACTCCTTCCCCTGGTAGAGTCTTAGAGACATGGAAAAGGCAGGTAATTCAACAAGCAAATAAGCATCTAACGTCAGTTGTAATAGGCGCCTGGAAGGAAAGTCAAGACAAATGGAAGAGGTTCATGGGGGCTTCACCCTCCAGTGGTCAGGAAATGCTGTTTTGATGGATCTTTTCTATTACATACTTTACTTTTATCAGCCTATACTAATTAATATGATAACATCTAATTATAACATTTTTATACATCTATATAATGTATAAAATGGTCCATTCATATTTTATTATCCTCTTATTTCCTTCCCATGGCCTCCTACATTTTCCAAATCATCACCCTTTCTATTTTTCCAGCTTTGTTTCTGTCAGCCAGTGAGATTCTTTCGAGTTGCTTGTAGAGTTCAGGTGAGGGGTTACTTAAATGGGAGCACCTCACCAGTGTCTACACCACTGAAGGAAACATCTCTCCATCCCCAGCAACCCAGAGACTGGTAAGGCCCCCTGAGGCCCTCTCCCTTAGCAACCAATGACTGCCTATAAAACATGAAGGCCGTCTTTTAAGCAGAACCTGAATTTGGGGGGGGGTGCGGGCAGAAGCCCACGGAGAAAGCTGGGAGAAGACCATTTCAGGTTGATAAACAGCCAGCGTGAAGGCAAGGCAGGAGCGCTGCAGGCCAGGACCAGTTACAGGTCAGGGGCTACAGCAGAGTGACGGCCGTAGTTGATTGTGCTATCCTTGGGTAGGGGAACTAACAGAAGGACTTCAAAACTTTTACTCCGTGCGACACAGGAAACAAACGGAGGGGTTAGGGCTGGTGGTGACTGAATTTGAGTTATGATTTTTTCCATAGGCAAACATACTTTTTATTAACTGTAAGGACCTACAGATTCATATCTTCTTGGTATGGCCAGGTGTCTTGGTGTGCTGACCTAGGGAGTGAGGTCTGTGGGCTCTAATCTGCTTCACTCCAGATCTTTAGTTTACTTCATTTTAGTTTTGTTTTGAGACAGCATCTCACTGTGTAGCCCTGGCTAGCCTGGAACTTGTTATGTAGAATAAGTTGGCCTCAAATTTGTAAGGGATCCTCCTGCCTCTGCCTCTGCCTCTGCCTCCTGAGTGCTGGGATTAGAGGTGTATGCCACCATGTCTGGCCCCTCCAGGTCTTCATAGAGCTCGCTTTCTGGACCATTGCTCAGAACCTGGTTGCATTTTCTATCCTTACATTTTTCTGTCTACTCAAGACCCAGTTTGGGATCTTGTCCTGATGTGAATGCTAAATAATGATCACGGTACCATCTCATTCTCTTGGTGAAGTCAATGGTGGTTCCTTAATACCCCATGAGCACGTATCCACCCCACACTTTGCATCACCCGTCCATACTGGCTTTGAGCACTTGCAAAACATTCTGCCAACTTCTTAGCAGGCATGGTGGTGGCTGCACCAGTGGTGGCTTGCGGGGTGCCTGTAGAAGAGCTAATCTATGAATGTGTGGGAGTTAGAGAGCGGGGGGGGGGTGTGTGAGCCAGCAAGCCGTGAAGGTGGGAGGGCAGGATGGCTAAAGGCTGCTACCATGCTCCATGGGACTGTGAAAGAGGGTTGGTTTGAGGAGGGATGCAACCAGAAGCAATGTCACCCATCCTGCTGGATGTTCAAGTTCACGCTACTTGATTCCAGAGGTACCATCCACACCTATCAAAACATGATAGCACCCCACAAAAGGGACAGTGGGGCAGTACCTGGAGGCTGTGGTCAGGGTCAAGTTGGCGGTAGGCTGATGCTGATGATGGAACAACCAGAGCCAGAACTGATATGTGCAACAGAGTGTGCAAGGTGATAAAGAGATGCGAATTATTGACTGAACATGTGTTAACAGAGGTCTCATTTTTTTCTGATACATTGCATCCTGGGGAAAAAGCTTATTTTAGATGTGTAAAGTTTGGGAAATCTCAATGAAAGTTAGCAATAACAATGATAATTAGGAATGAGTGATGGCCCAGTGAGGATTATGGAAAGAGCAAACGATGAATGATTGCTGCTTACTGAGCACCAGCCCTACTGGCTCATTTCATTCATTTTTTTTTTTCGAGACAGGGTTTCTCTGTAGGTTTGGAGCCTGTCCTGGAACTAGCTCTTGTAGACCAGGCTGGCCTCGAACTCACAGAGATCTGCCTGCCTCTGCCTCCCAAGTGCTGGGATTAAAGGCATGCGCCACCACTGCCCGCTTCATTTCATGTTTTAAGACACTTAGTTCATGACAGTTTGTTACAAGAACTCTAGGAAACCAATACAAGGAGGCAACCCAGGTAGAGGTAAAATACCACCTGATAAGGGTGCAGCATTTCTGGGAACATCTGGTGTTCATTGGTTACAGTTTCTCCCAGAGACAGATATTGTCAATCCCATGTCTCCAATGAGGAAGCCGGTTCTCAGACTCACGAGACTGAAGAACAAACTTGCGGTTGGCAGTCCGGCTCCCTAAAATCCTTCCCACTCTCCATCCCACCTCTCCACCTGGAAAGCCTCAGAAAAGCTCTGTCTGTCTTGCCATCCCAGTTCTCTCTGGCAGCTACCGCCTTGTCTATGGTTTTTCTGAGTTGAGTTGACTGCTGCTATGACCATACATGTGGCTACGAGGAAACCCTGGTGGCCAGAGCAGCTCCGGGAAACAGAGTCTAATGGTGATTCGGGACTCCCGACAGTCATTTAGGAATCATGTGGGGTCTGGATTTCAAGACTGTCCCCTCTTCACATGATATCCACTGTGAAAATCTCTTGGCCTCCTGCCTACCCTGGCCGTGAAGCCAGGAAGTGCGGGAAGGGTGAGCTAGCCACAGCTGGCCCACTGCCAGACAGTTAGACAGTTAGAGTGGTCTCTGAAGAAACATGGATTGCCCATTTCTTTCCCTCAGATGCTCACGAAAATACTTTACTGGACTGAAACCCCAGTATCAGGAATACTGGGGAAAACAGGCCTTGCCTACCCTGCCTTGTCAAATATTCATTATTTGAATAGAGATGGGCAGTGGGATTGCAAACAAACAATGCCTGAGAATGAGGCCTACATGTCTTCCCACACACAGCCATGTCCTTAGAGTACTAATGAGGACATCTTAGTTAATTTAGGGTTGAGGGTAAGAATATGGGATGGGGGCTGTGTTCCATTTATAAAGAATAAAATAATTAAATTCAACCCAGTGGAAGAAGCCACTGAGCTGGAAGAAATTTTGAGACCAACGGGGAAGGCCAGAAGTACAGGAATAAAGGGTTGATCATGGCCACTTTTTCCAGTGACAACTAAGGGGTGTGGCTTCCTTCTAGAGGCTGTTTCATAAGTGGGGATTATCTCTGCAAGAAAGGGCTAGCTCAGCAGACTGCTTCTCTCCTACAGGAGCACGCATATAACCACAAACACACACGCATACACATATGCACATGTGCGCGCACACATACACACATACATGCACACACACACACATATAAGCACACATACACAATATGCACAGGCACACATGTGTGGCTTGATTGCTTATTCACTCATCGGAACATGAGGAGGACAAATTCTAAGCACGCTCACAGAGAAGTCTTGTCTCAAAGGGCGACTTGTGGCAAAGTGTTCACAGTTTTCCTCAGTGAGGTGACCATGGAAGCTGGCCTTCAAAACTGTCTTCAAGGAACACAGTTAAGAGTTAGGAGGCAAAGGGAAAATCCAAGTGCAACGTCAAGTAATTTGTTCCATGTTTTGACACTCATCCCCCAACGCATAACCACTTCTAGTGGGGACATTCCACTTCTTGTCCTTAGCTGTGGCAAGTGGAATCACCTCCAGAGGGCAGAGATTGGTTAGCACCAAGGGTGAAGACAGGGCTGGGAAAAGAGATGGCTTGGTGTGTCAGCATTCTGAATAACAGTTCCATCTTTAGGACAGAAGGTGGCTCCTCTAAAGACAAGTACACGGGACACTTGCTGAGGTGGGTACTGGTTCTTGCCATTCTTTTCCAGATGTCAGATGTGCAATATGCTCAGATCCAGGCACTTGCTCATGGGGGATGAGGAGCTATAAGACAAGACCTCTGACCCTGACAACCAACAGAGGAGTTAAGACCCTCAATATGATAACCTGGGGTTCATGGCATCATGCCATTGCCTACAGGGCCCGGCTTGGAACTGCAAAAACGTACCAGAGGAAGGTAACAAAGGGTGGATTCCAAGAGGAAAGAATAGAGAGGAAAGCATGGAATTGGGCCTGAACCCCATCTCAAAGAACAAAAAGGAGTATAAGATGGTGAGTCGAGGGGAGTCTGGGGCAGGAGCGGGCTCAGAAGGATCACAGCGGTGAGTCCATCTTCGGGACAGGCAGATACACAAAGGAAGCAGGTGTCCAATTTGGAGGTGAAGCGGAACACAGAAGGACTGAGTCCTGTCCAGTTGAGTGTCATTTTCATCGCAGATTCCTTTTACAAAAGAGAGCGCTGTGGAGTGTGCAGAGCTTGGAAAGGATCCCGGGTACGCACTGCAGCCTTGTTGTACCCCAGTTCTTCCCTAGAACCTACTCATGCAGATGGTAGCAGCTGAGCCCGCAGGCCAGGTGCTGCTCATGCGCCCTAGCTAGAGCAACTTCTAACTTACCACGCTGCTGTTCTTTTAAATCATAAATATGCAGTCTTGGCTACTACAGCCTTTGTCTCTCAGATGCCTCTTCCTTTCCCTCACCTCTGAGATTTTCTTAAAACCAAGTAATGTTTATCAGTAGGGCCTTTGGGTGGAATACCACTCAGAACCCTTAAGGTGCTGCCATTATTGTAATTTTACTACGTTCCATCTAGTCAGAAGCCACCAGAGGGTAAAGGTTACTTGAGGTCTTAGTACAATATTTTAAAAAAAGAGTCATTTTTAAGCATCAGCAGTGGAAAGATCTCTTGAGATTGGCACAAGAAAAATGTTCCCCAAAGGCTAAGAAACATTAGAAGGTAGGACATCGGGGCTTTTGTTTGTTTTTGGTCCCAGGCCCAGCATTCTGAGAAGGGTTATTAATTACTCCCTGGCGACAGAAGGGACACAGGGCTTCTCAAAGCCAAAGGAAGAAATCCTCACAGACAGGGTGAAGGGGGTTGGGCTTGAGCTTCTCACAGAAAGCATTGATTCCATGCCACGAACAGGCTGGTGACCTGCATGCTTCAGAGAAGGCCAGGGGATGGGGCACTCTCCCCTGTAGAAACAAGAGAGCCCTCGTGTGGGCTCAATGCTGACATGGCGGCATCCTACAGATTCCTAGGAATGTCTGACTCCCCTCGAAGGCTGTTCTCCTCAAGACTCCTATCACCTACCCACTTGGCATCTAAAAGCCTCTGGGGCTCTTCTCTCTGCCAATGGTATTCAGCCAGCCCACCGGAAGGGCTGCTTCTCACCTTCCACCCAAATCCACCCAGGGCTCTCTTCTTCAACGTTGCTGACATCTCTGGCATGCAGGTCCATAGCAGCCTCCCGGAGTGTCCTCCCTGGTACCGTTTCTGAAGTCCTCTTTGGCTAATAGCCATCTCAAAATGGAGATCGGACACAACACTCCTCTGATATGACCTGTGAAGACTCTCACTGAACTCAGAACCATTCCACAGTCCTGAGAGCAGGAGAGGAAGATGTAGTCGGTCTTTTGTTCTTGTTGTTGCTGTTTGTTCAGTGCTGGAGACTGGGACCTGATATTCAGACAAGCACCTTACTGTTGAATCTATCTGCTTCTGTTTAAATTGTGCATTTGTATTTCATTCCTCTCAATCGCTCCAGAGTTCTGGTATTGCATCACAGTGTTCCCTGCTTTCCTGCTACCAGGATACTATGGGTGATTACCATGACAGCATCAACATTGTTCAAACAGTCTGGCTTGAGTTGCTTGGAACCCAGGCAATGTCTGGTCTTCGTCAAGTAGAAATGAAAGCAGTTCTAGAATAGTCCATGTAGATTGCTGAAGGCCCAATGAGATCTCCTTTAAAGGATCAGCCAGCTTGTTCCCTTAGGGAAATGACAAAAGTATGATCTTCAGTGTTGTCTCCAGCCTTTTCAACAGCATCTGATAACCTCCCAAGTTAGTGCTTTTGCTGGTCCTTGTATTAAGCACTTTCTACGCTTTTCCTTTGTTAGTTCTCACGGCACAGTAAGGAGGTGTTATTACTGTACAGACTGGAAAAACAGCTCAGAGAGATTAAGTGGCTCACCCATGGTCACACTGCTAGTGAGAAACTGTGTTCCAAGTCTCTTCTGTATGTCTGGTGTGTTTGTTCGCTTTTAAAACAGAGTCTCACTGTATAGCCCAGGCTAGCCCTGAACTCACTGTGTCACTGAGCTCCAGATGGCCCTGCTTCAGCCTCCTGAGTGCTGAGATTACAAACATGTATGTCCTGGCCAGCTACAGGAATGACTTTTTCCTGTAGCCCTTTAATGTGAGAGGTATTGCAAGAGTTACAAACTATCTTTATTATGGGGATACAAAGAAAATGGGATTCAAAGGGAAAACATAGACTCACTGAACACTGGACAAAGATAAAAACCACCAGGTCTCACTTCTCTATCCCAGGGAGATAGGAACAACAGTACACGCTGGCTTCTGCTCTGATCTCCCAAGAGAGTGAGCACATTTTCTCTCTCATGTCAGTGAGACACATTTGCTCCGGGCAGCACCAATTACTTCAAGAGGATGATGGGCATTGAAGAGGCTCCTTGTGGAGCTTGCTAGCCATTTGGGCAAGAAACTGCTCTTGCCTAGACTGCTTAATTGTATGCTCTATAAACTGGACATGAAGAACCCACAGGAAAATGACTGTTGAACTTGCCAAAAGAAAGTAGGACAGTCCTTCAGGGTGCTTGCTTCATGAAAGAGCCTGCCAGAAATTCTGCAGGACACAGAAAGAAGTGAGTGACAAATTGCCAATACTGGTGAGACAGTCTTTCAAATTTCCTGCTTCATGGAAAAGTCTGCCAGATACTATGGGCCTGTAGGCGGGAGATGGATGTCCCAGTGTTACTGAAGAACTTTGGGTGACTGTCTAGGCAGCCAGATGTCTCTGTCAATTCTAGTTTTGGAAGTTGTTTACATTATACTTCATGTTTACTTAGGTAATAGTATATCCTTCTGGGGTCTTTGATAGAGATGAAGACAGATAGTAACAGTTATAGTTTTCCCTAGTTATGATAAAAGAGAAACTAGATATAAATCTTTAGACTCACAAAGATAGAATAGATGATAAAATATTTTCTTGAATTTGTCAAATGCAAATAGACTAAGTATTGTAACTATTTCTTGCTTGATAACTGTTTTGCCATATGTAATTTTACTATGTTAAATTACTTCCTTTTTATTTAGACAGAAAATGGGAGATAATGTGGGATGTCCTTCTGTATATGTGTTGCTTTTATTGGTTGACGAATTCTTTTGGCAGGCAAAAAAAGTGGGAAGTCCAAACAAAGATAGAGAGAAAGGCAGAGTCGGGGAGATGCCATGTAGCCACTGGGGAAGTAAGATGTGAGGTAACAAGCCACGAGCCTCATGGTATAATATAAACTATTAGGAATGGATTACTTTATAGTTAGAGCTAACCAGTAAGTAGCCTAAGCCATTCACCAAACAATTGTAATTGGTATTAAGCTTCAGAGTAGCTAATCGGAAACTGGAGGGCAGGATAGAAAGCCTCCAGCAATATACCTTTGCATGTAGAGGCTCTCAGAGAAGGTGATACAGACAAGAGGCAGATCCCGGGCTGGAGTTGATGACTTTTGATGCCAATTTCAATGCCAAGAATTCTATCAAGCTGCCTTCAAAGGCGTGGGCACACCCATCTAGCACTTAAGCAAAAAGACCATCAGTCAAGCTGGATGGAACCTCATTAGGCCAGGGATGTCCCTTGATTTGGCCACCATTGGCATTTTCACCCAAGGAAGCATACTGAAGATGCAGCAACCATCCTCCCAACATTCCCTGCTTAGAACAGTGGGTTATATAGTGAGTTATCAAGCAGCACTGTTCTACCTTGTGGGTCAAAGGCCACCAGAGCACACTGATTTGCGGAGAGCTAATGAAAGGCTACTCTGACCAAGAAAACCATCTCCCCCTGAGGACTCCTTTCTGAATCCAACTTACAATTCTTAGGATAGAATATTCCCAGCTGAGGCAAAGAGAGGTCTGGTAGCATATGGAAAACAGCCCAGACTTTGTTCTAGCAGGTTCTTCCTGTACTTGTGATGTGTCTGATCTTGTGTGACTACTTATTCTCATTGGCTTTTGATCTGTGAATCCCCAAGCCCCGAGGAACAATAAAAACTATGGACGGTACATCTAGCAGGGTCTTGTGGTCATATTTGTAATTCTCTCAGTACTTTTATTTTGTGTGTGCATGTCTGTGTGTGCTATGTATATGTGTCCACACATACGTGTGCATATGCATATGTGCTCACCCACACACATGCACGTGCACATGCATGTGTGTGTTCCACAGTGTCCTAATTTATTGTAAATTCACAAAGTTGAACGGCATCGGTAAGAGTCGCTGTCATTAGATCCCCCCATCTTGGTACACTGACCAAGATAATGCAAGTCCTTTATGCTAATATTAATAATATTAACTATCATAGAATACTTCACACAGTACACAATAAACATATCTAATCTACATTTAATCTTCATGGGGTTGTAGAGTGAATACAAGTTAAAGAGGCCACGGCAGAGCTGAAAGGGTCTTAGACGTGGGCTGGTGAGTTTTTATTGCTAAGGAACAGGTCAGTGCCAGGATGGGGCTGCTGCTGAGGCTGCTGGAGTCAGGTGTGAGAGTGAAGCCGCAGAATTCAGCTGGGAGGTGAAAGCACAAACAGTTCCCGAGCAGGGAAACGGAGTGCAGAACCCAGACAGGCACTACCTGTGAGCCAGCCGGCCACTCGCTTCGTCCGAATGAGTGTTGCTTTAAAATGCTGGGAAATAGTCATAAGATAACAAAGTAAAAAATGCACAAGGCTCTCCATGTGGAAAAGACTAATTTCCACACCTTCCACTCTTTCTTGCCTTCCCACAGTTATTGCTTTTTAATTAAAAAGAAAAATAGAAAGACAAGGAAGGGGTGTCGCCCAGTTGGAAGTGTGTTGGCGCCGCACACACGAAGGTCTGGGTCTCATTTCCAGCGCCGCACAACTGGACTTTCTTCCTTATTTTTGGAGACAAGGTCTCTCACTGAACCTAGACCTACCTTGCCATTTCAGCTAGACTGGCTGGCCAGTGAGCTCCCGGGATTTCTCCTAGTCCCTGCACCGTGGTTATAGGCACCTACTCTCATGCCCACATTTTATGTGGGTGCTGAGGATCTCATGTTTGCACAACGAATACTTTACCGACTGAGCCATGTCCGCAGTCCTAGCTCAATAATTTAGAAAGGTTGTTTAAAAGTTCGTGCGCTGACGATCGCCTGTGAGTTAGCATTGCATCGCTGGCTTGCCACTTGGATTTGCGGGGAATGAGCTGAGACAATGGCTCTCAAAGAGTGACCCCACTTTATTTGAGAACTTGGTAGAAATGGTAAGATTGGTTTACCCACCCCTGACCTACTGAAGCAGAAGTTCCGAGGGTAGGTTCTGCCCTTTGACAAGGCCCCCGAGTGAGGGAGATGCTCACTAGAACCTGAGAACTCCCGAACTTTGGCTTCAACATCCAAGCCCTCTCTCTGGGCATCAGGATTCCCTTGGTGTATGTGAGGAGAAGGCAGGGGACGGGGTCCCATCTTCCGGGGGCTCACAGTCAGTAGGCTCTGGGGTACAGCCCAAGACTGAGCTTTTTAACCAGCTCCCCGGAGAACTCTACTCAGCACATGTTTGGTTTACTGGGAAAAGGATAGGAGAGATCCAACGTGGAGGGACGGGGATGGGGCTGGAGGATGGGACCGGAGACCTAAGACAGAAGTACTAAAGGCAAGCAAGTGCTCTGAACCCCAGTTCTGCAGATTAGTGACATGGAATCGCCTCCAATGTTTTTACCTGCTAGCTGGGAAAACAGAATCCCTAAAAAATTGGCTTTTCTAAGTCTGCGTGACATACATCTGGCAGAGCTAAGACTCTTCTAACCCTTCCCTCTGAGCCTAGAGCCCTGTTCACCGTTTGCCCTGTTTGGTGTCTCCAAGATCTGGCTTTGCAACCCTGTAATCAGAAGCATGTTTCTTCTGTCTTTGCTCTAGTCTGGATGTTGATTGTCCCCTGCAAAGCTCAGTCTATATCCATTGTACCTCATGTGATGAGGCTGGTCCGGGGGTTGAGCTGTAGAGAGGAGCTGAGAGCAATGTAGAAGAAAAGAGCCTATAGGGAGGACCTTGGGTCACTGAGAACATACCCCTGAAGAGGATTGTGCAGCCCCAGTTGCTTTCTCTTTTCCTTCACTTCCTGACCATGAGGTATATAGTTTGTCCTGACAAATGCTTCCTACCATTACCACCCGGCATGCCTATCAGAGGCCCAAAGCCATAGGACCACCTAGTTCTTAGACCAGAAGCCCTAAGAACTGTGAGCAGCCCTTTTCTTTATAAGTTAATTATCTCCAGTATTTTAGTATAGTGACCGAGCTGACTGGTGTGTCCATGATGGGCTATGTGGCTTTGTTTTCCTCCCTTTGAAAGGTAATGAAAGAATGGGGGTGGATGACTCTTTGTTCTTCACTAAAGAGAAAGCCAACAGCACAGACAGGAGATGGTCATTACAAAGCAAAGTGCATCCAATGCTGATAGTATACCCTGGTCACTACCTTTCCATGAAAACCATTAGTAACATCAAAGACGATGGGGGCCATCACTGCTCGTGTTTCTTGTGCTTTCCACAAGTTCTTTTCACTCACAAAGGCCCTGTAAGGCAAATGCTACCATTATTCCCACTTGCAACTGGGGAAAACGATGCTCAGAGAAGTTAATCCCGGCCGGCATCATGGACTGGTTGGTGAGTGAGTGAGGCAGGCTTTGAACCTAGTACTTCAGGTTCATAGCCTACCCTTTCTCATTGAACTTTGCTTAGCATACTGGTGTGTTTCCAGTTAGGGAGGATGGAAAGAGGGAGGAAAGACAATTGAAGCCGTCTGTCACTTGCCAGACTGAAGGCAGCTGGGAAAGAAAGACCATAATAACTTAAGCATGCATGGATTCAACATTTACTAGATTGTTCCCAGTACAGGAAGCACATCCCAGAAGGCAAAGTAGGTGCTCTATAGAAACTAGCCTTTAGCATTGGACAACCTAGCTCTAGATCAATAGCCCCATGGGGCAGCCTCTTCAGAGGGAGCAGGTAGTTGCTCTGGGTCCATTTTGTCATCTACTTAGGCAGGTCTGGAACATTCTTACCTTCTTCCCAACACAAGTCCAGATAGGCATGGTCCCATAAATTCCCACCTTCTGTACAATCCGCATTTTAAAAGATCATGTCTCTCATATATCACTTAGCGTCTCCATTGACAAAATAACCAAACACATGTATAGAATAACCAAACACATGTATAGAATAACCAAACACATGTATAGCAAGAGCGAGAGTTTGTGAACTGAACAAGCTAACTATTGATATCTGGTTCTAGCCCAGAATGAAACCAAAACAGCCCTTCTGCCCGCCATGACCCTGTGACATTTTAAGTAGGCAGAACCATACAACCCCGAATCTTTTATAGTTGCCACTGATTTCTAGAAACCCTGAACAGCATCTTGTGAACTTTTAGGAAAACATCAGCCTAGACAGCTTCTTAGGTCTCTCTGACACCAAGTCCTAGAAGTCTACAAAATCTGAGAGTGTGTGTTGCCAATGGGAACAGGCCACAACCTGACTTGTTTTCGTCCCTCTGTGCAATGAGCAGGCAGGACCCCTTGGAGGCCAAAGGAGGTCACACGAGGACACGAGCTGGGCAGGTCTCTGCCACTTCACGCTGAGTGTGGAAAACACATGGAACTCATTGGGCCTGAGAGGCTGCACCAGCTAAAAATATAAACAAGCCCAAGAAGGTTTAGAAAGACTTGTGGATGAGCGAGTGGTGGGTGGGAGAATTAGTGATGTCCAGGCCTCTGTAGCTTGCTCGGGTCCCCATTAGCTGGGGACCTCCTGAATGAATGAAGTGCCTGCGCTTTCACCAATGTGCTTGTGTCCAGACAAAAAGGAGAAACTGAGAGAAAACTGAGGGTGTATGGTGATTTTCTGTTTCAGTACATATCTTCTATTTCAACACAGACACATACACACATACACATAACACACATATATACACATACACACACACTGCACACACCATACACATACACACACCACACACACACCATTCATATACACACCACACCACACACATGCACAAACACAAACACAGACACTTCATAATAAATAAAATTAGGATTAAGGGAATAAGGGAATCATTTCTGATGTTATGTGCAAGGATTTAAAGGTTTTTTCACATTTTGCTATAATTTTGAATATGCCTATTTAAAAAAAATTATATTAGTATGTATTCTGTACTCCATAACATTTAACTTTTCCCCCCACAAGCTTACCGGATAGCTTAAAGGCCTCTGCCACTTTCTTAATCACTAGCTTATATAATTGTCAAATTGTCTTACGAGTCACCTCTTACTTGACATTGCTTTTCTTTCCTTTGTCTTCTGCTGCATAAATATTGTTGGGATAGATTTGCCTGGTGCTACTTCTGCTTTTGAAGCAAGGTTCCAAGCAGTACGGATCGGCCTTGAGCTCCATAGGCAGCCGAAGTGGACCTTGGCCTTCGGCTTCTCCTGGAGGAGCCAGGTGATCTCCGTGCCAGCATGAGCCAGCATTCCTGATTTTATGGAGCTGGGATTGAACCTGGGGCTCCGTGTCTGCAAGCAAGGTGCTCTACACCTGAGCCACATCGTCAGCCCACCTAGTCACTCACCTTCTTTTTGGAGGCATAATGGTAAGTCTCAGAATTGCACAGTGGAATGTTAAGAAGTTTTCTCCTACATGAGAGGAAGCTACCCCAGGGGGTCTAAACTTTCTTTCGTAAATGCTCCCAGGAAGTCTCCTGTGAGAAGGGCAGGCTCTGCCTGAAGCAGAACTCTCTCTCCCGTTCCCAGTTTTGCCCAGTAGGAATAAGACAGCTTTCTTCTCCCAGGACCAACTCTACCAAAAGCCATTATGCACCAACAGAGAGGGAGACATTTATCTCCTGGTAAGTATGAGAGCTACATTCTGTACCTCCAACATGGGTGGAAATTAAGCTTTTTACTCAGTGGCCACCCCAAGGGACAGAAATGAAGCTCTGATTTGCTAGCATTTCTGAAACACATGTTTGAATCTCCCCCACCCCCACCCAGTTCTCACTTTCTACATCTGTGAAACCTACCAGGAACCTGTGAAATCAGTTTGGTTGAATTCTACCCTGATGGGCTCTGATAACCAAATGCAAATGGAGTGACCCAGAGGGGACCACAACAAATTGGTTCCTGCTTTGGAAATGAGGGCTCTTGGTATATTTGAAAGGTACTGGGATTGCAGAAGAGTAGCTTGCTAAACATTTTTGCCATTGCCAGGAACTTCTGGGATTGAGCTAAAGACCAGAGGGGGCTGTTGTAGGTGCTTAGATATGGTTTCCCTCAGACGCTCCACGAAGCAGAACCCGCACAACCTGAGGCCTCACATAGTAGACTCAGGTTCTCTCTGACCGGTGACAACCCCCGCCCCCCATCACCAGGTTCTTCTTCACAGTATGTTCCTGTGTCCCTTCTGCCAGCATGTGGCCATCACTGCTTCAAATGTCACTCTGAATTAAACTTTTATACCACAAAGCCCATCAAGATACATTTGACCTGGGGCTATTTATTTCATATCTTTCTGGTATTCCAAAGTCAGAGAGCTCCCTGAGTGGAGACACACACCTGCCATCCTAGCCCTCACCGTTGGGAAAGATGGCTGAAGCAGGAGAATTTAGAGTTGGAAGTCATCCTGGGCTACACCGCGAAGCCCTTTCTCAAGCAAACAAAACCCCAGAGCGCTCAGAGCCCAGACTCCCACTTTGCAGCTCTGTCACAGGGATTTGCTTGTGTATCAGGTCTCCGCCCTGTCATGAGCCTGGTCTTTATGCAGACTGTGAACTTTCTTCCCCAGCTCCTCCCATGAGGTGGAGGAGTTTTGTGCTGCCCTTATTCTCCCTGATAATTAATACACATGCATATATTCCTATAAAAGAAACATTAAATGTGAAAAGCAAAGAAAAAAATGATCATTTTTCCCCACCCAACTCTAACCACTATTGCAATTTCTTGAATGTCTTTTAAAGGTAAAAGGTGACAGGTTTGTTTAGTTGAACGCCGGTGGACACAAATAAATCATTTTAGATTTCTGGATATGGAGGCAAACTTACAGGGTAGAGACAAGAGCCATGAACTATTTCCTGTGACAATACCAGAACTCCTGACTTGAGGAAACTCAGTCTGCAGATTAGAATAGCCATCATGAAAGAAGACGTCTCTGCAAGATGACACCTGGCTCAGCCACTCACTAGTGATAGTGTCACTCCTGTGACTTGGGACATATTAAGGTGACTTAAAGCAATGTTATGACACATACTGGTTATATATCTTGCCCCTTTTGGGGGATGGGTCTTGCACTATCCTTGAACCTAGGATCCTTTTCCTCTGTCTACATGCTGGTATTAGAGGTATGTACCACCACACCAGGCTGTGTATTCCTTGTGTTGCCTAAAACCCATGAAACCATCTATCCTTTATCCATTATTAACAAAGTTGTATAAAAATTCTGCTTAATCTGTGGCTCAGAGTTAAGTAAATGGTTTCCTCAAACAATATTTTTGGTGAAATATGGTGTTTTAACGGCTTTTCAACAAGTTCAACACCCTTCAGTTGAATTGTAGATGACTAATTATAATATGCCGGACTCTAGACGCTTCGCTTAAAGTGACTACCAGCTCACATGGCCAAAGCAAATGAACCTTGCTATCCTTTCAGTACGCATAACCCACAGCCAACCCTCACATGCTCCATGTGGGGAGGAGAGCCCCCAGGTGATTACGCATACAGCAGCCCAATACCAGCGTCACCTGAAGCTCACGTGGCCTGAAGTTAGTGCCCCGAGACTCTCCAGTCCAAGAAAGTGGATCGAACCTTCTGCCATTCCTTTAGCCATGGGACCAGTCATGTGTCATGGCTTCTGGTCCTCTCCCAGTAGATGCTCTTCTCGTCAAGGCCCTTCCTCCTATTCTATGTGACACCACCAGTGTGAGGAGCTGTCACCCCATAGCTCTCCTGGATAGATGTGTCCCCCGCACCCTCCTAAAACAAAACAAAACAAAACACCCACAAAACCAAACGACAACAACAGCAAACCCCAGGAATTTAGTTCCCACCTCTCCTGAAGCCACGTCAGCTCTTCTCCCTCATTCGGCAAAGCTGCCTCCCACGGGTACCAATGCCCACTCTACAGAGGTGCCCTTGATGTCCCACTCCATGCTCCTCTGCTTTGCCCTCCAGGCCCCGGGCACTCTCTTGTTCATCTTCCAGCTGTTCTCTTCCTCGTCCTCTCTTTTGCTGACAATTCTTTCCCAGGGACCACTGGTCTGGAAAACCCCATTTCTTAGCCACCTACCTATGGTTCTGCTCCTTCTCACGCCCTTAAGACTCTGATTCTGAAGCTGGCCAGATCTGGGTAATCATGTAAGAAACAGGGCTATATTAGCATAGCCTGAGTATCCCTTATGCTTGGGATCCAAAATGTTTGGGGTTTTTGAAACGTTTTCATCCACATAATAAGACATCTTGATTTGGGGCCTTAAGTCATAAGGTGAAATTCATCATTGTTTTATACATGCCCCCTTCATGCAGCCTAATGATAATTTATATGACATTTTAAACAATTTATGCATGGAGTAACATTTTGTGGTGGGGGATTTTTCCACTTGTGGAGTCCTGTCAGGGCTCAGAAATTCCGACATTTCTGGTTTTAGCTGTTCAGACTGGGGATGTGCAACCTGTTCCACTTTGCTGTACAGAGTTGTACAAACGAAACGATATACTCCATACACTGCACTTGGCACCGAGAAAGCTAACAGATATCAGCGATCATTTGCCACGATTACTGTACTTGCTAATTGCATCAGTCAGAGCCCCCGTTTCTCCACTTCAGACTTCTGACCTCTGTTCATCTCAGGCTCTTAATTTCTGACTGGACTAAAGCAGGTCATTTGAGACCTGTTAAATGAATCTATACTGAGAATTGGGGGGGGAATCAAAATTCTACCTTCATGAAAGAGCAAAATGGCAATGATGCTGGGTGAGTAGCCATCTTCCTGGTTTCTGCTCCCTTACCTAGAAAGGAAAGTTGGACCCAGACAGCATTTCAGCAAGTTGGTTCTGGAAACTTCCTTTACAAAGATGCTTGCACTCTAAAACAAAGCCCCTCTGGCCAGAACAGAACCACATGATGTGAACAAGCATTTGGTCCAGCACCTGTCCCCGACACACCACCTCTGTCAGTATTCCAATCCTGTCTACACTGCCTGGCTCAGCTGTGTCTGTATTCCAATCCTGTCCACACTGCCTGGCACCTCGGCAGAGTCTAGGAGGGCTGATCCGTCTCTCTCCTAAGAAGGGGCTTTCTAATTTTTCCATTCATTGTACAAAATAATGGGGTTCATGTATGAATATCAAGTACTTTGAACAGCCTCATCTCCTCTATCACCCTCTCTGGCCCCCTCTCCTACTCCCCCTGGTCCCCTCTGCTTTCCCAATAATCCCCCAAGTAGAGGCTTTGATTGCCATAAATCTCAGCTGTGTGTGGAAGAAGACAACACCGCAAGCTTTGCTGAAAAACTGGGGCAAGGCTCTCTTTAGTGAGTCTCCAGGTACTTTGCAGGCTATCACTGGGTATCATAAGCCTGGAAATACACCCCTGCCTGCTGCAGGGTCTCCTGATTAAGCTGGCTGCCAGGCACAGGGCATTTCAGGCGGGAGTGGTGAATTTTAAAACCACACAATTACTAGTAGTTTGGAAGGTCCTTTTGAAACACCATGCCAATCATTGGATTCATTTTTCAAGCCCCCTTTTAAATGCAAAATATGCTAATATGTTGTTGGAGTGTCCAGCAGGGAACCTGCTAGAAACTGGGGCCTCTCTCCACTGGAGGTTAAATGCAAGCCTGGTGGGAATTGGGTACTGCGAGAATAATGGTCCATTTTCCCTCCAGGGAAGAAAATAGGGCCGATGCCACCAGCCTCAAGTGTTCCTTTGTACTCCCTTCAACCGCAGAAGGTGCAATCGCCTTTAGAAAGATGCAGATTCAGAAACAATGAGTTTCTCTTCTACCCCGGTCTCAGGCTGGCTCCTGGTAAGTGAGATATATCCGCGAGTCAGTATTAACTCCTATCTCCTAACCAGGGAAAGACAATGCAAACGGGAACAGAAAGAACGGGAAGGAGAACTTTATAGCTTAGAGGATAGATTAATTTAGGTCAAAAGGGCTGGTGCGGCCCAGCTTTTGACAAACGGCGCGCAGTCCTGTTCTTTGCAGAGCTCCATTTCTCTTGCCTGAATTAAGAGGAAGATAAATTACAGACCCAGGGAGACACCCTTGGAGGGTCTGGGATGTTAGTGATCACCAAATATTATACCTATTTGCCCCAAATCCTGGGCCTTTTATACTCACTTAGTAGCCAATTCCAAAATGTCGTTAAACGTTGCACCTCTGGGTTACATAGTAAGTACACAATGCTGGGTACTGTACTGTGTATCCAAGACCTCAGGACCAGCATTGGGAGGGTGCAGTGAAAGTGACACAGAAATGTGACATTTAGATGTGTGCGTATAGTCATTTATAATTATTAATCAAGCAACTACTATCTTCCAAGGACTCCTAAGAGCTTAGCATTAATCCATGCCTCAGTGGCAGGGAAGAGGTACAGTCTGGGCCCAAGGGTAAGGTTCAACATGGCAGCACACTTGCCTCTCAGAGGAGGAAAGCCCTATACATTCTATGGAGTCTTAGACCCTGTGAATTGTTTATTTGAGGCTGGGTTTGGCTTTAGTTGTATTTCCTTCAACCCATATCGTGTTTGAAATATTTTGGATATGTTTCTGAGAAAGGAAGAATTTCACTTTTTCTTGAAAGTCTAAAAAAGGAAGAACTAGCATCTCAGAACTCATACTTCATCATGGAGTGAGCGGGACTGGCTGGAACTCAGTGGCAAACGGACCTTTTAGACTGGGATTCTCACTGCCAAAGCCATCTCCCCCCTCTCTCTTACTTAATCTCTGTCTCCCTTATTCCAGGCACCTGCTTGGCGCTGGTCTGCAAGCCTGGCCTCATGCCTCTTTCTTTGGAAATTGAGGTGTGAGGCTGAGAGTAAGACTTCATTGAGGTCATGCTTGAATTTGGCTCTTGGATGGACCCCTGGGCCGGTGCCCTTGACTGTATCCCATTGTGTGTTACCAAGGTAATACAGGGATACAGGATGCCCTAAGTATAGGAGAGCTATTGTAAACCCCTGATAGATGGGTAAGTCAATGATTGCACAAATGGACCAGTCCTGGCTTCGGATGTTGAAGGGCAAAAGGGAGTGTGGTGAGCAAGAAATTTTAAAAGAAGCCAGGACTGGACCAAGAGCAGCCCGGAAGAACTTGGGGAAGAGATACAGGGCTCTTAGCTTAGGACCCGGTACTTGGTTTACCCAGCTTTGTTGTGACTTTTAAAATGCATTTTTATTATAAAGTGGAATTTCACATGACACATCAACATAGAGACTGTCTGCAACTATTTAGGTTTTCTTTTTCATTTTTTTCCTTTTTCCTTTTTTGGTTTCTATTTTCTTTCCCACAGCCACCAGAACTTTTTAAAGTTGGCATCCATGGTAGAGTAAGAAACCAAACTCCTCCTGTCTGGTGTGGAATAGTGGTGATATTAGGGGGCAGTTGGAAAGCCTGGGTCCCAAGCTCCAACCTGCTAGGCAGGAAAGGCAGTTTGCCTTCTGTGGATCTCAGAGGGAGCCATTGCTTTTGGACCCTGGGAAGGATAGGGAGGGTGGGAGGAACCTGCCAGGGTGGCTGTCACCAGAGAGACATTGATGTAATCAGGAGCTTAGGCTGGAAGTAAAACGGTTGCTCTGGCTACAGAAGAACGGTGCCTACCAGAAACCAGATGGTAGAATTGTCACAGATCTGTTTGGGGTTGATGCTTGTTCAAACAGTGAAGTCCCACTCCCCATGTGGAAGAAGGGGGGTGCTTTAGGGCATCACTAGGTTTATACAAGGTCATGAGGGTGGAGCCATCCTGATGGGATGAGAGCCCTGAGGAGAGGAAAGGGAGAGCAGACTCTGTCCCCACCACTTAAAGACACATGGATGGGAGCCATCTGCAAGCCAAGAAGGGGCCCTCTTCAGGAACTGACTCTGCTAGCACCTTGATCTTGCATTTAATCAAGTCACTAGGAGGGTGAGAGGCAGATGTCTGGAGCATTCTCTTTGGCAGTGTCAACTAAGACAAGCTGCTAGTGAAAGGGGAGCTCAGAGGACAAGGACTCTGAGCCCCTAGTAGACAGGTGGATACATAACTCAAGTGTCGGATGCCACTTGTCCAAGTCTGATCTACACTGCACATACTGAAAGAGCTCTCCCTCCCTCCCTCGTCCTCCTCTCTTTCCCTCCCCCCTCTTTCTAGGATCTTATTGTATTTCAGGGAAGCCTCCAGTTCATTCACTATATAACCAAGAATGACTTTGAATTTCCGGATTCTCCTGCCTCCACCTCCCGGGTGCCAGAATTACTGGCAGGTGCTATCATGCCTGGGTTTCTTCTGTAGATTTCTTCTTCAGCCTTTGTTCCAAGCAGGGTCTCTCCCAGGAGCCAGAGGCCTGGGGACGGGGTGGTGGTGGTGAACATGACAGATTCTTCCACCAACCTTCCTGTTCATGAAAGGGTCTAAATTTAAACTCTTGACACAGTGTCTGGGTACAGCTATATGTGGCAGTTTAAAGATGGGACTATACCATCTATGCAGTACCCTGAATAACAAATTTGAAGCATCAGCCAGTGATAGGCTAGCACGTAGCAACACGCTATTGCACAGCATTTAAACATAAAACTATTAGCAACATGCTATTGCACAGTATTTAAACATAAAACTATCAATTCACTGGGCTTGGGGGATGTAGCTCAGTTGGTATAATGCCTGTGTAGTTTGATCCCCGATACTATATAAATTGAGCATGGCAGTGCCCGCCTGGAATCTCAGGACTCAGGAAGTAGAAGCAGGGGATCAGGAGTTCAAGGTCACCCTCATTTGTTCAAGGTAACCTCGCGAAGGCAAGATGAAAGAGCAGTCTGTGCAGCATATAGAAAGTGTGAGGCTAGCCTGGGATACTAGAGAGACTGTCTCATAAAACAAACAAATAAACAAAATTTGATGGTTCTATCACACGGACAGTCCAGGTTAAACTAAATGGGTCTCCCCCCACCTCCACATACAAAGTCATGAATCTGGGAAAGAGACTGGTAAGGAGGGGGAGGACTGGTAGGGAGGAGGGAGATAAGTGAGGGTGTGTGGAGGTGAGGAGTGAGTAATCAGAATTGTACACTTGGATAAAATTGTCAAATCAGAAATAAATGAATAAAATGAAAACATTTGACTTATTTACTTAAATATTTTATAGAGCCACAATTATTATATTCCAGTTTTTAAATATTTAATAGTATCTTATTATACCAGTCGCCGGAAACATGGAAGTGGTTGGGGTCTTTCCTCCATAAGACCCGAGTAGCAAAGGAGAGGGAACACGCTTCAGTCTCAGCAAGACAAGCAACACAATGACCCGCCAAGTCATTAAATGCCTGAGATGTGCTGATGGATGGACCAAAGATGACTAGCCCTGTTCAGGAGGCAACTGGGGCTTTTCTAGGCTAGATGCTAACCTGGCTGTTGAGTTGCACAGTAAATACCATGGCAGCAAGGTGCAGCAGATGTTGGGTTACAGAAGACCTGCGTGCATGTTTGTCTGAAGACGTACCCAATGGCAGATGGTATGGAAGGGTTGTATGCCCGCCATCCCCCATATTTTCTAGCCCTGGCCCTTGAAGTCAGTGGATATGCTTTCTCATGGAGCAGGAAGGGCTGTGCTGATGTGGTAAGCAAGAGATCTTGAGATGGGGCGGGGGGGGCAGTGTTGATGCTGCCTGGTCTGGCAGGCTCCATGTGCAATCACAAAGTGTTGGGGAATATTATTTTCAGGTGTATGACTTTTGTTTATGCTTCATTTGATTAACTGTGGAACTGTGGTTTTTTTTTTCTGTCTGAAACACCTGATGGTCCTAATAAAGAGATGAACCAGCCAATAGTGAGGCAGAAGCAAGGATAGGTGGGGCTAGGAGGCAGAGAGTATAAAAGGAGAAAAGAGGCAGAGAAGGAGCAGCAAGAGGATGAGGGGAGGAGGACATCAGGGGCTAGGAGCAAGGTGCAGGAGATGTTGGGTTACAGAAGACCTGCGTGCATGTTTGTCTGAGGACGTACCCAATGGTACGCCTTCATTCAGCTAGTCACGGAGTAAGAAGGAAAGAAAGGGATACAGAAATAGAGAAAGATAAAAGCCCAGAGGCAAAAAGTAGTTGGGATAATTTAAGATAAGGAAAGCTGACAAGAAATTAGCCAAGCTAAGGCTGGTCATTCATAACTAAGAATAAGCCTCCATGTCTGTTTATTTGGGAGCTGGGTGATGAGCCCCGCAAAAAGTCAAAAGACTAAAATATCACACAATAACAAAGGTCCAAACTCACATGGGAAAGAGGTAAGAGTGTTGGTCAGAACACCAACCCGGAGTAAGACCCAGTGGCTCCTTCCCGGATTTAAAACAGGAAGAAGTGATAGTCAAGGAAAATGAGTAGATTCCAAAAGCTGGAAATCACCAGGCAATAGGCTACTCCATCAAGCCTCCAGAAGGAACAGCTCTACCCACACTCTGATTTGAGTTTAGGGAGACCCATTTCAGATTTCTAAGCCACCGGATTATGAGGTAACAAAGTTGTATCGAGACACATCACCAAGTGTGAGGTGTATGGTTGCAGCAACCCTAGGGCGATGTGGAGAAGGGGTCTGGCTCTGGTGCCAATCACCTCCTCAGAGTGTTGGAAGAACAAGAGCCTTGGGTGAGTCCCTTCTGGGTTTGATGGGCAAAGGTACGTCTGGTGGAACTGAAACTCTCTGGGTTGCCATGAAGGTTTGGTGAAAGAGCAGTGTGCAATGTGCCGTGAGAGTCCACACTGAATGGGCAGCCTAGGCCTCTGAACTCATGGGAGTTCAGAACCAGGAAGTAAACCAAGGCACATGTGAATTAGTGTGCTGGTGTCCTTCAGAAGTTGATCCCTGAACGCCTATGTTAATAGTATTTGGAAGTGGTGTCTTGGGAGGAGGTAGTTAGTCTTAGATGAAGCCAAATGATGGGGCCCCATGGCAGTGTTAGTGGCCTAAAAGAAGAGCTAGATCAGTGGTCCTCAATTTTCCTACTGCTGCCACTCTCTAACACAGTTCCTCATGTTGTCATGACCCCCAACCATGAAATTATTTCGTTGCTACTTCATAACTAGAATTTTGCTACTTTTATGACTTGTAAGATAAATAGCTGATACATAGGATATCTGATATGTGACTTCCAAAGGGGTCACGACCCACAGGTTGAGAACTATTGAACTAGACAGACACAAGCTCACAATATCACCGTGTGATATTCTCTGCCAAATTAGGACCCACAAGAAGGCCCTCACCGGATGTTTACCATGCTCTTGAATGTCCCAGCCTCCAGAACCTCTACTGTTCATGAACTGCCCGTTCTCAGGTGTGCAGTCGTAGTGTTAGAAGACAGATGAAGGCAGCTGGTAAACAACCCAGCTCTTCTGCATATTAGCGTTAGAGAGGAAGTGGAACCTGGTGACTAGAGAAAGGGGGTGTCCTTAGGGTGGTTGAGGTTGGCATCTCAGTGTGAGAGTGTGCCTAGGGCAGGCAATGAGAGGCAGGAAAGAAAGAGAAAAAGAGACCAAAAAAAAAAAAAGGTCCTTAGGTAAACAAAGTTAAACAGAATTATAGATGGAGGAGTCCCGAGGGACCATATCTACAAACTGATTCATGTGTTCGTCTGACAAAGTGTTTTATTAAACTGGACAGTGTTCCAGGAAGCTGAGACATGGTACTGAACAAAAGAGACAAGGTCCCTAAGGCGGCACGGGATATTGGTATTGCGTGTGTGTGTGATTCAAAAATAAAGAACTAAACATAGTATTATGATGTAAAAGCCCTGTGAAGAGGTGGCTAAGAGGACATAGAGTCGGTCCACCTCCCGCGGCTGTTGACATCTGGCAGAGCCTAACATGCAGAGTCCATCAGCACCCCGACAGGTCCCATTTCCCAAATCAAAGGAACCAGGGAACCCCTGTCACAGAGCTGGCAGGACCCTGCTACTTATTTCACTGGGAAAGGTAACTGTGGGGACAGTAGCAGAGGGGAGCTGGTGTTTTTATAATTGCTCCGTGGCCTGTGGCTTGGGCTGGCATGGAGATGTGGGGACTGACAGATGCCAAGAAAGATGTCTCAAGCCAGAATCACCTCTTTGGATACACATTAGAAAATGGGGTGTCGAGGGATGTCTTGGATCAATTTCGGGGTTGGTAAAGCAGTGTGCATACTCTCCTTGATAGCCCTGGATTTACTTAAGTTTCTGTGGGGTTCCTGACACTGGAAAAGATGCTGCCTGGTTAGGTGAGGTGAGGCTGAGTAGACAGAGGTTAGCTCTCACTGTCTGACGGGAAAGTCTAAGGCCAGGGATCTGGCTAGCACACTTTAAAGAATGTGCACTTACTATACAAGTGTGTCAGAGAGACGAACATCAAGGTCTGTATTTCTGGGGATCTTTATCCATCCCTAGCTTCCTTCAGTTTCGTGGAATACATACTACACCCACAGACCAGGAAACAAAACCTGGGATCACGGTTGGGCACGCCCTGTATTCACGAACAGTATGTTTTAGGAAGTTGTTAATGTTCTCCCTAAGGAATACACAGCTATGAGGGTGGGGATGGGGTGGGGAAGCGGGTAGTTGCAGAAAGCAAACCACCTGTCCCTGCCTGCGTCCTTTCCTGTCTAGAGCAGGCTGTCTGGAGGTCCTCACAGCTCAAAATGGATGAGGAACATTATGCATTCAGGTCCCGCAGCAGGAGCCTTCCAGCCGCCCTCCTAAGGGAGGGCCCTGCCCAGGCACAACAGAAACTCCCAAGCAGAGCAGCCTCTAAGAAGCTGGGCTGTGTCTTGCTGGAAAACCTCTCCAGAAGCCTGGGACCTGGCAGGGTGGTGAGGCCACTCACTTGTATCACGCATCCCTTCAGTGAGGAGCTGTTGTGGAGCTAGAGAGGGACAGGCTGCCCCAGGAGAGCTGCTATCTTTCCTAGGTCTCTGCTTCCAGGAGCAAGAGAGAAATGAACATCAGTTTTTTTTTCTGCTTTGAAGCTCTCCATGCCTCTTGTAGCATCTCATCACTGGCCATCTCCTTGGCTCACCTCACACCTCTTCCTCTGCCACACAGCTCCATGGGACAAATCACGCCATTTAGAGTCCTTACAACATCTGACAGTTCTGACTGAACACTTGCTATGACTTTGAGCCCTAGGTCTGGCAGTGTCTAGCATTTGAACAAGTCCTATTGCTCTTCTGACGTCACTTACTGAAGGATGAGATTGAATAAGACGTTCCTAGCATCCTTCCTGTTCCCCACCTTCCAGGATTGCTCTTTACCAAACAAAAAACCCAGGTATGGCAGCAGACTAGTCAGAGGTTTTGACCTGCTATGGGCTCCTCCTTCCCTGGGCTTTCATTGACTAACACGAGAGCACTAAATACAGTATTGGTTTGGCGACTCCCTTTTATAGAATGATATAGGTAAGAGTAAAGTTGCTGGTTTTTTTTTTTGGACAAAGGAGTGAATATCTGGAGGACCCCTTTCTGCTGTGGCCTCTGAGTCACACCCTCTTGTAGCCCAGAACTTTGAGGTACATTGCCATGGCCACAGATGGTCATTCCCAACACGACCCTGGGTCTAGCTACATTGGCCACCTGTTCACACCTCACTGCCCCCAGTGCCCACTTCCCGTACACACTCCTGTAATCTTCGAGCTGTGTCTATAGGAGATAGGACGACCTGTCTGCCCCTCCCTGACTTTGTGGTGTTCGTTTGACAGGTTTACACTATGTAGTCCTGGTTGGTACACAGGTGCCAGCTGTGGGGATTACCTGCCTCTGCCTCCAGAGTGCTGGGATCAAAGGCCACGAAGCCTGACCCTCCCTCGCTTTTTAGAATGGTTTGATTTTAAACACTGCTCTCAAGGCTGCAGGCAGTGAACACCGTGGAGACAAGACTGGAGGAGTGTGCCCACGAACCCAGTCCCACAGCACGGCTACCAAGCAGAGCGTCACTGCCGAGACAGAGGACACAAGCTACTCCCTGAGTCACACTTGCATGTATTTAGGGCAAGGCACAGGAGGCACACACAGCCTGACCTTCAGGCCAACATCGTTCTCCTTCCCCTGCACCCTTGTCCTGCTCAGTCCCCTTAAATTTAACCATCAACCCTCCGGTGACAGACACAGCGAGTTGGAAGGGGAGGGAGGCGGGTGCTATTTATAATTGGCTGTGTTCACCCTCAGAACACGGCCATTTATTCCAGGCCACCTGCCAGAGGCCTACATTCCCTTGGCTCTATATATGGGCCTTTCCACAGGCCTCTGCACCACATCCTTGCTTCGGAGGAGCCCTAGGAAGCCTGGCAAGCCAGGAGGTAAACTTTGTCACTCCGGAACAGTCCCAGCGGATGGCCCTGCAGAGGTCTCCAAGGCAGCAGGCTAGGGGACCCTCGGGCATCGGTCTGTAGGGCTCAGGGGTAGTTGCTTTGTCTTCAGGGTTTGAATAAAAGCAGTGAGAGGAAAAAAAATATGTCCTGCTCTGAAACATTAGGTCACCCCCTTCTCTTTTGCCAAGTGGTTTTTGATTGTTTCCATCGTGATGGGACTGAAGTCTGTGGCAGCCGTACCAACCCCTGAGGCCTGTGGAAACTGGATTTATAGATGCCCTGGACAGGAGGGAGGGGCAGGCCAGTCAAGGCAGGAGTGTGGGACTCTGGAGAAGTACATGCTTTCTGCAGGTGAACCCAGCTTGGATTAGCATGTATTAAGGACGCCAGAGAAAAAGAGGTAGCTGGCCTTCTGGGAGGTTGGGAGGTATACACATCAATGACATCTGGAAGCCACGCCAAAAGCAAACAAGTCCCAGTCTAGTACAGTGCTCACTCTGCCCACTGCTGTCTGCTCTGGGGACACAGGCATGCCCTAGCCTGCATGCTCAGATGCCCATACTCTTTTGAGGGTCTCTGGTCACATTTCTTCTTTTTTCAACTCAAATTTGAGGGTTTTTTTTATTTTATTTGTTCACAGTCTTTAGTCCGGACTGGTTGGACTCCCTATGTAGTCATCAACTTGAACCCCTTTGCCTCCACCTCTGAGGAGTGGGATCACAGGTGCTCCCTCACCTGGTTTATGCAGTTCTGGGGTCAAACCTGGGCTTTGTGCACGCTAGGCAAGCATTCTACCAATAGAGCTACATCCTCAGCCCTAGTTCAAGTCCTTCCTCTAGAAAGCTTTCTGCGGCCATTTGGCTAACCCTTCCTTACCATGGGGAGAACCTAGCATTGTGAAAGACGATGCTTGGACAACTCGGTGCTGCCAACTATCTAACAGCATCTCATACCCTCCTTCCTCTTCCCTTACATATGGATATTAGCTTGTGGGAGAGGAAAGGGAAGTAAGGGGCAGGTCCCTGGTGTCCAGCTCTCTTAGACCAACCTTCCTGTGGACTACTAGTCTGGGTCTCATCGTTCACACATGTGGTCTTTGTTATTTGTATGCAGTCATTGTATCTTGTCAGGTACTGGCACCTTGCCTGCCCAGGGGACCCTTAAGGTCCTTGCATGTAGAGACCATGTCTTCAATGTCTTGCCTATTCCTCTTCTTCATCCCTCCTTGAGGACCTGGAGCCAACCAGACCAACAGAAGAAATCTTACATCATGCAATGGTAATTTGGCTGTGTACCCCTTCTGTCTTTAAGGGGAGCTCACTTGCCACACACCTTCTCCTTATGTGCACACTGAAACCTTGTAGCTACCAACAACTAGCCACATCACATCCCCGACAGATAAGGAAACAGGCAGAGAGGAAGGGGGACTTGTCCAGCATCCATCACCAGGTCAATGGCAATGAGATGGTGTGGCAAGGACTGATAGAGGCCAGGCTACTGTGGACACAGACTTAGTTATCCAATGTGACTACAGTGACCTTACAGAAATGAGGGATGAGATGGAACTATTTCAGATAACTGGTAGTAAACCCTTTCCCCTTTCTTCCTTTCCTTAGAGCACCTTTTCTAGCTCCGAATGAAGGGCGGGTACCAAATGAATGGTACCTGCCTATCAGTTTTTCTTCTTACAACAAGCTGAGCCCTGGGTGTGAATCCAGACAGACTGAACTGACGTAGGTTATTGTTGGGTCTCGACAAAATGCTTGGGAAAACACTGGCTCATGCTGATATAAGCATGGTCCTGGATTTGTACCCCTAAGCCAAACAGCAAATAAAAAGAGGGTATTGAAATGTTACAAGGTGAAGCAGGACATATAGATGGGGTGGCAACAAGTTCTCCGAGCTCTGGAAAATGGGGACCACTGAGGGCTGAGACATCTGTGAAGGCTTCTTGGGGGAGGAGGAATATTCCTGCTTATTTGAGTGTCTCTGAACAAACAGCTTTGATAGGATCTAAAGGAGTTAAGGGTTATTAGTACAAGGCTGTTGCCAAGGTTGCTAAGCCTGCCCAGCACTTACAAGGAGGAGTTCATAGCGTCCAGTGGGTATATAGCCTCCAGCTGGATACGGCAGCTTTATCTTTCAGGATGGCAGGTGCTCTGTTGAAGCTGTACTGCAGGGAAAAGGGAGAGCCACATAGTTCACATCTGGCCAAGGGCTGGAATACCAGGGCTGCCGTGCTTTTGTGATGGAGGACCATCTGTATCTCCTGCATCCTGCTGATGCCTACTGATACTGAAGGTCCAGTCAAGACAATGCCTCTAGCGTGATTTCTCTTGTTCGTCTGAAACCCTTCCCACACTGCCATCCGTCTAGCATCCTCTGCATCCGTCCAGCAGTGCTGCTGTGGTCCTGGGGTCAGGGATCACAGGAAACATGACCTAAATTATGCTTATTACTTATTTTATCAATGAAAAATTGTTTGTTAATATTATTTATATGTGGAGGAGGGAACCATGGTAGCTACTTGAGCTACCAGAGGAACTTCCCAAACACAGCTGACTTCCTACTGTCTCTCATGGAAACTGTGCCACATGGGGAAGTCAGGTGCTGAGAACAGTGAGCGAGTGTGCAAAACTGTGGGCAGGTGAGAGCTAAGAGCGAGAACACCAGCTAAGTGAAGTGGAAAGAGCGTGGATGTTGTCTGTGAGGCCTCGCTGAGAATGTGGCACCCACTTGCACCAGGGGCGGGAGCTTGCTTGTTCAGTATCTAAACCTTCCTGACTACATTTCCCAGCCTTCTTTGCAGTTAGAGGTGGCTTTGCAACTGCTTTCTGGCCAGTGGAACCCAAATAGAGTGACTAGGGTCAATTCTAGGCTTGACTGAAGGGAAATCTCCCACCTGTAGTTTTCAAAGTCTCCTACCCACCAACCGTATGGTTCGAGTTCTCAGAACCAGAAGGAGACAGAGCTAGGAGGACGATGGCGCCCGGGTCCGTGAAGGACCACGGGAGGCTGAATGTTAGACATACATCAGAATGGTGGTGTAAATAAGACACAGAGTTCTAACGTGTTGAGTTGTCTCGATTTTTGGATTGTCAGTTATTAGCCAACGCAATATCATCTCTAAGTAGCCGAGTAGTTTTGGGTACGTTTCTTAGCTTCTCAACTTTGTTTTTTCCTCATGTGGAATTAGAAGACCTTTCTAGGATGGACTGAATCAGTATTTATAAAGCACTCACAACCAAAGCTTCATGGTGACTTCGGTGAGCCCTGGTCGGTTTTGCCTTTCATGGTTCCCTCCTCCACATATAAATAATATTAACAAACAAATTTTCATTGATAAAATAAGTAATAAACACAAATTAGGTCTTATGACTGCATTGGTATATAAATAGATACAATCCAGGTTGACTTCATTACGATGCCTATTCTTATTTATTAATTTTTATACTTTATTTTATATTCATTATTGTATTCCTAAAAGAAATAAAATTAAATGTGCTTCGGGTATTGAAAAGTATCATGGACCATAGGCATGGTGCTATAGTACCCAACAGAGAATCTGGACATCTTCTAGAATGCCTAGCCCAGGGTGCATATAATGCCTGCAACTAACATGGGCATTTGTAAATGTAGCAGTAGGAACAATGAAGCCTGAGATAGCACTGGGTGGCTGTGAAGCCTCTTTTGCATTCTGTGTTTTCTCCAGCCCTCATCCATGACTTGAGATAGGTGTGCCTGTATTTTATGATGGAGGACGAAGCAAGCGACCAGTCTGTGCTCTAAGGGCCAGGAGGCCTAACACCCAGTCCTTAAGCCCACCACATTACAGGACACTTTCATTACTTTCTTACACTTGATTTCTCAGGCCTACGATGAGGCAGGGGCTCTTTTATCTTTTAAAACCCTTCTTTAATGAGTGAAGAAATAAACTGTTGCTGAGGACAAGTGGCCAATCCGAGAACCAAAGCCACTTCCCCTGCTGCCTTAGACGCTGGCTTTGCTACCTGGTTTTTCTATCAGGAACTGTGGCTCAAAACTGATACATGGCAGTCTCGAAGAGAGTGCCAGACACCCCAACACCTCCTTTAACAGAGTAGAGAAGAACCTGCTTCGGGCTGAAATCAAATACCTCGTGCCAGATTAAATGTGTGCTTTCTCATTCTCTACCCAAATGTACTCTTTAGAAGGTCTAATTATAGTGGCTTCTATTTTCTTGTAAATAATCATGTCTGTCATAACTGATCTAACTGATCCAAGGCTCCAAGTTGGCAATCTTGGCGGCCTGAGCCAATGTGTCAATTATGCCAATGAGGCAGTGAGCAAAAGTTGCATGAAATGGAAGAGAAAGAGGGAGGAAAAAAAACCAGTTACAGTCATATAGACGGTGGGGGCCAATATGTGCTTTTTCACAGCCATAATATCAACACAAACTCCTAAACCTGGCCAACGCTTGTCAATCCCTTGACAATCTGACTTAGTACAACAGATGCAGCCAGCCAGCTCCCAGAACACGAAAACAATCTTTTTCGTAGAGAGCCAATCCTAAAGACTGGCTTCTTTGATATCTCTGTAGTCTAAGTAGATACCGCAAGGACCTCACAATGGCTCTTCATGATTCTTTTCAGGAAGACGGGAGAACTGAAGGGCTTTTGTGATTTATGCCTCTAGGGCCTTTTGGGTTGCATTCAGAGTATAGCTGCTCAGTCAGCGGAGACTGGTGGCTACCGCCGGTCTGTGATCCATGTTTTCTCTCTTGACCCAGTATGATGTTGTGGCTAAGCAAATCAGTTGGCCTTCCTGAATTCATCTCAGCCTCTCACTTCCGGATGGTAGTGAGAAACCTACCGGCCGGAATCTAGGGGACCAGGTGACATAAGACCTGGATGTGACAGCCTGGCAGAGTGAGTAAGCCTGACAGAAATGCTATTGTCATCATCAGCAGGCGATCAAATGCCGAGTCTGTTGTCAGTCATTGAGGATGGCTTCTTTCTGCAGTCAGGTTCCTCTAAGTGGAGTTACGGTATACATCAGAGAGGAGGAGGGACACTATATACCCAGACCTCTTCCCAGCGGGCCCTAAAATCCTCTTCTCAGTCAAAATATCAAGGTTTTGAATGGGATGGGGCAGCAGTAAAAAGAGGGTTTTCCAGGAAAGAATGCAAGGAAACAACAGTGCACTGATCCTCAGGGCAGACCCCACAGGAAACGGACACACATTCTGGGTTACCCATGCCTGGCCATTGGTTCAGTCTTCCTTAGCTCTGGCCACTCTGTGATTGGAGGTGTCAAGAGAGCTGATGCTTAAGCCAGTCACCCAGCTGACTCAGCTGCTTAGTCGTGGTGTGCTCTAGGACCAATTCCATCAGCTTTCTCATCTTGGTTCCCTCCTCTCTAAAACAAGGGAAATAACGGTGTTTGCTTCTTAAGGTGGAGGTCAAGAGCAAGTGACTGTCGAACGCTGACATCTCGCCACCGTGTCAGGTGCACAGGAGGCCGTCAATACACACAGGATTGACTAGTGCTGCTGCAGCATGCCGTAAGCCAATGGTCTCCCTTCCCTCGCCCTGCATTCGCTAGTGCACCGCTTAGCCCATCAGCAATGATTTCCTGCATCATATCCCTCCCGAGGATGGAAGTTCTCCTGTTGTTAGTGTAGAAGTCTGACCTGCCATACAAGCATAGTGCAAAGTGTGTCATGATCTACTTCTGAAGCTTCCAGAGAGGCTCAGTCACCTTCTTCAAAGGGAGTTCACATCCAGCGCAGAGACATGGAAGAAGAGAGCTCTGGGCTGAGAACTAGGGACCTAGGTGCCAGCCCGGTACCATCCCATTCCCTCACTTCATTCAACCCTCAGGTTACTATTCTCACTGTCCCCATTAACAACTGCCACCACTTTCTAGCATAGTATATTATTTACCACTTACTAGGATTATTGGTTTTTCTCTGTCTCTCACCGGGTCAAAAATGTAAGGTTTTTGTTTGTTTGTTCGTTTGTGATTTTTTTTTTTTGAGACAGGATTTCTTGGTGTAGCCCTGGCTGCCCTGGAACTCATTCTGTAGACCAGGCTGGCCTTGAACTCAGAGATCTGCCTGCCCCTGCCTCCTGAGTGCTGGGATTCAAGGCATGTACTACCACCACCTGGCAAAAATATGTAACTTCTAAGAGGAAAAAAAATCTCCGTTTTCTTCCCCTCAAAGCCAAGAATAGCACCTGGCACAGAACAGGTGATGAATAAATATTTGAGGAGTCATTGAATGAATTAACAATAAGCTTCATATACACAAAATACATGGTTGCTAAATTCTTGGCAGCCTTCCTAAATGTTAGAGGGGAATTATTACTCTTTCACCTCCTTTCTACACAGAAGCATCTTTCTCCAACATGCAGGACCTGCCCTGTTGCCATGCACCCCACTTTTCTTCTAGGACATGTGACCCAGAGTGAGTGAGTTGCTAATAGCCCTCTCTTTCTATTGACTTGGTGGGGTTAGTCTCCTGTAGACATTGTAGCAGTGGCGATCTCTCTTCTTGGTCTATCCGCCAGCATCAGAGAACAGCAATGGCTTGTGTATGACTCTGCCTTGAAGATTCAAAGCTCCCTTGCCGGGCTCTTGCATGGAGGTCATGAAGGCAGGGTGTATCAGAGTAGCCAATTGGCGAGTGGACTCGGGTCATGTTCTCAAGTCTGCCTTGATCAGCAACACACTGTGTATTTTGATCTCCCAGCTGTCTAGCTCACCTCTCTGTCTACATGGTTCTGAAGCTTCTCAGGAAGTGGAGCCATGCCGTTTGCTGACCCCCAAACTTCAGCACCAAATACTCCCAGCTTTAAAAAGTAAAACTTATTCTAACTTGTTCCAAACCATCTGCATCCTGGTCACTCTCCTTTGACACATTATTTCTGTGGGTGTTTCACTTTATCCACAATAATTGAAACTGAGCAAAAGGCTGCATTGGGTCTGCAACCCCAGGGGAGGGAAGTGACCCCACTTCACTCTGCTTCACTCTGCACTCTGGTCAACTGACCTCGATTTAGCTACCCCTAGGAAAGAGACCTCTGGACACATTTGTGAGGGAGTATCTAGATTGTGTCAATGGAAGTGAGAAGACCCATATTAAACACGGGGGAGCACTTCCCTGTGGATGGAGCTCCAGGCTGGGTAAACAGGAGAAAGCGAGCTGAGCACCCCACATTTCTGTCTCATTGCTTCCTGACTGTGAACTCAGCGCGACCAGCTGCCTCACACGCCTACCTCCACAGCTGCCAGCTGCTTCTGCGGCTATGTCTCCTCTGCCCCAGAGAAGCCCTTTGCCCCTTCATCCATGGCGTTGCTTCCTCTGGCTGTTTTATCACAGCAACAAGTAAAGGAACCAGTAGAATGTTGTTAAACCATCTGTTTGGTTCACAGGCTTCGCTCACTTAAGCTCTTCCTGCACCGTGTTCACAGAGCCGCTACCACCATGATCTGTCATGTCTGCTCATGTGGGACTTGATGCTATTCTCTGAGTCACTAGGTTTCGTCCATCTCTCCTATCGGCTGAGACTTTTCAGAGGGTTGTCTCCATCGCTTTATACTCTCCTCTACCACCACCACTTCTAACTTCAGGTCATCTCTGGCCACAGAGGCACAGAGGACTCAGGCACTGGGCAAAGTATTTCCTCTTCAACCATTCAAACAGGCCAAGGAGGCAGTTACTTTCCTACGGTTTTACCGTGAGGACATTGGGGGATTGTAAAGAGACATCATCTGTCACGGCAGGTCACAAGGAGCAGCAAAAGTTCTGAGACTGACAAGCTGGACCACTTCAGGAGATAACACGGAGGACATACAAGCTACAGATGAAAACATGGACACAATGCGAGTAAGTCCAGAGACATCTCAGTCCTTCCGATTTCACTGGGATCTATCTGTGATTTTTGGTGTGATCATTTGGCTCAAGGGGCTGAGGATAAGACTTCTCAAGCACATTGATAAAAAGCAGGGATTCATGATTTGTTGCCCTCCTCCTCATTCACCAGTTCCAAAAACAGTTAAAAAATTAAGTCACCAGGCAGTGGTGGCACAAGCCTTTAATCACTTTAATCACTTGGGAGGCAGAGGCAGGCGGATCTCTGTGAGTTCGAGACCAGCCTGGTCTACAAGAGCTAGTTCCAGGACAGGCTCCAAAACCACAGAGAAACCCTGTCTCGCGAAAAAAAAAAATTAAGTCAATCCGGCTCTTGCCTGATTTTGGCAAGCTTGTGCTGGATTCTCACAACCCCTTCTTTGCAAGAGGGACCTGGCTCAGGCCCGTGTGTTCCCCTTCCCATGATGCAATGCTGGAGCTTTATGGCTGCAAGCAGTTGAAATAGAGAACCCTAAGTTCCTTTCTGAACCATTCAGAAAACAGTGACGGCGAGTCCCCTGGCTGCATGGCAATGAGCGGCCTCTGTTTACTGATGTCTTGCCACTTGCTAAGCACCGTGCGTAGTGTTAGACTTGCATAATCTCTCAAGATGACTAAAAATGCCTGTTAGCAAAGAAATACAAGCCTGGGCTCAGGAGTTTATAACGAAACCCACCTGTTTATAACCGACTCCTCTCCATCACACGCCCTCAAAGGTCCACCTTTCCTAAACCCCCGTTGCTACTAATGTTTAGCGTATGACCTCTTTAGGAGCAGAATATCTTCAATTTTCTGAGAGAAGAGAGGACAATCTTACAATCACACCCCTGGCTCAAGGATGATAAAGTGGCCGTACAGAGTGGCCAAGGTCACCCAGCTGGCAAGGGATTGGGGGTAGGAGCCAGACTCACATCTGCCTCTCTCCACAAGCTCTGGGCCACATCCATGCCTGCCAGAAGGTACAGGGCCTCTGGGTCATCTTCTGTCTGAAAGCCCTCAGGGTGGACCCAACTAAATAACACCCCGAGAAGACGTGCAGGTGAGGCTCCTTTTCCCTGCGAGACCTTTATGTAGATACTTGGGGGCTCATCCTCCTCCGGGGACAGCAAACTTGGCCGTTCTTTCGGTACAAATGTGGCATGATTTTAGGATCTCCAAGCGCCCTGTCTCTCATTTGAGAGGATGGAACTCATGGCACCCGTTACCATCTCAGCCAGGAAGACACAGCAGCCTGGTTCCTTTCAGATCTAGCTTTTTATAAGAAATGGCTTCCCTTTGCTCCCTGGTTACCGTGACTGCTTGAGAAGATGCGTCTGCATTGCTAAGCATTTGTTACAAGCGGCAGCCTGGGGAAGCCAGGTACAGATCTTTTTGAGGGCATCCACTCACTGGCTTGGTAACTGGCACACCATTCCCTTTTCTGTGCCTGACTCCTCAGCTCTCATCCTGAGTCATGGATTAGGAATTAGCAGATGTTATGTGCTTGCTCCTGAATGGAGGCAGCGCCCTCTTAGAACCCAGCGTCTGAACCTATGGGTCACTGGACCAAAGGGGGTCACATAACTGATGAAAAAAATCAGCAACAGTAAAGGGTTTCTGAACATGTGTGATGATTAAAGGTGAATTCAAATCAGACGTGTACTAAATATGAGGTGTTTGTGGCTATAGTCACCCCTGTTTCTTCTCAGGGTGTCCCTGCAACCTTGTAAGGAACACAACATGCATGCTTGGTATCACAGGTGTGGTATACGAAACATGGCTCAAAACACCCAACTTTATTTGTGATTATTGTATATTACAGTTTCTGTACGTGGTGAATTTCTGTGTCTTTTAGAGTCCATGTGAATTTTCTGCTCTCACAGAAACAAAATGTTTTATTTACAGAAAACAGATTTTAATATTTCCCTTCCAGCCTTGCTCAGCATAGGCGTATCAAATTATGATACCTTTGAATTGTGTTAGGTTAGAATATTTGATTTTAAAAGTTGCTATTTGAGTGGATGACTTGGGTTTCACAAAAAAATATTAACTGGATTGTGGCTTGGGATTAAGACAGGATTCCCAGCGATTTCCAAAATGGCTTAAACATCTGCCTGCCACTTAGTCTTGTGTATTTATGATAACTGAAAAAATGTTGACAATGTTGCATGTTCTGCAAAATCAAACTCACAGACAGGGTTTGAGTCCTTATGTTTATGTCAAAATAAACCAGCACACCTGTCTCATTCGCAAGCGGTTTGTTTTTATATAGTATATGAAATGTAAATATATATATTAAAGAATTGTAGTAAGAGACATTTCTTCATGATTTATCCAGCAACTTCAATTTGTGTATCTATTTTATATACATATGTATTGGGCATTATATAAAGAACTCTTGGTGAAAGGGGTTGTGGGTAGAAAAGCGTAAGAAGCTCCCCTCACTGTTGGCACTGCTGTCTCTCACCCCGACGTTTCCGGAAGTCTTTGGATACAGCTGTGCAGCCCTCACATGGAGGAGGAGCCTCGTAGAACGATCCTTAGTGTCTTACAAGTATGTAACGGTGGAATCATGAGCCCCGTGATAGGATGGGTAAATAATCTGAAGCAAGGTAAATGACTTGTCCCAAGGGACAGGGTGGCTCGTGTGAGAAGCAAGAGGGCCCTCCCATTAACACTATGCCCTTGGCATCACTGTGAGCTTGTTCCTGTCTGTGGGCATTCCATGTAGTTTCCATGGATCCCTGTCTAGCTGGTCTTAAGCAGAAGCTTTAAGCTCCCCACTTAAAGTGCAAGGTCACCACGCATATCAATTTGAACGCAAAACACTATTTTGCTCTTTCTAACTATAAGCCTGACCGTGATTTTTTTGTTTGCTTTTCTTTGCATACAGTCTAGAATTCTGAATGAATGTAAAAAAAAAAAGGGTTCTCTGAATCAACAAATACATAACATTATCAAAACTCTTAGGAACAAACCATTTTCTCCATTACTAGAAGCTTAAACGGATAATACTTTCAATTCTATTATTCAGAATTTGCTATTTGGGGCCTGAGTGATGTCCTGATTTGTAGTTAATAGGTCAGTGGCTCACTCACTGGTAAACATCTGAGGCTGCCTGCGCAGAGCCAGGCATTGTCCCAGCCTTGATGATCTAACAATGGCTGCATCAGCAGCTCCTTCGCCAGCTGCTCCGGGGCAGACCCACTGCCTGCCCACTCTACCCTCTGTGCCATTTGCTGGAGCAGCCTCACCCTCCACCTCCTGGCTGAGCTCTGCCTGTGGGGAGGGGTGAGATGAGAGGGTCAAAGGTCCAAGACATCTGGGTATAGATCCCTGCTCTGTGCTCCCACTGTGAGACCAGAAGAGAATGACTGTCCTTCTGAGCCTCAGGCTTCCAATCTGCCAAATGGGGCAAGGGTACCCCTCAGCCTGAGTGTAGCTTGCATGACTCAATGTATCGAGCACAGAGTCTGGCCTCAGTAGGCGTGGGTCAATAGTGGCCTATACCCACTCTCAAATGGGACGGCCACTCTCCCGAGTCCCAGGCCCACTCTTCCCTGGCCCCTTCAGGTAGAACTTCCAGCCTTGTAGCCCAGTTCTTTGCCTCTTGTAGATCCTGCTTGACCCTGCCTATGAAGCAGCTCACAAACTCTCTTCACATCCTATGTGCATCATTTCTTTCTTGTTGGGTACCTAACTCTGCTGCCCCTATGCTCCATGGTAGAGGCAGTGTCTATGAGTTTTCGCGAATGCATCCTTGTATTGCAGCCTGATTGTGTCCATCTCCACAGATGGGAAGACTGAGGCATAAAGGCCAACAGAAGCGCCATGATTAAGTATCACACCTGACCCAGGACTGTCCTGTGGTGCCCAGCGCTATGATAGAACTTAGCTCTCATGGTCCAGCATAGTGACCTGTTTGCTTAGAGTGTGCCACATCGGGGGATATCTCTCTTCCGGCTGCCTCCATGCTCCACACCAGGGCTTCCTTGTTTTAGAGCAGTCTTTGCTCTAGGGTCTGCTCCCACATTTAGACAGTCTTGGTATCAGAGCACAGACGAGCTTGGTTGGAGCTGTGTGTGTGTGTGTGTGTGACTTTCTGTAGTGACTCCATGGTTGGGGCAGAATCTATCCTGTGAGCATCCACCCTGTACTTGGGGACCCAAGAGCCCTGGTCCAGTCTCACCTCTGCACGTGCCATGGAGTGCTGCAAAGAACGAGGCCGGCTCTGCATCCAGGCTGGCTGCAGGGCCTCGGGTGACTCTGAGGGCATCAGGTGGCTCCCTGGAGTGGGGGAAATTGCAGCCGCATCTAACTGTGAAGAGCTGGGAGGATGTGCAAGTGTGAAAATGTGAGCGTGGGTGCGGGGTGTCTAGTGCCTGTTGGGGAGCTTTCTCTATGCGACATTCAGGTTCCACCTCCCCCTTAAACAGGGTGCATTCTAAAGTGTCCCTATCTCATGTCCCTCTATCCCACATCCCGTAGCCACGCCGAGGACTGCTTGTTTTGGATGGGTCTTTGTTCTTGAGGTGTCCTAGGCATCCAGCTTTTCCTGCATTCTAACTGCCATCCGCACTGGGCGCCTAGACACCAGAGGCTTCCGAAGGGGTCATGCTTTCCAATTCTCTGCACCCCAGCATCTGCCACCACTCCCAGAAGAGCAGCAGACACCGAATGTCTGTCGGATGAGTAACAAAACTGAAGGATCCCTAAAGAGAATCCACCCAGGAGTGAGGGTAGAGTGTCTGGAGCATCCCTTCATTCACTCGGTGTTAATCTTGAGTCCCTTCAAGGCCCCAAGCATTATTCTAAGTGCTGACAACAGGGTGGTAACCGAAGCCCACCATGCTGTCCTTCTCTGGCATCGCTTAATACCCCAGGGGAGACAGAGAGCCTACCAGGTGGCCTCTGGACTGATTCAGGACACTTTTCAGAGACTTCCCACACCCCAGCGTGTCAGGTTTAATTATTAGGGTGGGGCCAGGTACGTATAGGGTTTCTAGAAACTTCCCAGGTGCATGGAACGTGCTGCCAGGGGGATAAATATTAGGGTTAAGGAGAAAATAAGGACCATTCCTGATAGCGGAAGGACTGGGAAGAAAACAGAACAGGGGATGATTTGGCCTAGGGGTCTGAGTGGGACATTTTAATACTTTCAAGGGACTTTTGACACATCTGGAGACTTTTCTTGGTGTCATAACTGGGGGAGAGGTACCTCTAATACCCAGGGTTTTAGCACTACTCCTCAACACCACCTGAGGCCTAGGACAGCTCAAGAACAAAGACCCATCCAAAACAAGCAGTCCTCGGCGTGGCTACGGGATGTGGGATAGAGGGACATGAGATAGGGACACTTTAGAGTGCACCCTGTTTAAGGGGGAGGTGGAACCTGAATGTCGCATAGAGAAAGCTCCAGCAAAAGCCTTTGAAGGAGTGAGGGAGATCTCTGATTCTCAAGTGGGAACCTTCAGGAAAAAAAAATGGCCGCTGAATACACTGCCAACCTCTCCCCCACCCCCGGCTCCCCATTCCCCGCCTCACCCCAGCAGCTGCAAGCTTAGGAGAGAGGCTTTGCTTCTGCTGGAGAGAGTCCTTGGGGACTGTTTGTTGTGGGCAGGGAAGGGAGAAGAAGGTCGCAGTTACTAAGCTGCTTTCATTCTATCCTCATTTCCTTCCCAGTCCCGCAGCAGAAGAGGGGATGACGGCTAGGTCAGTCCAGGGCCATCACTTATAAATCCTCAATACTACCTTCTGGCTCAGTGCCCTTGCTTTTCCAAAGGCCTCTTTTAGCCACCACCCCTTGATCCCCAAGAGTTCTAACTGGGGAAGTGGAGAAGTTCTCAGGAGAGATGGCCAGCTTGGCTCCTCTAGCCCTGGAAAAAATGACTTCCTGAGAGGAACTGGGAGCCACAGGGCAGTAAATACACATTGCATTCCTGAAGAGGAGGAGGGAGGGCGTCGTGGCCAGCTCCCCAGCGCGCATGCACCCTCCCCTTACCATGACCCATTCACTTTTCCATCCAGGCCCTGGGACTGAACCTGCCAGTCCTTTCCTGCCCCACCCCCAGCCACCCTTTCTTTTTCCTTTCGCAGCAGCTTCTAGATAAATCAGATGCAGACATTACTTTGGAACGCACTGGCTCGGACCTGCAGAAGCTATGCAAGGCAGCCGGCTTGCTCAGCACTATGTGGGCTTTCCAAGGAAACGGCAGAACAGCTTCCACTCCATAGGAGTAATTTAGGTAGAAAGGCAAGTCCTCCTACAAGAATTCCAGAAAGGCTTAAGTTGACTGGCTGCTCCCAAGAACTCAGGAGCCAACAGGCTTCTGATAAGCTAGTCACACCTGCCAGAAGCCTGCCAACATGGAAGGGGCAGAGCCAACCCAACCTGCTTTGGAACATGACTCAGAGCCTGGAAGGCAGATGGGGAAACTGAGGCTACAAAGGGGTGAATGACTCGCTCAAAGTCAGCAGCAGGAGGATGGCAGAGTCAGGTAGCTTACAGTCTCCTGGCTCCTGCCTGTGCATAAACTTCTCTCAGTCCGTATGCTTCCTAGTAGCAGAAAGTTCCATGACAGCACATCCAAACAGAGAAAGAATGGGGGATTGGCTACATCCTACCTCAAAGATGCATTTGGGGGTGAGGGGATCAGTCAAATATTTGTGTGTCCTTAGTTTTTGAATTTGCTTTCTGAAATGGAAACACCCGTCGGGTCCCCAGACTCCCCCAAATATATTAAGCCCCAAATCAAAATCCTGCTCATCAGGAAAGCTGTCAAGCCCAACCTACAAAACTCATCTCATCTCACAGAAGGAGTCATCCTGGGGGAGGTGCAGGAGTATGTTTACTTAAGTAATTATTCTATTAAAAATGATAATTTGCCCAATATGTCCTGAGACTTTTATTACAGATATCCGGAATGAAGTAGATAATTAGCAATAAAGAACCACTGGCTGAAAATCTAGGATTAGGGATGTTTAGGGATTGCTATTAAACAAGCCGCCAAATGCTACACAAAATGTATAGCATATTCATTCGTGAAAGTCGTGACGGATGGCCAAAGTGGAGTGTCTGCCAATGGAGTGTCTCCTGAGACAAACCACTCCGAGTGCCTGCTGGGGTCAAAGTTGTGCCGAGATCCCTCAGCAGTGCCCTAGCGATGTGGGCACCTGTTTACACGTGCAGAGTCATTCCAGATGTGGGCTCAGGTTTGTTTCCACAACTTTCAGAAAGTCCCCGACGTGCATCTGACATGAGGAAGACATTCTCTGTTCTTGCCTGCCTCCTGTCCTTCTCCCCTTTCCTCCACTCTCTCCTTCCTTTCCGTCTTCCTTTGGGAAAAGACTTGGCTTGGAAATGACCACCAGCTATTCTCATGATTAACTCCAGTGTTGCCTTTGGGGTTACCAACAGCATGTGGTACAAAGATGTCTCATCTGTTGCCAGGACAAATCACCAGTGTGCCAAGTCTCCAACCGCCTATATCTCAGATAAGGGTCAGTATGGGTCCATCAGCACCGAGAAATTCCACAAATACACACTGAACGCCCAACCCTGCCACAAGGGTGGCCATTGCAGCCTGAGGACTCCACTGTGCTGTCTGGGACTTAAATACTCCTGCTAGCCTTTGAAGAGGCCAAGGGTTACAGGCAGGTCACCAGCTGCCTTAGGGGTGACTAACAGAGCAGAAAAGCTAGAGGCCACCAGGTCTGGCTATGGGCTGCTATATAGATCCAGGACGAAGGAAGAGAGCAGGATGGGACAGCGACTGAGATAGGAGGTATACAACGGTGACCAGCGTCTTTGGTTCTCAAGGTCATAAATGGCAGAGCAGACTGTTTCTATCTGTATTATTGGGCTAGGAGAGGAAGCAAAAGCATTCTCTGTTCTCAAAAGTTGTTTCAGAGCAAAGGTATTGGGGGGGGCAAATTGACAGGACTCTCACAGAATCTCAGGAATAAGGCTATTTCCCATACTTGAGGATGTAGCCAAACTGCTTAAGCTTGCCAGCTAGAGAGGCCTAGTCCAGAGGATCCTTGTCTGACTACCCACAGACTCTGATGACTACCCAAGGCCTCTGTTGTGCTGGGAAATTAAACCAGTCCCACTAGCTGGGAGTGAGTCACAAAGCTTACACCATATGATTACAAGAGATGGACTTCGGGCTGGGGAGATGCCTCGGTTGGCAGAGTATCCATTGTGCAAGTACAAGGACCTGAGTTTGAATCTCCAGAACCCAAGTAAAAAGCCACGGGTGATGGAACATGTCTATAACCCCATCAATGAGTTGGGGCAGAGCACTGGCCAAATCAATGAACTCCATTAAGAATTTCTTGTCTCAAAAAATAATGGGGGTGATGAAGGACAGACTCCTGATATTGACTTCAAGTCTTCATAGCATGTGCACCTGCACAGACTCATACTAATAAGTACATCACACACACACACACACACACACACAAACACAGAACACATTTTTTATGCAGCCTAGGTCAGCCTAGAATTCATTATGTAGCCCAGGACGTCCATATATATGTGTGTGTGTGTGTGTGTGTGTGTGTGTGTGTGTGTGTGTGTGTGTGTGTGTGTGTATGTATGTGTGTGTGTGTGTGTGTTTTAGAGACAGGGTTTCTCTGTGTAACCCTAGCTGTCCTGGAGCTAACCCTGTAGTCCAGGCTGGCCTCCAACTCACAGAGAGCCACCTGTCTCTGTCTCCTGAGTGCTGGGATTAAAGGTGTGTGCCATCACCACTCAGCTCCACATAATATTTAATAACACATTTCTTTTAGATCTTTTACTTCCCTAGTCCCATTCCCATCTATATTTTTAAATGGCTGTCTTTAGCAGAGAACTTGGCCTGAAATTCTGATGCCGAAAACCAAACAAGAAAATGCATCACAAAGCTCTAGCCCAAGTTCTCCTGGAAAACACTCGAGGCTGTGCACAGACTGCTCCTCTGAGACAGATGTTACAGCTGTCCTCCTTAACTTGGTCTCTTGAGTCTTGTCATCATGTGGGGAGCATGGGTCACTCTCCATCCTGGACACTATGGATAGTGATGAGGAGCAAAAGAAAAGAGCCTAAAGCAGCAGTTGTCAACCTATGGGTCGTGACCCCTTTGGGGTTGAACAAGCCTTTCACAGGAGTCACCCAAGATCACCAGAAGACACAGATGTATACATTATGATTCATAACAGTAACAAAATTACACTTCTGAAGTAGCAACAAAAATAATTTTATGGTTGGGGGCACCACTATGGAACTATATTAGAGTGTTGTACCCTTAGGAAGGTTGAGAATGGTTGGTCTAAAGTGTCATAAAGGGCAAAGGATGATTTACTGGAAATCCTTTAATGCCCTAAAGAAGGAAGTGTCACTGACTATGTCATCTACACAGAACACTACTCTGAAGCCAGCTCGAAACACTTCACGCTAGCAGTGGGACCCTGGGCAATTCAGAGGTTACAGAGAACCCAGATCTCCCCCAGAATGGCCGGGTGGTGGCAGTTCCTTTAATTCTGGAACTCAGGATCAGAGGCAGGTGGATCTCTGAGTCCTGAGTTTGAGACTCGCCTGGTCTACAGAGTGAGTTCCAAAACAGTCCGGGCTACATGGAGAAACCGTGTCTCGAAAAGCCAAAAAACCAACCAATGAACCAACCAACCAACCAACCAAATAAATAAATAACACTCCAGATGGTTGGACTAGATGAATTTGAAGGAGGTCAACTGATACTTGAAGGTGTTCTGATGACTGGCCACCACAGAAGCGAGTGTAAAATTGGTCAAAACATATGCCTGTTGGTTAGTCCTGGGACTGGCTGGTGGAATAAGGCTTGCTGCCCACGTGGAGTCCATGTGCCAGGCAAGGTTCCAGAGCCAAATTTGAACATACAACCATTCCTGACTGTGGTACTGGGCTCCAGGTTCTTTAGTGGTCCTTTGAGGGAATTCCACGGAGAAATAAACAAACGTGGCTGGAGAGAAATATCCCACTTGCCATTTCAGTGGGCCTAATGCTGAGTGTGGCACCTGCCACATAGCAAGTGTATGCTTTTTTTCCTACAGGGAAGCACAGAACTAAGACAAGCACCCGTGATCTCAAGCACTTCTGACAGACCCCAGAATGGCTGGGTGGAGTGGACTGGGCAGAAAGGTTGTGAGGACTGCGGGTTAAACCCTGGCCTCTTCTGTACCACCTAACAGACTCGCAAAGAGCATTGGGTTTAGAACCAGCCAGGCCAACCCCCCACAGTGAGGTGCAGCTGTTACCCTTCCTAGCTATACTTTTTTGTACTGTTCTCAGTCTCCGTTTGCTCAGTTGTTCCATGCAGACTCCCCAGGCCTCTTTCAGGAGGAGAGAAATATAATGACCTCACATGGGTGGAGTGTACAAGTTACGGCAGTAGTCTGTGGAGGGGCTGCCCACTGAGGGCTGGCTGGGGTGAACTGGGGCCATCAGCATCACTACTGTGATGCTCAGCATCCTTGGTGTTTGGCAGTACATTAGGAGCACATGGAATGTTAACCTTTGTGCCACACGGACTGCTCAGTGCAAAACTAAACTGTTACGGCATGCTCCAAAGTGTGCGTGAAAGGCAAATAGGTAATACATTAAAACAAAACAAAAATGCTTGGGGACTTTTCACTTTGCTAGGATGGCTCCTCTACATATCATTGAGAGGGAAACTGGAGGCTGTCCTTAGAGCTACAGATGGCTCCAGACCAAGTGCCTGGGAGCATCTGTATAGGCCTGGGCTTTGCTGCTAATGGTCTTTGTGGTCCTGATCCCTAATTCAAGGGCCATGTCTTAATTCTAGAAGAGCAGGGCCTGTCAGAGGCGGAAGGGACCTCTGCGTAGTATTTCAGCACACAGAGAACAAAGCAAAGCAGATGCAGGTAATGCCTGCTGGCGCAGCCCGGCCAAGCCTAAGGCTCTGGTGGGCAGAGACCCTGTATTATGTAACAAAGAGTCAGGCACACCAAACATTGTCCAGGCTTCCTGTGGGAGCAGATGTGGCAAATCTGAGAGCGGGTTTGTGTCCCTTTTCTTTCCCTCTGCTCCAGCAGCCAGAAAGCCAGTGGCTTCAAATGTCACAACCATAAAATCTTGGCAGCCCGAATCCCCAAGCCACGGCTTGAAATAAAGCTCTGTGGAGAGCTGTGGTTCCTCAGGGGACTGACTTCCTGAGAGAAAGACCCTGGCTTGCTAAGCCCCTGGGATAGTGGGGTCATCTGTCACTGTGACACATACTTCATGGTCTAGGGGTCTGCTCAAGTTTTATTTTTGTTGGCATGATAAGTTCCCTGACTGAAATCACCTTAGGGCTAAAGGGGGTTTGTTGTAGCATACAGTTCCAGGGCGCAGCTTGTCAGAGCAGGGAAGTCAAGGTGGGAGGCACTGGAGACAGCTGGCCACACCACGTTCAGTCAAGAGCAGAGAGACATGAATGAGTGCATGCTTACCGACCAGCTCGATTTATTCCACTCTTTCATGGGCTCAGCGTACGAAATGGTGCCACCCAAATACAGGATGGGCCAGTTAACCCTCACAGGCAGGACTACAGGCTAACGCGACCTAGATAATTCTTCCTTGAGACTCTTTTCCACTTTGGGCCAAGTACACAATTGAAAATAACCATCACAGGGTTTCATGCATCTTCCCTGAAGAATGCTGTGTTAGCCACTATTACACACACACACACACACACACACACACACACAGACACACACACACACACACACACACTTGCAATCCTCACAACTTTTCTTGCTGTACAGGTTGGTCCATAAAATTATTGGCCCTCTAGCTCTTTTGACAGGTGACAGAACCACAAGAGTATCTTGAGGACAAGGAGCTGCCCCAATGCCCCAAAGTACTTTTTCTGGGAAGCGAATATGTTCCTGTCATTGACTCTAATCTCGCAGTCATTCATGAATGGAGCCTGCCACAGTGCAGGAAGACAGGGCTGGTCTTCGCATTCTATCGCTAAGGGTGAGACACTGAATTCTAACAGTCCTTACAGAGTGACAGGAGAGAACTTTGTCTCTGATGTCACTCACATCTGGCTCTAAACTACATCTCTGCCATTTCCAGTGCGATTCATCAGCTGTCTCCTACGCAAAACGGGTGTAAATTTTCTACCAAGTTGGGCAGTTTTAAATTACGTTAAATAAAGTGTAACACACACCATGCTTGGTTCAATGGCTGGCATCCAGCGCATTTATCTCCCTATTTGATACCATTAGAATTGATTTTGTTTTGGACTTGGGGACAGGGTGTCCTCAGAGGAACTCACAATCCTCCTACCTCAGCCTCCTGACTGCTGGAATCACACCTTTCCGTATTGCCACCTACCAGTTTTCGCTGTACCCCAAGCCTCAGTTAGAAGTAGGCTTCAAGTTCCGTGTCTGCAAGTATAATATTGGGAGTCTCGGAAAGCTCTCCCAGAGTGGAAGCAGCCTCGACTGCTTCCCATGAGAAAACTGCCCACAAGTCCTTCAAGCCTCTGGCAAAGATCTGCCACCAGGGGCAGCAGCGAGCAGCAGCTCATTATGCACCTGTGCCAGGCCAGCAGGACCCTCCTGGAGGTCTCTGTCTCTGGATTCCAAAGATAGCCTTTTGCTCACCGGGGCAGCCATGGATACACACTCCAGAGCCATTCATTCTTAATCCACAGTGCAGTGGGCCAGCCCTGCACTGGTCCTGGGAGCACGCAGACAAACAGGAAGTTCTCCCTGCTGGTGGAAAGTGACTCATTTTTTTCTCCTTCAGGAAGACAGATACATAAACAGATCATAATTCATAAAGTGACAATTCCTTTTTTGGGGCACACTGGCCTCTCGGAGGGAGAAACGAGGCTCACCACAGAAGGAAAAGGTGACATTGCGAGCTTAGGGAATTGGGGCAGGAGCCCCATGCGCAAAACAATAAAAGGGAGAGGCGATGGGGCACTTAAGGTTCAGGGGTTAATCTGGTGTGGCTGAAATGGGGCATACACAGCAAGAATTAGAGCAAAATGTGCCTGCTGGGAAGAAATCTGTTCCAAGACAGCCAGTGTACCAGGGTGAGGAATTTGGACTTGACCCCATGGGTCAGAGGTTACTTTCACTTACAGGAAGATTGGAGAGTTCAGTTGAAGAACTAGGCTTATGCTAAGGGTTAAGGCATGAGCTCCCCGCACCCCCCCACCCCCACCCCGGCACCTCTCTGCAGCACATCCTATCAGTCCACTCTGCCCCTGCACTCTTCCACAGGGCTTGCCAAGCCCCTGGGAGCATATGAGTTTTGACTTCTGGGTGACCAGTGTCCAGGGAAGGTTTAAAAGAACTAGTGGAAGACAATGGATTTGGGAATTTCAAATCACATCTCAGTGGAGCTGAGGAAGGGAGAGATTGGTGACAGATGACAGATTGATAGTCCTTCCAGTAGGACTTCCTCTTTTCTTCTTTAAAAAACAAGATTCGTTTACTCTTATTTTACATGTATTAGTGTTTTGTCTGCATGTATGTCTGTGTCAGGGTGCCAGATTCCCTGGAATTGGAGTTATAGACAGTTGCGAGCTGCCATGTGGGTGTTGGGAATCTGAACCCAGGTCCTCTGGAGGAGCAGCCAGTGCTCTTAATCACTGGGCCATCTCGCCAGCCCCTACTCTTTTCTTCTTATTTGAAAACAAAGCAAAGACGGCAAAAAAAAAAGCAAAGCAGCCTGAACGTTTCTATTCCCTTCTGTGGAGTAAGAACCAGCGTCAGGTCGCTCTCCCATGTCGACACGCACACAGCACACATGTGGAACTCTCATGGATCCAATTCCACTTATCAGTTTAATAACTATTGAGCAACCACTCAGTGGAGGCTAGGTGCTCTGGTGGCAGGGGGAAGGGAAAGAATCAAAGGAGAAACACCCGGAGTTCTAGCTTGCGGTCTCCCCAGGGATCTACCATTGGGGGGCTCCATATGGGTAGCCTCTGCTCACTAGTGTCTAGGTGCTAGGTGTGCTACTGTGCTCAGAGCTAGGAAGAGTAGCAGGAAGCCTGAGTAGGACCCTTGGGCTTCGATTATTAAGAGTGACTTTAAGCCACACACACAGGACCTATGGGGCATTGTGTTAAACTGAGCAACAAGGTTCCCATCATTTCAAGTTGTTTGCATAGCTGATACATCTCTCGTTTATCTAGACATCTCAAAGTGGATCCCCTAAGTCCCCTCCACACTCCATCTGTGAAGGACCAGGAGGCCAAGAAGGGAACAGATGAGGTCACCAACGGGGCTCATTCCACAAGAAGAATCCACAGCATCCCATAGCTGGCTTACCTTGACCCCAAAGGTACCATCTATCAGTGTTTTCTCCATTTGGGAAGCACAGAAGCATCACTCTGGCTTTGGAGACGACAGAGCTAGACAGAGAACGCATATATAGCCCAGCAGGGAAAGGTGCGAGTTAAAGATGAGCCAGAACTGGCTCTGTAGCTGGGACTTATACTTCCTGGGGTAGGCCTAACAGGTTAGAAGAGATACTGGATTCGTCCATCCAGAAAACTGCCTTCACTGGGAGGTGGCTCATTCTTTCATGCCGTGAGCATGGGGCTTCAGGTCACAAGAGAAAGGTATCAGGATGTCCCTTCAGCTACAGTGAGTGACTAATAGGCAGCTTCTCAGTAGATAAGGTCAGAGATGTGTCAGCCACCACCACCACCACAGTGCCAGCTAGTATCTCTAGGGCAGTGCCTTGGTGCCAGGCACTAGGCTATGTGCTTTAAAGGTAAAATCCTCCTGATTCCTACAACCACTGATGAGCAGCAATATGACCTCTGCAAGTTCAGTCTGGCAGGAACAAGGACTACATGGTCACCCTTATGTTCCCCCACCTTCCCCAGCACTGAGAATAGTACTCTGGAACCAAGATAAGGTAAATGACAAACTAGGAACTTAGGGGGCAAATTTAAGGAGGCAGTGCTTCTCTAGTGCTAACTAACCCTACAATTCTTGGAGTCGAGAGTGGTTGCGTCCTTAAATTTTACACACAGGACATTTTATTTACTCTGCCACAGTCTTGGTCCTGGATAGTCACTAGACATATTGAAGGTTGAGTCCTGCTCCTTTACATTCCAGCAGTGTGACCCTCCCTTCCCTGCACCTTTGTTTCTTCCCTTGTAAAGTGGACCAAAGGACAGTATCGACGGTTGGCCAATATGTAACAATTTCTACTCTAAGTATTCCTGTACCTAAGTGCCCATAAGAAAGAGAAACATTGACAGCCAAGAGGCATAGTGGTGCATGAATATAAACCCAGCAGTAGGCAGGCAGAGGCAGGATGATCAAGAGTTTCAGACCAGACTGACTACAATGTGAGTTCAATGCCAGCCTGAGCTACCCTGTCTCAGAACAAAACAAATAGAAATGAAAATGATTGCACATATGGAAATATGTGCACAAATGTTCACAGCAGCCTTCTCAGATTCCTTATACTTCCTGGGGTAGGCCTAACAGGTTAGAAGAGATTCTGGATTCATCCATCCAGAAAACTGCCTGGACACTGGGAGGAGGCACGAAAGGCCATCAGCTGGTGAATGGGTAACAAAACATGGCATAGCTACCCAGTGAGGTACCGTTTGACAATAAAAAGGCAAGAAACACTGATACACACTGGATGGCAGATGACCCTCAAGTGCTTCAAACCATGTAAAAGAAGCTAGACATAAAAAGCTCCAGGTTGTATGATTGCAAAGGCATAGATCAGAAAGTCCAGAGTGGTCAATCAGGGTTGGGGTGAAGCTCGGGAGGTGAGATGAAAAGCAGCTGCTTATGGGGTACCTGGGGTTAACTTTTGGGGGTGATGGGAATGTCCTAAAGTTGCCTAGTGGTGATGGCAACAAACTTATGTAAATATACTGAAGAGCAGTATTGTATGCTTTAAATAGGTGAATTTAACATGTTATACCGCCACAAGGCAAATTTAGAAGATTAGCTTCACATTGTCTAATGCCAGCAGGAGGGGTGTGCATTCAAGGCCAACCTGGGTTGCAAACTGTCACTCTGTTTCAGACAAAGGAAAGACGGAAGGGTTGGAGGGAAGGAGAGAGGGAGGAGGGAAGAAAAAGAAGGAAGAGAGGCCATACTTACAATTCCAGACACACGGGTTTGTAGCCATCAAACTTTACGGCTTTTATGCCAATAAGCACCCATTGCTCAGTTTCCCCAGCTTCCTAAAAGGACCCTTCATTTTTTAGGAGACTTTGAAGAACTAACGTGGGAGCCTCTTGTGATTCTGTATCCCTGAGTGATGTGCTCCTTACCATGCTGGCTTCCTAGCGGGAACCACCGAATGCACCATGCCTGAAGGAGATAAAACTCTTCTGGTCTTGGATCCTCAAGGGCTGTGTTTGAGCTCTGGCTCTGCCCTTTGTGTTGACCAAAAGCCACAGGTGCACAGAGGGGAGGAGAGGCAGTGAGTGCCTGGGGCCTTACAAGTCCCAGGGGTAGATGGTGTTAGCCTGCCTGCCTGGTTTCTGAAACCCTCGGACAAATGCCTTCCTATTTTGTGCTTCCTTGTTGGTCAAATGCAGAAGACAGAATGCTGATCTCTCTTAGGGGTGTCAGAAGAAAGGCATTTAGAGCTGTACTCGTGATGTTAGCTATGTGGCCTAGAGCTGTGCTTGTGGTTCAGCACCACCCAGGGTGGACTTCCTGAGAGCAGGGACATTGATCTGTCACTGGGGCAGGTGCTCAGCAAGTGCCAGGAAAGACAGGGAAGCAGAAAGGCCCTTAGGATGGTGGGATCGGGCGCTGATTTGCATAGCTTCTTGGACCTCAGTTACTCCAGGCTGGATCCTCCGGTTTCCTTCCTTTCTTCCTCCCTCCTTTCCTGAGACAAGGCTTCACTATGCCACTCTGTTGTCCTGGATAGCCTGGAACTCGCTCTTCAACCAAGGCTGGCCTTGAACTTGACGTCATTCTCCTGTGTCTGCCTCCCAGTACTGGGATCGCAGGTGTGTGCCACTGCGTTAGGTCTGGCTTTTAAAGTTTCTCTTATCTAGAACATGTCTGGGTTCTAATAATAAACTCATTCCCTTGAACATCCTTTCAATTGATTGTAAGGTATGTACTTGGAAACTCAGGGTTCCTGTTTCTAAAAGTGTCAAGGACAGACACTGTCCAACTGCACACTGTGGACAATACCAGCAGTTGGAGGTCCACCACTCACCCTTGAAGTGAGAGCACCCATTCCACTTTACAGTACCCTCACACTTGGAAATAGCCAGAAATCTGCATGTTTTCCTAGTCTTCTTTTTTTCTGGCCGCAGCACCCTGGCTGCTCAGAATCAAGTTAGTAACACAAAGTTCCCTGGAGGACAGCAGATGGCTGTTCCAGAGGTTCAGGAGGAGCGGAGGAGAGATCAGAGGAGAGTCCCTTCTCGCCTGAATTTCAGCCCTTCTCTGAAATGCCTTGGCTAGAGGATGGCCTCCTTTCCCAGCTTTCGGTTTCCAGTCCATATATTCCCACTATCCACTCCAAAACACACACACACACACACACACACACACACA